>JADLZK010007563.1:0-577790 GCA_015847255.1 Hyparrhenia diplandra
CTATCGTTAGGTTAATCTATTTTGTTGCTTCTCTACAAACAATGATGTTATGTACGTCTATGTGCAGTGTTACTATATCCTTGGTTGTACATTATTGTGCTTTTTGATTTTTGCTGGTCGAGCTACAATCTTTAGTGTAACAGTTGAGATTGAGATCTCCAAAACGAACTTTAATAGGAAAAGTGAAAGATGATAGAATATAGCTAAATAAATCATGTTTTTTGATTTCAGTTCAAAGAGGGACTTGAGATTCTTTTACCAGCACTGAATATCTTTATGTTCCTGCAGACTCTGCGCCATGTGTGCTATGGCCATTGTTCAGTCAAATTTGTGTAGGATACCGGTTAATATGAAAATGCAAGATATGTATGTTTTATATCCTCAATAACTGAATTGGTGTATAGTGGTGTAAATTCATTTGGAACATATACAACACCAGTGATTCAAGTTTGAAGTATAAAGTGAAGTAATAATAGAAGGAGGTCAAAATTAAAATGTGGATATTATATATAGAAGTGTCTTAGTTGTCTATCAATCAAAAACTTAACATTGACTTAAGCATTGTCTATAAATAAATGAGGAAACAATTCAAACTGCAGATAGCTTCTTTAACTTAAAATTTAATGTGGCCATGATAAGATCATCATAAATGGGTGCTTAGAATAGAATTAGACTTGGAGCAAGGTTAATAGTTATAGTCGGCTGCTGGCTGTAAGGCTTCTTGTAGCTAGCTCTCTCGGACAACTCATATAGTAGTTAGCTCTTCACAATTAATATAGGATCCACTTATCTTTCTCGGAGAGAGTTTTTTTTTTTTTTTGTTCTTGTTTCTAAGCCGGTTGTAAGCTTACAACTTGCTTTTCTTCTCTTTCCACCCTTCTCTCCTTCATGTCGACATTTTCTTGGAAACTACGGCTGATATTACACTTGCTCTTAGAAAAAACTCATGCAGGACAAGGGACCTACTAATATATGGGTAATATTTTGTGTCTCTTTTTTTAGAAATATCAGCATATGTGCACAACGTTTCTTTTATGAGTCAATCTCTCTTAAACCAACTATATTATTATTTATTCATATGAATTACTTCTTATAGTCAGACTGTGAAAGCAAATCTCAGCAATTGAATGGTGAAATGCATACAAGGTTATGAGTTGTAATTCTATACACTACTTTATCAGATAATTAGTTTCCTTTTTATTCTCAACGTATTTGTACTCTAGGCTTGAAACTTCAGGTGTTTTATACATTTAACGAAAAATAATGAGATCTTGCAATTCTTGCCGAGGGCAAAATAAAGTTCTAGAAAATCCAAATATTTCATCAGTCTTGGAAATTGGCGGAGTGAGAAGATCCGGATATAAGAGGCGCACGTAATAAAATTTAGAATTGCTATGGCATTTGATCTAGCACCTTATATTTGCATCTGGCGGCATGCTCAACATCTTCTGGCATGCTCAACATCTTCGGCAAGCAACGGGTACGGTATGTTGGCCCCGGCCAGTAGTGGCGCTGCGCCGCTGTTGGCTCCGTGGTCGCGGATCATCCGCTTGTGGCGATCTTGTCGTGTTCGCGCGTTTGGCGAGGCACATCTTGTGCATCGCAAAGCTGGGGCTTGATCGGCCCCACTCCCCCTTATCATAGCCAGAGTGTCGCCATGGCGAGAACGGCGAAGCGCGGCGCTAACTGCGAACGGACGGTGTGGTATCAGCGGTTATCTGGCGAGCCGTATAGGTTCATGTGGCGTTCGACCGCCTTTGCCAGCGCGGTCGCAATCTTGCATTTGATCGGCGCGGCGTGGGAGCGGTAGGCCAAGCGCCGCTGACGATCCGTAGCGGTGCAGTGGTTCTTAAAAATGAGTGAAATGGAGGAGGCCAGTGGAGGATATATGTACCATGAAATAAACATGTTATCTCAGTTTTTAGTATACAAAGAGGGCAAAACCTTGTGGTAATTCTATTTTACAAATGGTAGTTGAGACATTGATGAAGAATTTACCTTGATAGCTTTTTGTAGAGCCATGGTGAGAAAGGTATGAAGAAACGTATAATTCAATATGTGAAATGGATATAGTTCAGAAACTACAGCGTTAGTACTGCATATTTGAAAATGCAGTATTGCACGTTAGAGCATAAAATACACTGTTAATAAGGAAGTACTATTTTGTGAGATCTTTGAAAGATAGGAATCCGTACTCTCCAAATCATAGTAAAATTTTGGAGTTAAACAAAATTTGTGGCCAAATATACGGTATGGAAATGCAGAGCATGATTTTTAGATAAATTTTGGAAGTGAAGCGGAGTGATTCGAAGTTAGGATGAATGAGTTATGAATGTACGAAGATTTAATGGAGATTTATTATGTGGAATATGGACTTGGGAACTATTTCTGCAAACTGAAATAATGAAATTGGGATGTAGATATATGGGTAGGATCATGAGTGTACCTAGTTTATTTATAATTTTCTGGTACTATATACTTACCGTTTTAATCTACTGTATACATTCCCGAGGGTGTACCTAGCAGTTTATTCCTGCTGGTTGACACGTGGACCCGGTTTTGTGGGGCTCGGCTGTCAGATGTGGATCCAGCGTGTGGCTAAGGCTCTTGCAATTGGGTCCCACTTGGGTGGCGTGCCCTTGTGCTTTGTGCTATTGGGTGTCATGACGTGGAAGGCTAAATGCCTTTGGCCTATTCGTGCCTGGCGGTCGTTGTCATCGACTCGTCCCACCCATCTGCTCCAGAGGCCGCACGGGAGAGAGAGAGAGGGGAGAGGGCAGGGAGAGCAGGGGCATGGCGGCTCCGGTGGCAGGGCTTTCGGCAGTGGCGAGGGGCGTCTCGTGGCTCTGGTCATGACGACCTGTTCGGCTCGGCACAGGCAAGGGCGTGGGTTTCGGCGCCACCGGCCCGGCACGGCATGGCAGCGGCGAGCGCGGCTCCGGCGCGGCTGGGCGACGGGGCGCGGTGCGTGCGGCTTCCTCGGCATCGAGCTTCGGTGAAGAGCCCGGCGATCCTGTCGCGGGCGGGCGTCATGGCCCCAGGCCAGTTCCCCAACGATGCAGACGCCGCGACCGCTTCCGACGGTCGGGCAGTGGCTCCGCTCGCCCGCGGGGCTGTCCGCGAGGCCGTCCGCGCGCCGCCTCACGCGGGGAGGGGGCGGAGGCCGTCCTGCTCCGCCGAGCTCCACGCGAGGCCGTCTGCCCGCCGTTGCTCGAGGTCGCGCCTCCTCGTCGCATAGGCCGTGGCTCCGCACCGCCATCGCGCCGTCGCCAGGCTTGCCTCCGTGCCGCGCAGGCCTCGGTCGCTGGCGCGATGTCCGTCGCGCGCTGGCAGCGAGCACGGCATCCGCCGGCCGTGGGCGCCGCGGGTCTCGGTCGCGGGCTTGGAGATGGAGCGAGCGCGCAGTGGTCTATCTGGCAGCGCCGAGCGTGGGGATTTGCCGTAGAACGATTGGAGTCGCGCTTGCAAGCTGAGTGCACGGGTCCCTAGTAGCTCCGGGCACGGGGATATGCTATTGGGTGATTGGAGGCGCTCCTGCAGATGCGGCAGCAGACGAAGCGACGACGACGAGAGGAAAAGGGTAGCGCACGATTGAAGACCGAGTTCTCTCGAAGTGTCTGGGACACTCATCAATGGCGACCTCATTGACGGCAGGATAGCAACCATGGTTGGGATCTAACAGTGGTAAAAATAGGATGACGTGGCCCAATGCTTTGCAAGAGCTTGGCTCAGGTTTAGAAAGTAGGAGATTTGATAGTACTGAAGAGGCGCCCAAAAACACTCTTGTAACCTCATGCATGATGTATGATACGGCATTTATGTGTGTATATGTACAACTTATACCCTTTGCAACTAATCGGCGCAACAATCCTTGTCCCTCATGGTTTGGACGAATCTACAACAACACGGAACTTCTTTCCAAGTTCATGAGCATGGTCAAAAATCATCTCAACAACAGAGGCTGACCCAAATGTCAATAGGACATCGTCATCTCTAATTTTTGTGACAGCATGACTAACAATGACCTTATCCGCAACTATTATCTTCTCATTTATAAAGCGATCAATGTCAGATTGAAGACTAACTTTAGCTTCTGACTCTGACAATGCAAGTGGTAGCTTGGAAATCCTGTTCTTCAAAATCTAATAGCGTTGCCCATGCTGATCGAAAGAGGCCTGCACTCAATGAGAAATGACACATAGCTACTGATTTTAGCAGTAAGATCCCTATTCAGAATTTTTCAGCAGGCGTGGAGTAATCATTAATTGCCTCCCTGAATGCAAGAAGCATTGCTATACAACGAGCATTGCCACCTGATATGTCACCAGACAAATATTGAAGTCCAACCTGAAATGTAACACAGGGGACATAAAATACTTGGTGTTCACCATATGACAATAAACTGTTTAACAGATAAGAACCCTCTACTCATCAACAAATTGAAAGAAAAATAAAATCCTGCTTACACCTATCTATTTTATGTCAATTATGCTAACCACAGAATAAGTAATAGAACATGAAACAAATCACCATTTTGAGCTTGGTCAATATAACTATTATTTTAAAATTTATTTGAAGAGAACTCAACTAAGCACCTTGGCTAATCCCCTCCCCTCTAAAATAAGAATAATGGTAGGTTTATCTTACAGTATATTGGCAACATGGTAGCTAATAATTACCTTGTACACAGAAGGATGCATTAGATCAGGTTGAAGAAATTTTGACTCAAGGTCAGGAAGTTGAGTGCCATGTGCATATTGAGGCAGATGCCTGAACAATTCGACCCTGTTTCGAGCTTCTGATTGGCTAACAACTGAACGCTTCTTTGCTTTTTACCACCCGATGTGCATCATCAAAATTGCATACGGGGTTGAGGAACATCTTTTTTCTATCTTTGTCAGGTAGGCGTTCACCAGTCTTCTTATCAGAAGCAACTGGAGGGTTAACTTCATCTTTCTTCAGAGATGTCTTTGCTGTCTTGTGTTGCTTTTGTTATTTTGGTGTGTTAGCATCAGAAGCCAAAGCTGTTGGTTTTAAACCTGCAATTTTTCACAAAGACATAAAGTTTGTGTCTGCAGACAGGTCAGGTGAGTCACTGTGAATGATACCAAATGCAAACACAGACACTGCCCTTCCATCCAAAATTAAACTACTCATTCTTTGTTTTTTCAAGTAAAAAACTTTGTTTCATTTTTTATCCCTTGATAAGATCGACTGGGGGTTGAGTATTCGTACCCTTCTTTTAAAATACATGGGGTTCTTTTATTCACCGAGAAAATGTAAGAACGAAAGCAGATTAACCTGCCTCCTTGGCAGCAGCTTTGGCAGCACGCTGAGCCTCCTGAATGGCACGTCTCTCTGCTTTAGAAAGCTTTTTGGTTTTTGTGCAACTGAAGTTTGGAGCATACTCATTCTTTGTTTCATTAAGATCTCTCTTGTTTGGTTCTGAAACAAATAACAACAGCAAACTGTGCAATAAATAACCATATAAAGCGATTCTTCAAATGAATGCTGACAGACATAATGTGTTGTTTCCATGCTTTAGAAAGCATGAAAATTGTTAACAAATACTACATGTTAGACCAGGATGAGTGAGCCTACAGTGTGAGCCACTATGCACAATCCGAATTGCACATGAAGAGACAAGCTATGCATATCTAAAACATAATATTAATGATTCATAGCATGGTCAGAATAGCTACCAGCAGTGACTTCGCTAATACAGTCACCATGATTCATGAAATAAGAATCATTGCTGAAACATGCATGCAAAAAATGGGTTTCACTACCTCTACAACAGCCACATTGATGACATTTCTTTTACCCCTAGCATGTTCCTGGTTTCCTAATATACTTCTGGTGATATGGTTTGAGTTTGACCACCAGCGAACAAAGCCTCTTAGTTTGGCTAACAAATTATTGGAGTGTTTGGTTTGAAGAATTGGATAATCCATCATCTTAAAATTCCTAAGTTTTTGCTTGGTTTGGAGAGTGGATTGGGTCGTTGCATCACCCACCTACCTCCTCACACAGAAATACCTCCATCTACACGCAGGGGTTTGATCAGTACTTATTTGTGTTATGCATAACCCTTGACGGTATTCACAGCAACAGCAATACAGCTATGCCTAATTACAAAATTTGACAACTACGTCTCTAGATAGGATAGAATCCAATTTTATCAGTACTAGGTATAATGAGCTACTAGAGCCATGGAGCATTTGCTGACAAAACTTGTATGTAGATTGCAAAGCTGAGATAGGGTACCTGGCAGCAAGGCGGGCGGGGTGGGCGCGCCCAGGACACATCGATATCGTCGTCGTCGTCGTCATGGTCGGAGACCGTCTCGAGGAGGTACGAGGACGCCGGGGGGCGGGACGAAGGCATGATGGTCTCAGACGCGGGGGCGGGGACGGGGATGAGCGGGGGCGGGATCATGACGGGGCAGAGGCCGTCCGACGCGGCCGCTGGCGCCACAGGACCCCTCTCAGGCTCGGCGGCCCATGACGAAGCCCACCTGGCGAAACCCGCGGCTGCGACGGTGGCGCGCGGCGGAGGTCCATCGGGCTCGGGACGGCGGCGCGGCGAGGGCTGGGATTCGCGAACGCGGAGCGATGACTTTGTGATAGACAAAAGTCGGAGGCGACGGAGCGTGCGCAAACTGGGCCGTTTTTGTGGGCGCAGGTGGGCCCAAGGTAGAGGATTCGAAGAGAGGCCCAGATCAGGATAATCCGAGGCCCTAAATAGCTTTCTGCTACGATTCTTCAGGTGGTGGCTCAGGCCCTCAGATGGTTAGTGCTGTTGGACCTCCTGGTGTGAGCCCAGAGGCAGGGATAAGTGAATTCTGGCCCATTACTTGGAGGTTTAGTGGCACGGGATGGGATCACTCCTCGTGCTCGTGCATAAATGGTGTATGCTGCTGGATTAGTGTTGAAAGGTAGGCTAGGTGGATATCTTAGATTAGAAAACTAGAAGTATTTGGTAAGATTGTATGGTTGATTAGATATATATAATAATAAAAAACATGGTAAGATAATGGATAATTGTCTACGACTGTGAGACTAACGTGTGTGTGTGTGGCTACACAACCTTCATTCTGCATCCACCGAGGCAAGCTTGGGAGTGAAGATCAATTTAGGGTGTGTTTAATTGCTGTTTGCCATAAAAAGTTTATGCATAGTGGTGTTTAGATGTACGGAAATTTTTTTGTCCTATGATTAATCTAACGGTACACGTCTTAAATAGTTTTAATAGATTTTTATTAAATTTGAAATTATTTAGTCCCTCGAGAAGGAGATTTCTTCTTTTTTAGAAGGATGGGAGTGGCTCCACACCAATTACAAGAGCATGCGACACTGTAGAGGTGCTACTGCTGGCACATGAAACTGGATGGAGCCAGGAAGTCTGCCCGAAGAATGTATATCATGCCGCCATTTGGCATGTACTCCCTCCATACACAAACATGCAATTCTCTTTTAGCGAGGAGCCAAACAATTCAAAGACCGAATTTATATGAAAGAATAGTAACACTCTTGATACAAAAATATATAAGTACCCCTGAATTAGTAATTGGGATATATTTTCATAATAAATTTATTTAGAGGAGTAAATAAGCGATAATATTAGGCCGGTCTCAATGGGGTTTCATTAGTGTTTCATGCATATAAAGCGCGCCACATTAGTAAAACTTTACTTTTTGCATGAAACCCTAGGAGAGAGAAGGAAAAAGTTTCACCGTGGTGAAACATTTGGGCAATCGTTTCACATGTGTTGGAAACGGTGTGAAACCCCATTGAGAGAGAAATTGTGTTTCACCATGGAACTATGCAATTAACCATGCATTGAGAGAGAGAGCGTGGGACCCGTGAGCCTATGAAAGCGTGCATTGAGGAACCACCTATTTCATGCTAAAGTTTCACATCTTGGAAGCTGAGGAGGTAACTCATTGAGGGCGACTTTACTCCCTCCGTCCCAAAAACTATAAGTTCAGAAGTCAAACTTTGTCGGCAATTATATACTAAAAATAGGATTAATATTTATTTTTAGATGTATCATTGGAAAGATCTTTTGATCTAGTTTTTTAACAAATTTATTTGGAGGTTTAAATCTTCTATGTATTTTCTTTCGAAGTCAAACTTGTGGCACCTAAAAAACCCAAAAACGTCATTTATTTTGGGGCGGAGTATTCACTATAAGTTTGGTCAAACTTTGTCTAACTAGTACTCCCTCGTCCCTTTTTAGTAGAAAATAGCGTTTGTAGTGCAACATTTATATCTCCAAATAAATTTATTAAAAAACTAGACTTAAAGATCTTTCTGATGATACTAATTACTTTGCATAAATATTTATATATTTTAATATATAATTGCCGAAAGTTTGAAAACGTTGACTTCTCGAAAACGGTGAGAATGACATCTATTTAGGGACGGAGGGTTTATATTACTCCCTCCGTCCCAAGATATAAGACGTAACTACTTTTTATTCTTATCCCATGAATTATGATATAAGACGCTCTCTCTAGAGGCACATAAATTGTCTGAGAAATACTAGTGTTGAGAGAGAGAATTAAATGTGTTTCTTGGTTTTTGAACCCGAGGTGACGGAGCTGAGTTATATAATTGGCGCACCGCGTCGCATCCACACGCACAGTTTATACTACACTGGCCAGCTCTCTACGTGCACCATATTATTGGTGTGCATGCATGTGGTCGACAAAAGAGTTGAGCAGCTCAGATATTTGAATTTTCAGTGGCCTCTCGCTCGTACGATCGACCTGACTGCGTGCAGAAAGATCGATGAGCCCTGTACAGTACGAGCCAATAAAGCCAGACATAGCAACGCGGTCGAATAAAACCCCAATGTATGTGTGTGTGACTGTGTGGCATATGCATGCATATGCACCATATCGCCGCCAGGCTTATCCAGTTTTCTGTGTCCTCGCTCCTCTGCATGCATGCAAACTTGATCACATGCTGCTCTGATGATCGATGGTGAGCATGATGATGCATGCTGCCTCCGATTGGAGAAGAGGAGCTGCTTTTTTTTCCATGGTTATCGGTAACGTACCACTGCGGCCGGCCGGCAGGCATGATGGATTGACATGGACACCCAAGGGCGATGGACGCAGGGCAGCTCGATCGGCAGCTGGATGCGTCGATCATCGATCGATGACCGCCTGCATGCATGCCCCGCGGCGCGTTAGTGCGATATATGCATCGATGATCGATCCATCCATCCGTGCGACACGATCAATGGAAAACGTACACCGTACCTTTGAATTCTTGGGTGGATTATGGTACACATGCACGCATGCAACCATGCATCATGTGATCGATCGGTGAAAAGGAGTTTCGATCAGAGGGCCGGCCAGGTCCACCGCCTTATCCACACACATTGGAAGGACATGTCCTCATGCGTGCACATTGACATATATTGCTGGGTCACTGTGTGTGTAGGTACACAAGCTATGGCCATGTTTGGATCTTGGGGGTTAGAGTTAGATTGGGTTATTTTTTACCCAAATAACTCAAAAGCATCCAAACACATGGGTTAGATTGGGTTATTTTTGGCTCTAACCCACCAAAGAAGTAACCCCTCAAGGGGGTGATATTTTTTGAGAATTTACAGCATAACGCAGACACTCACAACAGTAACGCACACTCACCACTATGAACACACACGTCGCAAACCCTACCCCACCTCAACAGGCAAGATCACGGAGATTCTCGAAGTCACCATAGGCGCCTCGTCGCCGACGGGAAGAACTTAATGCATGATCCTTGGGAAAAAAAAGGTGCTTAAGCCCTGGTGGGTCTAACCCTACCCATTCCAAAAGTCGCCAAGGGGTGATATTTGTTACTTGGGCAGAGCCCACCAACCTAAAGGCACACTAACTTGAAAAGTGATTGGGGTTAGAGCCATCCAAACCGCCTATTGGGAGTTATTTGAGGTTAGAGTTTAACTCTAATCTAACTCTAACCAAGCTAGAGGATCCAAACACGCCCTATATATAGGACTAAGGAGAGTAGATAGTCCACCGCCGCCTTACTTATCCACATGTAAGGACGTGTACGTTGGCTGCACACACAACACAATCGCGCGCTGACGTAGTAGTACTGTCCCTCTATATGTGGCTATGGCCCATGGTGCGTGTCAGTGTGCCACTGTACTGGCAGCGCTAGGCTATAGTACGTGCAGGTGTTGAATCATCAGCTAGGACGACTAAACGCATGCAGTACTCCGTATGTGTACGATGCACGCAGGACCATCCTATTCTATCCATATGCATGCCCAAGTTATAAACCCAAGCCCTGCTGTACAGTCCTGGGTGTATGTACTCCTAATCCTACGTGACCAATAATGTGATGTGTGTGTGTGGGTGGGGGCACGAGTAGTGCACACAAATAGAAAGCGGCCTGCCTGAAACTTACGGGTCATTTATACGGCTAACTCTTTTTTCCTCTTAATTGCAATGATACACAAGCAAACCTTTTACGTATATTCAATCGAGAAAAATAAAATCAGACAAGTGGAATAAGAAAGAAGTTTTCTAATCATGGCCATTGGCCATCACACGCGTACGATGACTGTAAGCTAGCAAAAAAGGACAGCACGCGTCCTTTAAGCACAAAGCAGTTTTATGAGCTCATCAGCAACCCACACTTTGCTTTTAGTTAGTTAGTTCTAGTTGTACAATAATGGAATGAAGGAACGAGTAATGGAGAGTGACCTAGAGATCGACAAGAGCAGCGCTACTATATATATAGCCAGTGCTCAGCATGTCACGCGCTAACAGCGAGGTGAGAACCTATAACCGATCGATAATCTAGCCTACTTGCATATTGACGACGTAAGAGCAAGTATTATGGCAGGCTGTAAGCGAGCTAAATGCTGATGTGGAGGAGAGAAGAGAGGAGAGAGAGGTGAAGCGGCTGTAAGTTTACAACCGCTTGGGCAAAGAACCAAAAAAGCATGTGAGATAGACAAGTGGCCCCAGTATTAAATAGAAAGAGCTAAGCAATTGTATGGGTGGGGGAGGGAGAGGTTGAAGGAACCTTACAACCGCTTGTTGGTATTATTATAATCTTTTGCTCTAAGTGTATACCTTCTTCTATAGTCTAGTCTAGCTATAATAGGAGTAGGAGTAGGACTAGGACATGCATGCAGCAGCGTTTGCATGCATGAGCGCGCGCGATGTTTTGTTTGGCGGCTTCTTGGCACGAATTCATAGGTGCACTCATCATGCATACTTGCAGGACGACGATTATATGAGGACCTAGCAAACCTCTGCATGCCTAGGCCTACCTGCACCTCCTGTCGCATGCAGGGTGACCAATAATGGTAACAAAACAATTTATGGGGATGAAGATCAGCTAGTGTGCACACAAAGTGGCACTACTGGAGGTAAAGACAGAATAATGCTCAGTAAAGGCGTTACTGAGCGCCTCTCTTAGTGCATATTGCTCGGTAAAAAAACTTGCCGGGAACAAGCGTTTACCGAGCTCATCGAGGGCGCTGGGTAAAGCCTCTACCGAGGGCCTCGCCCCCTCGCCAAAAAAAAAAAAATAACGCCGACGGTGTTTGCCTCCGGCGACGTAAACTTTTGCCGAGAGTCATAATTAACTCTCGGTGAAGTTGCAATTTACCAGTGTCTTCTCTAACACGGTGCTCGGCAAAACTAAATTTTTAGAAAGCCTTGTCGGTGAAGCGCTCGATGTCCATCGGTTGTAGAATCTGTGAACAAAAATTTCTCAAATTTTTATCACAGTCACAATATATGATATCACGACAACTCAAAAAGTTTCACAATTTTTAGACTTCGTTTGCATTTTATATAATTGAAAAATTATTCACCCGCAAGTGAATGGCCATGTTCGTGAACAAGATGTTTAAATTTTTAGGTCTATCCCTGGATGAGGCCTCACATTGCACTCACGAATATGAATATCATTTTTTCCATTCATGTTTCTCCTTTATTCAAATGGCTTGCAGTTTAAATTTGACTTATAAAAGAAAATTCAATTAAAAGAAAGAAAATAAACATATATAGTAAAAAAGGCTTTAAAAAAAAGTCTCAAATTTGGACATGATGAAGCACTGTAGGAAGGACACAAAAAATTTGGATGCCAAAATCCAAAAAATAAAATTATTTTGCCGAGGGTCACCAACAAGGTGCTCGGTAAATAACCATTACCAAGGGTCACTATTAGATGATCGGTAACCGGGTTCTTTACCGAGGGTCACTATCGGGGATCTCGACAAAGGTCGTTGTTTTTGTCACGCGCCGACGGATGATGCTCGGTAAAGGTGACGGTAGGGGACCATTCACCCACCGGGTCATACTTTTCCGAGCGTGAAAGGCTCGGCTCCCGGTACATACATGAAGTTTGCCGAAGCGTGACGTTTTGGCGAGAGTTGGCGCCGGTAAAGACCCACTTTACCAAGAGCCCTTCGTTACCGAGGGCTTGGCTCTCGGCAAATAGAGATCTACCGAGAGCTTTTCTTCAGCGAGAGCAACTCTCGGTAGAGGACATCTTTACCGAGTGCCCGATAAAAGGCGCTCGGCAAAGTTCCAGGCGCCGGTAGAGACCTTGTGTCCAGTAGTGTGGAGAGGTTGATCAGGCTCTTTTTTTTTTTCTATCTTTTTGGCCAGATTTTCAATTTGTTCAGGAGATTAAGGTTGTCCACAGGTTCAATCAAAATCGCTGCCAATAACAACTAAAAATGTGTGCACACAAGAAATGGATCATGACGAAGCTCAAACTATTTCTCGCCTAGAAGCTGAAGCCATAAAAACGGATTTCTTTCTGTTCTTTTTAGCGTGGTTCACTTTTTAGAAGCTCATTACTCCCAGGGAAATATGCACATAGGAGTACGTACTGTATGTGGCTTCACGTACATTTTTTGGGGGTTTTTTTAGTTGCAGCTTCACGTACAGCTGGTAGGCCCCAATAACGTAACCCCACCAGGCCCCTGATAATAATGTTGGCCCAGCAGCAGGCCCAATAGCTCCTCTTCTCCCAGGGCTCATCAGTAATAATTACAAAACGGCTACTGGAGTACGTGACCGAGTGATCAGTGATCATCGGACGCTACCTGATGTGAGGTCCGGCCAATGCAATACATCCGATCCCAACTACTTTCACATGACTTTGTTCTTGTTGTATCCTTAGAGTGGTGTAACTAGTAAGGAAACTATATGAGGCGACTAAGAAGCAGTCCAGCACGTGGTCTATCCCGAGCTGAGAAAGTGCAGAACCGGCGCCAGTGCCCGGAAGCCTCCACCCACGAGTGTGCTTCATCGGAGATAAGATCTAGGATCGCCAAGTGTTAGGTCTGCAGCTCCACCGAAGGTGCGCCTGTTCCTCTCCTTCCAAAGTGTCTAGGAGACGAGGAGGATGATGAGAGCGTCGAAGGGTCGGCGCAGGTCGTGTGTAACCAAAATATATATACATACGTACATACTTAAACATACGCCCTCTTTTCAAATAATTAATTAATATAAGGCGGTGCACCGTACACGGCCATTTGATGGCTACTCTTAATTAATTTATCTGCACTTTTACTACTTGTTGCATGCATGGTTGGCTACTTAAATCTTCGTTAACTTTTTGCCCACTTGATAGCCGGTACGTCCAAAGTCTAGTCTTTACCAAACCCTAGCCAGTTACGTACGTACGTGCATGATATGTCGTCCAATGCCAGCACATTATTATTGGTCATCAAAATAAAAATAAGGCAGTGTTTAGTCGCATATGGAAGTGACATGTACCGATGTATGTATGCACGAATGTTCACTTCAGTATCCCTGCGCGCGTGCCACCAAAATTTCAACGTCGTCGTCGTCGTGTACATACGTGTGGGCCGGCAAAAGCAAGCCGCAAAGGTCCATACGTGACGGTGCTATATATGATATTTATATATGATTAAAGGTAAATTAATTAGTATAAGTGCATTGTCGCGCACCTATATACTACGTAGTTTCGGTTATCTATATATATGCCTCTTTTGAATACCGAAAAACGAAAAAGAACCGAAACTGAAATCCTCGGTTTTGATTTCCTATGGAACCGATCGGCTATGTAGTTCTGGAAACCAAAGTTTTTTTTATATAAATTGAACCGAGTTTTTCGGTTTTACCGAACAATGGACCAAAATTTTGATAGGAGAACGACATAGATATAGACAGATTTCGAAAGGAGAACGAGTTAAAAATGCATAAACAGTGGACACGGCGCCGGCCGGTTGGATGCATGAATAATGGACACTGTCGTCTCGATCGTGTCCCAAGAATCAACACACGGTACGTGCATGAACGTAGTACGTAGTGTTGCGAGTTGCAGCAGAAAAACATATGTTGCACCGACGGCCGGAACGGGTAATCCTGTGTACTGGTCTCGCTCGTTGAACGCTGACGTATGTTAATTGTAGCACGTTTTCAACGAGCACCACCGTCAACATATGATCTATATATCGATCTATAGTAAGTTGTTCTTTTCTAATATAGCATATATATTAATTGTTGTCTGGAAATTCAAAAGCAAGACCGGCCTCGAGAATATATAGGCGGAACTTTATATAATGCACGGCTCCAAGTCAAACGACGACCTGCTAGCCATCATCATCACTAGATGTCGAAAGGCTGGCCGGCGCGCGTCCACGTCGTCGACGACTGTGGCCGGGTCTACATGCATGCACCACCGGCGGCGGCGGCGGCGGCCATCAGCTGCCAAGTACACTGCTAGCATGTTGAAACGTACCGATAGGGCTGAAGCACATGCATGCTTTTCAATAAGCTTATTCAGCTTTATAAATTATATAGTCCAGA
This sequence comes from Hyparrhenia diplandra, assembly GCA_015847255.1. Classification (NCBI taxonomy): domain Eukaryota; kingdom Viridiplantae; phylum Streptophyta; class Magnoliopsida; order Poales; family Poaceae; genus Hyparrhenia; species Hyparrhenia diplandra. The sequence continues at coordinate 14,828 of JADLZK010007563.1, forward strand.
TCGGTCGATCGTAAGCCTATGCGATAATGCGTAGTCATCGACCGATCACAAAATGAAAAGCAACATGTGCTAGATCGTTTCTCGCTGGCTGATTCTAGCTGATGCTGATCATTCTTGCTTGTGAGAGAAAAAAAAAAAACTGGTAAATGGCTGACTGATAAGTATCATGAAGCTAAAACTAACCGTATACGTATACTCTAGTACTAGGTAGCACGTGCATGCACGAGTGAGTACGATGAATGGCGCGGCTCGTGGATGGATGCCAAACGAAGAGAAGAAAGAGACACCCATGGGCAGCCGGTTAGGGCGGCTGTGCTCTTTTCTTCTTCGTTTCCTGCTGCATCGACCAGTGCGCGGTACGTACCATCGATTATTGGTGGCTCATCTGATATATATGTGACTCGCTATAGCTGCTAGCAATAATCGTTGGTACGTACACTCTCTATCTCATCCAAAAAAAAAAAAACAATAATGTTTGGATCCCAAGACATAGGCCCTGTAGGGAGTTTTGAAGTCGAGACTAAACAAAGTCCCGTTATTGCCTAGTAAACCAAATAGGAGGTAAAATTTTAGAACTTTTTCTTCTAGAAGTCCAAGTACTTCATGGGAGAAACTTTTTCTTAAAGTCGTAGGCCTAGGACTAATTAAACAAATAGGGTCATTAGGCTAGTCTCAATGGAGTTTTATAGGCATTAATTAGACTGATGTAGCACCATATTAATGAGACAAGTGATAAGAGTTTCATGGGAGTAGAGAGTTTCATCCTCACTGTTTCCAAAATCTGAATGCTTTGGAAATTAGGACATGAAACCCCAATTGAGATTAGCCTTAGCAACGTGATGCCGTCATCATCGATCCTGCCCAACCGCATAGTCTTCTAGGCCCAACGTTTTGTTATTGACTACATCTGTCTGCCTAGCTACCACTAAACCACGCCACAATGTTGTTATTCTGACAATTTGCAGAAGCAAATTACTACTAGAAGAGATGCATGCATGACTGGTCGATCGTTAGAGACTGCATTGCATTGCAATTCATGCTCTCCAACTTCAAATTCTCTCGTTCCATTCATCCATTGTGACCAACCTTTTGTCTGATTATTTCTTAATTCCCCGCTGACTAAATATACCAGTGGTCAACCACGTACTACTATATATACTCATCGGTCGCCGGTCGTCGATCAGCTGGCAAGTCAGGTTTTATCACCTCGTTTCCAAAATAACTCTCGAGAAGCTAGGTAAAGCGTTTTTAAGGTGGACTGCTATACTGTCACAACGTTTTGTTATCAGACTTTTGCAGGAACTAGCAAATGTCAGATCGAGAAAGAAACGTACCTACAGAAGTTGCATTGCATTGCTCGGCCCTGCAACTTCGTTGCATTATGATTGTGATCAACCTTACCATTGTCGTGTGGAGGTAAAGTTAAATTTGGATGTCGTCCATGCATCTTCTGTCTGATTATTTCTTCTCCCGGCCGGCCGCTGACCAATTATCAGTGATACGGTCAACCACGTACTACTGCTGCTGCTGCTCATTGGTCATCGGTCGATGAGCAGACAAGCAGGCTAGCAAGTCAGCTTTTTGTCATTGTATATAATTGTACATAGCTTCCTAGCTAGCTTCCTTCAGCATCATTCATCTACTTAGTACAAGTAGTATATATCTTGATCACCGCTACTCTACTTGTCACATGCATGTATATATGACAACCATAGCTAGCTTCTTTCTTCATATATGTCAACTGCAACAAAAAAGAAGGAGTCGCCAGGATATATTGACAACACTAATAACGTACAGCAGGTCGATGCTAATTGTTTATGATGTACTAGCTTCTAGGTACGTAACTAGATTTATTTGTACAACTTGACTATAACTACATCAAGTCTACATCTACTACATGCATGTGACCAAATAAGATTCAAGGCGCGCTAGCTAGCAGCCTCAGCAGCCGCTGCATATGAATGCAATGATGCAGCTTGGTTTTGATTTCCTGCAGCCTTCTTGTTGCCTTCGCGCCATGCATCCTTGTCTGTAACAACGACTAGTAGCTATCTTGTGATGTGATCTCCATTAATTCCTTGGATAGATGGGATCGATGGCTGTCGTAGACTCCGACGACGACCATTCATTCTCTGATGATCTAGACGGCTGATATATATGCATGCATATGTAAGATGTCGATCATGACCACATGCATGTAAACATCGATCACATGCAACAACAGTTTCCATGTAAAGATGCATGGTGCTATCAGTGATAGATCCATGGATCCAAGTGGCACCACGTACGTATTTTAAAAAAGCAAATAAAGCGGGTGAGGAAATATCTAACTGGTAGTGCCGGACCGTGCAGTTGGAGTTTTTCTGGTGGCGATCCCAAGCATGCGTTGGCAGCATGCAGAGCGATTTTTCTGGTGGCGATCCCAAGCATGCGTGCGCGTGGAAGGCCCGGGCAGCATGCAGACGCGATCACAGCCCTCAAAGGAAAGGATGATATGGCACGATGAGAAGGTTCCAAAAACATCGATTTCTGTAGGACCAGATGCCAATGTTGTTGTGCGAGAGAGAGAGAGAGAGATAGACGACTGATGATTGTGAGGACCAGTGGACCAGACGCCATTGTCAGCTACCTATACCTCCTGCAACGACCACATGATCATATATGCATAATCGAAATGAGCTGATGATTAACTAGGAATAGTACACGTACAGAGCAGCATCTATTTATCCATCCATTTATCTATCTATAGCTATTATATATATTAAAATTTAAAAATTAAACCCCTTCCGTGCGCCAGCAAACTGAAGATCGAGTCGTCGTCGATCAGTTGGCGCCGCGCCAGAATACAGTTTTGCAAATCTTGCATGCATGAGAAGAGAGGAGAGAACATCGTCAGAGGAGGAAGAAAGGACCTGCACTACACCACAACTACTGCTACTACGTACGCAACACACAGACCGGTCGGAGTGCATGCATGCGGTGCAGGGGGTCATTCGTGCAAGCATGCATGTGGCGGCATGTGAGTGCCGGCGTCCGGCCGGACGGCGGTCCGTCGGTTGGCCGGCCGGCCGGGCGCCGCGGCCGCTCACGGTCCTGGCCCGGACTAGCTTGGCACGTACAAACGCGTTCACGCGGCAAAAAGCAAAGCTGCACGGGTGCATGCATCCACCATATATCATGCGTGTGCGTCATGTCTGGTTCACGTAGAGTCATAGAGTGACAGACCAGCCGTTCGGCGCGCGGCCGGCGGCCTGAAATAATGCATGGAAAGCATGCACGATTCATTCCTAAGGTACGCATATATGTGTATGTATGTACACGCAGTTCACACAGGGTACGTGCATATATGAATGGACTTGTAGGCTATAGTAGCACCGTGCCACAAGATTTTGGTTTCAAAACAATCCCTTTGACTTGTTTTTGCAGGAAAGTCGAAAGGAAAAGCAGCTCACTGCTTAATTTTGCGCTGTCAATTAAGAATTCAAATATAAACAAGTTCTCCTGTGTTTTTGTTTGAAAATTGAAACATAGCCCTACCACTATACCTCCGTGCTCATCTGCCTTCAGCTTCATCGGTGTTCAGGGTAGAAACAAGCTTGGCGTCAACGAAGGCTCCTTTCTCTCGACGACAACCAGCAGCTTGTCACCTTTATGAATTCTAGCTCAAATGACAACATTCCAAGATGGGAAGCCCAAATCTTCACTCAAATTTGCAGGAACACAGCGGCGGAAAAAGTCTACAATGTCTTCAAAATCCCTAGGAACCTTAACACCACAGCTCATACTCTTGCTTCTCATGTTAGGAACTCTTTGGATTTAGCTGTAAGTTCTCTCTGTCTATGTACGGCACACATCTCGAGCTGTCAATTCGGACAGCTCTTGATCTTGTACGGTGGGTAATCCTTACTCACTTAACAGCTTCCTGCTGTTACTTAATATATGATGTTTGTTATCAAAAAAAAAAAAAAAAAAAAGAGAGACGACATAGCATTATCATATATATCACAAACGAACACAAGAGGACAAGTTGTCGGTTCCACACCATAATAAACTTTGGAGTTCAGGGAGAGCCAAACTGATCAATCGATCTGCTCGAGGCGGCTTCTGACAGTTCGTGGTTTATTCCAACCAAATGGAATCAGACCAACTAAACTACCGAGAAAAATTTGGATGTATGCTATAGCTTTCTGTGTTTGGTATGATTATTATGGTACTAAATCCACATGCTCATCACTAGCTAATCAGTCACTGACCAAACACTTTAATCACAATTGGTTACCGGCTAACGGCCGGTCTGCGCGCACGGCGCAGAGAGAGCCCGGCCATTAGCAGTTTATTAAGCAACTAGTGATTAACCCATGATTGATTTCAGGTCTGGGATTAGAAAAAATTGAATATAGTATAAACCCACCACTACTACCATGCCAACAAAAGCAATGCACATCATGATCAGCACATGACATGATATTCCGTAATTGGAAGCTGACACACAATTTAATCAGCTTTACGAATAACAGGTGACACCTTCCCTAGCTATGACCCGCGCGCACCAAGTATTTTTTGGTGCCACTAAGTGTAAAGTGTATTCCCTCCATTCAAAATCATCCTAGCTTTTCTAAGCAACATAGATTTGGCTATGAACCTAGATATATGCTATTATCTAGATATATAGTTTTTGCTATGAACAATAAACCAGCATATATATACTCCTTAGATTCTATTCTACCTTAGATATAGTAGTTTCTTCAAAATTGAACGAGCGTATCATATATAGACGCGTTTCAACAAGGCCTTCTCTACTCTTGAGAGACACATTTGGCTATGAACAACTGTGGTATTTTGGCACGTCTTCTTTGTGATATTTTGGCATAGTGCTCAACTGTGGTCGACTGTGTGCACCACCTTCCATTTTTTTTCATTTGGTAATAAGCTCCCATCGACACTTTTGCGCTTTTACCGACAGCATGTCAACGATCGTTAGTGCTAGCTCGTGTACGTGTTCTTACTTACAACACATTCAATTCTGGTGGTGCACGCGTGTCGAGGCCTCTACAACATATTCTTAGGGAGAAATTCTATTTTATTTATTTTCAGTGGCGCACCCGTTGGAGATCGATCGATGATGTTGGTAATGTGCATATGAGAGTGATCGAAACGATCAGGAGGAGTTACTGCAATAATCTCAGGCCGATCGAGCTACATAGCAGCTAAGCTTGTGAGTGAGATATAGCTAGTGTACTCCTACATTTATCCATTGTACTCGAGTATTACGTAAAGTGCTCTCTGATTGCAACAGCATGCTGCTTTTTCATGCACAATGGAGCTACAAAGGTCGAATGACTTTTTCATTATGTCAACTACTTGTCAAAGCTTCTCTTTTTCACACTTTATCGGCGCTTGAAAACAACATATATATACATGTCAACGAAATAAAGCGTACGTCCTTAATTTGTTGCGGAACAAATGTTGGGTGCAGGTTCGTCGGATGTGGTGAGCGCCATTTGGATCCAATCGGTTCGCGCCAGGATTAATTCAAGGACATCCGACACCATAATAGATCGACTAGTATATATATTCCTTTGCGTACACATTGTTAAATGTCAACTGCTGTTTCCACTTTCTGCTCTCTAGATCATCATGCATTTTTTTGTAAAACATACTCTCTCTGTTCTAAATTGTAGTTCACTTTTAGGTTTTTCTAGATCCATTTCTTTTTACTATGTATCTAGACATAGTGTATCATTAGGTGTATACCAAAAAATTATTAATGTATCTAGAAATTAAAGCCAAAGTGAACTACAATTTGAAACGGAGGGAGTACTCTCTAAATCATCATTTGGAGAGCCACCTGAATAAAAATTATTTAGACCATATTAGATAATAAATTGCTCAAATTTTTAGTTTATGTTTTGATTAGTTCAACCATCGGTGACTCAAATTTTAACAAGTTCTATTTCTAATCTAAACTATATCAAGAATTTGGTGTGGGAATCTTTTGTTTTGTAGAAGAAGAACAGTAGTTCGGACCTCAAAATGTTGTATTATCATTTATTAGTATGATTATGATTATTATTATTACATACGAAAAAATCAGGTGCGCAGAGGAGAGAAATACAAATATCGCTTCTGAAAACACTCTTGGTTTTCGTCTTGTGGCTCAATGCGGAAAATCTTGTGCTTACTAGAATCGGATTGCAGTAGTGACGGTCACTCTCAAGTCCAAGCTAGTGAAGAGATTCAGCTGGGCCACTCTAAAACATTTTGGAGCACAATGATTTGCCAGCTACCTGATGACCTGGGGCCCATTTCAATCCCACCAAAAGTCGTGGCCCACTTACAGAAAAAAGTTAGCAGTTAGCAAATGGTGCTTTAACATATTGCTAGTAAATTAAATTAGTGCCGTATACCATGACAAAGAAAAACATTAACCTCCATTTAAAAGCAACTAGTCCATCAACCCGTCTTTGCCGCGGGCTAATAATTTGAAGAGATATAAGCATTTGAAATTTGTACAAAAGTTTAGTTTTCACAACTTTTTCTTCTGTCAAGTTGGGCATAACACAAAACTCGTATATATACTTTCTTATATGGTTGTAGTTGTGATAGATATTAGTTACTAATTGATGTATATAATTTTTTCTCCAAATATATATATGGTTGCCGACATTGCATCATATCTCCATATGAGACCTTGCCGTCCATGCCAATAACGTAGATAGAGACCTTTCCGTCAGCCAAGTTGATCGCACTCGAGCGAGCTCCATCCATGAGTTCAAAAATGATGTTGCAAGGTGTTCAGCTCGTCCGGGAGACCAAGATTATCTGGTGGCTGGACATCTCTTTTCAATCTCAGCTGCTCATACTGGTCTGATGAAACCTATATGCCCAAGTCAAAATAGGAGGCCGATTAATTAGTATAGACAATCAAAAGAATAAGTATTACTCCAAAGAACCGGCACGATGATAGAAAGAAGTGACTGGGAGGGAAGATACTGACATTGCATCATATCTCCATATATATGGTTCCCCTATATATATATACAAATAAATAGAATATTATCCTATCTGTATTTGTGTAACATCCTAAAGTGGGTAATATAATTGCCTTTAGATCATCAGCTGCACATATAGTACACTTCTAAGAAATATTATTATTGATGAATCTGTCTTTGTTAGCCGTAGGTTAACTGGCTAGAGACTTTGTATACACAAATTAATACTCCCTCCATTTTAAACCGTAAGTCATTTTAGCTTTTATAGATACATGACTTTTCTTGTTATATATATCTAAAATATTGTATATTTACGGGTATAATGAAAACTATGTAGCTCTAAAAAGATAGGAATCATAATTCGGAACAAAAGGAGTGTATAGCTGGAGGTCAGATGTTTGTCAAAGAGACTTTTCATGATGAATCCAACTCTGACCAAGATACATGGGGTATGATCGTGTAGTGGAGGCCAAAATTGGCATAAACCTTTAGCCCTAGTGCGGAGCTCCATCGTTCAATCGGCAATATATATCTTGTTTTTGTACATGTAACCCTTCCTTGTTGCTAGTTACTTGTTGTCGTGTGGAATCGGTACTCCCGCCCTTTTTCTGCTGAAATCAGATATGGCAATAAGCAACCTGCCTCTCCTGCACCGCATATGTCTAAATATTTTTCAGAAGATATTGCAAAAATTTTTGCAAGGCATGTATAAATCCTTCACTGGATAGTAGCATGAGGGATAGTTCAAAAACAGTAGTATGAGCAAGAAAGAGTGCCTACCTATAGCTCAGTGTGGATAGGGTCACCCGTCCATGCCAATAACGTAGATAGGGACCTCGCCATCAGCCAAGTCGATTGCACTCGAGCGAGCTCCATCCATGAGTTGAAAAATGATGTCAGGTGTTCAGCTCGTCCTAGAGACCATGATAATTTGGTGGCTTGACATCTCTTTTCAATCTCATCTGCTCGTACTGGTATGATGAAACCTATATGTCCAAGTAAAATTAAGAGGCTGATTAGTACAGACAAAAAAAAATAATAACTATTACTCCAAAGAACCAGCAAGATGATAGAAAGATGTGACTGGGAGGGAAGATCTGATAGTAGGATTGAAAGATCGATGTACTTTCCTGATTGATCGTAGTTCAGTGAATATTGTGCCGTGGCTGCGACGGTGGGGCTTGAACGACAAATTTTAGTAGGCCAGCGTGATAGGATAAGACGCCAATACCATTTGTATTTTTATTTTCATCGGTCAGTTATATTACGCCACACATGCGTATCTTGTTTGTAGGCTTGGACAGATTACATCTAATATTTAATAGGATAATTACCTTCTTTTGCCTTTGATATTTTATTAATATATATTAACATTTTATACAAAAATTTTCTACTAAAAGATGGATCAACCACGAATGTGATGGTACGTGTGATATTCGGTTTTGATATAATTCTATTAAACAAAACAACTGAATATGGGTATAGCCGGTCAAGATTCCTTGGTATGGCTAATCTAGATTTTCTTCCTGTAGCTGAATTATTTTCCTCCGAAACAAATAATCTTTTTAGCTACATAATGGCATAGAGGAGAAAAAAAAAAGATATTTAACACATATACCACTCGGTTAGATGATCTCAAAACAAATCTTTTTTTTAATTATTAAAAATACTTTTTAGAATTAATAATGGCAGAGGTGATTGATAGTAGAGGTGAAAAAGAAAGATATTCATATTTTAACCATGGACATATATGGCTTCGTTGGATGGATTTTTCTCAATACGTTTTTATTTAATAATATATTAGAGGTGGTCGTTAGAAGTGAAAGAAAGAAAGATATTTTTTTATATTTCACCGTAGGCGTATACCCCCATTTGGTTGGTTGGATTTTGTCAAGACATTTTTTTTTCCTAGAAAAACAGATTTAATCTTTTTTTAATTAATAATGGCAAAAGTGGGTAATTTTAAGATAGATCTAATGGTTATGCGTGCCTATTGACTTTTGTTTGGAGGGCTAGATGTTTTCGATTAACGTGAGAATTTCTAGCATTTATCTTTTTCTTTAGCGCATCCGTGAGAGTTAACGTGGAGCCTCCATTGGAGCCTCAATTAGTAATAGTAAGTGTCGATTCGGCTAGATTGGGCGGGAATTGACCGCGTGTTCCTCGCCCCTTCGAAGCTTACGAGATGGCGCGAGGGCTGCGACTTCTCGCCGGCGACGGCGAGCGCAGCAAGACGAGCGGCGAGGTGGAGAAGAGGAGCCGTGGAGGGGAGGCGGAGGGCGGTGGGGGCGGCTGGCGGGGTGTGGGGGGCGCGTGGCGCGGGGCAGGAGGGCGGCGGCGGCACGCGAGAGTTGGAGAGTTTAAAGATATTTTTTTATTTGCTTGCTTATCCCCTAGAGATTACATGCCTCTGCTTATATAGCCCGACTAGTGGGACTTGTAATCTAAGCAACCTCTATAAGGTTTCCTTATACGATCGAATACCTTTACAAGCATATTCTAATTTATTCTTTCCTAATAAGGGTCTCCCTTATAGATGAGATATCCCCTTGCACACCAAAAAAAAAAATTATCTAAGATAATCCTAACTTGAATATGAAGCAACCGAATAAATGGGGGAGAGGGAAGGCGGCGGCGGCAAGGGGCGCCGGCCCCCTTGCGCGCGCCCCTGGCCCCCTCGAGGCCGGCGGCGGCCGTGTCGAGCCCATCTAGCCACTTTCGGGGTGGCCCAATTCTGGTTCATGACAGTAAGATGGGAAAATCAGTCAGTGATCCTCGTAATATCACTGTCAGTGATAGGCTAGTCCTGTCACTGCCGATTAATTATTTTCTCCTAAACTGATTTTCAATAGTGATTGTTGGTTCCGTAGTAGTGTCCCATAGTAATCCAGGGTCCAATTATAAAAATTCATATTGTAGGATTATAGTCCTCCAAAATTCCTATACTTTACCTTTATTATTCTAAATATATGATAAATTGCTATATATAATAAGGAAGAGAGAAAAGAGTGTTGGGGAGGATATGGGAGCTGCTTTGCAAGCTATACCGACCAAAGCAGGAAGAAGTGTGCCCAAAAGTGCCATCAAGCAGGGTGAGCAGCGAACCTAGCTGTGACCAAAAGATGGAATGCAATCAGGCAACAACTTTACTTTTGGGCACCCATGCATAATTGCAAATAGCCGAACTTGGCCTACTAACTGGCGATCGACAAATAGAGATGGTCCATGTGGTGAAAGGAAGGGGTTCTAGAGAATACGACGATCAAGAATTGTTTTTGAGACCACCACGCAGCAGTAGTACACGTCGTCTTCTGCATGGTTGCTCTGATTTGCTGATTCTGCTGGGGGTGTTTCTTTCTTTTTGTTGTTGTTGACATTTTTTTCTAGTAATTCACATCAGTGCAATAGTGATAGTAATAGTCACAAACCAAACACATCTTTCTCCTTGGTTATTTGCTAGGTGAGATTAGACTAATAGTCTCTCCTGAGAACCCAGCGTGCCCAATGGTACTCAAAGTTTAGTGGTGTTAATCAAGTCTCATCAAAGTGGATTCAGGGCATGTTTAGATACACATGGCTAGTTGCTACTTGGAGCTAAAAATTAGTTCAAATTAACTAAAATTTATTAGTTAATTAGTTGGCCAATAATTAGATGAAGACTTGGCTAAAAATTAACCCCTTATGAGATCTCCTGTATGGATGCACTAGAGCTAATTTTGGCTTAGTTTTAGTTAGCTAGCAATTAAGCTTTGTATCGAAACAAGCTCTGAATTTAGTTCCTAGCTCGGTGACATCTAAATTACACGGATACGGATACGTGTATGGTATCGGATATGGATACGGATCTGAGATACACCAATTTCCCAATAAACTCGATACATGGATATGTTTAATATTAAAAAACATAAAAAAATGCAGGACAACAGGTCTAAAGGTCTCAAATAACTACTCAAGTGTGCTATTATTACAAGACAACTTGTCTGAAGGTCTCAAATAGCTAGATAGATATAGTAGTCTAAAATTTAGAAAAGTAATAAAAGGCATTTAGGCTTGCAATTCATCCACCAGCAAGCCACCAACCAGCAAGTTCCTATTCTTCATTTGGCACATTGTCATCCACAACATTAGCCTCCTCAACATCCAAACCAAAAGTAATAGCTTGGAATTCAGGTTCATCAATGAACAACTCAGCCACTTCAAGAACGCCAATACCGCCAAGTGATCCAAAAGAATCCCCCTCCTACATCCCACATCCTTGTCTCTCCTATCTTGTATGCATCACTTCTTCTAGACAGATGCCTCAGATTTGAGTACACAAAGACCAGATCCTCAAAGACGCTCTCGAGTTAAGGCATTTCTTGTCACACTATGGATAAAGTTGTAGGTGCTCCGGTTTCTTTTCACATCAAGAAGATGAGGTCGGTTGGCTAAGCAATTTCATGGCCAAACTCATCAACAAGGGAGCAGATTGTCCATGACTTGTCTACCAAGTCATAGGGGAAACAACCCATCTATCATGGATTGAGTCGGGATCATTAAATTCTTACGAACGACTAGAGAACCTTGCATATTCTTCTTTCACTTTACCTAAATCTTCTGGGTTGGGAAAGAACCTCTTGAAGCAAGTCATTCTCATTTTGGACACCTCTTTATCCTTGTGGGGTGGTTCATGGCCGGTAGCTTCTTCAATCCAATTTTTGCTATAATATCGTAATTATCAATTTGGCTTTATGATTTAGTGAATACAAAAAAGAGGGAATGACACATGTGATTGTGAAGTATATGAAACAAATATGAATGGCAATTTGCACCTTGGATTAAGAGAATGAGCTAAACAATGAAGTGGATTATTTCCTTTTTGTCCACCTAGCAATCAAGTATGTCATAAATAATAGAGTACAAGTCTGAACCCTCATCTTCTTCCTTGCGCTCATGTCGAAATATGACTTTCTTCACTTTCTCTACCATTGTATCCCACATCTCATAAACTAAGTGAAGACATGGTGTGTCGATATACGTCATACGAATCATTTCATATATAGGACTGGTAATCTTAAGAACATAGTCCGCCTTGTCCCACCATGCATCATTAAGTATCAAGTTCTTGACAATTTGGGCTGTTGGAGTTGGAGAGTCATCTCGACATCTTTGTAGACGCTCCATTTATTACTAATCACCATTTGTTGGAGGGCTGATTTTACCTCAACAAACCTCTTCAACATACATACAACCGAGGCAAATCTTGTTTTGCAATAGAAAGTAACTTCAAATGGCTAAACTCATTGAACATAGAAAACCTCATGCTATGATTCATTATGAAATTCTTCATCATTTTAGCCTCAGTTTTGACATCATGCATAAATTCAAGTTGCTGCCAAGCAAATACCTCTTCATCAGTAGGATTTCTTCCTAATTAAGGTTCACATATATTTTTCAAAGCAAGGTTGAGGGTATGCACAACACATGGTGTCCAAAATATGGTTTTATACTCAGCCTCAAGTATTAGACCAGCCCCTTTGTAATTTGTAGCATTATGCGTAATAATTTGTACCACATTATCTCGACCTACTTCCTCAATTATGCCCCTCAACTTTTCATCAATGAAGTCTTTGGTTTTGATCTCACCTTCACAATTATCAGCCCTCAAGAACATAGGTGACTTGTCACAAACAACAATAAAATTGATGATGGGTCGCCTAGGATCGACCAACCATCTGTGCAAATTGAGACTCCCTTCTCTACCCATGTGCTCTTTGTGCTCTCCAACAAATGCTCTATGTGCCTCCTTTCTTGCTTCCGAAGTCCCTCTCTAACTCTATTGTAACCAGGAATCGTATAACCCTGCATGTTGTGGCTGCAAGCAAAGCTAAAGGCTTCTCGAAGATATGGATTTCTCAAAAAATTGAAGGCTACCCCTCCAGAATATATTGCTCTACTGATCAAAGCATCCAGGTGGTTATGGTCATCCATTCTCCAAGCTTTTTCCAATGCAGAAATTGGACCCCTCTTGGCCCTCTTGTTACTTTCATCGGTATTGGTCGATGAAGGGCAAGAGGCGAGAAACAACTTTTGCCTTGGACCTTTCAACTAGATTCTTGCACCTTTCAACTTCCTTCCTCATTGCGAGAAAGCATTTCAAATGAAACCCTAGGACATACAATTTTTCCCCTTCCTAGAATCTGCAGCAAATGAGCTTCAACTCTAGAGTAACTACTCAGTTTTTCCAATTGGGCCGATTACTTGCGGCGCCACTTACTCGCATTTCCTCCACCAGATTTAGGCTTCTCTAAAATGGTGACATGATCCCAAAGTGGAGCCTTGATGTTTGTTGTGTTTGTGGCTGCAGATCCTACACTACCACTTGCATTTCCACTCAGCATCCTTTGCTCAAATTTGGAGACGCCATCTACTGCATACAAGCAAAGCAACAAGGACCTAATCACTAACCGAAGTTGTGCTGATTTTCTAGAAAGAAGATGAAGTCTATGCTGATCGAGAATGGGGACGACAATTCAACTCACCGGAGCTTGATCTAGGGAGTGACGAGCGGGGATGGCTGCCGGGCGGTCGGTGACCGGCGAGGGACGACCGCCCGACCGAAGACGAGTAGGGACGGGCTGGCGAGTGACGCAGAGGGACCAGGGATGGCGGATCGGACGGATGCTCGTGGGGAGCTGGCGTTGCGGCGATCACGGCGCATGCGAGGGGACGGGATGAGGCTAGGGCGGCGGGGACAAAGGGAGGGATATTGGTGTTGTTGGGCTGGGCGTATCCACTCACGGCCGATATGTATCAGAAATCGCCGTATCCGAATGTTCTAAAAATAATTAAAAAAACCCGATACTCAGCGGATACGTATCGAACACGTATCCACCACGTATCCGTGATCGGACGCGTATCGAATACAGCGATACGGCGTGTTTCCTAAAGTATCCGTGTTTTGTAGGGTGACATAGTGTAGCCTATCAATGCCTACAAAAAAAAGTTGACCGTGGGCAATGCATCGCGCCCTAAAAACCTTAGGGGACTCCAAGGGCCATCCAAAATTTAATTTTCCCTACATTATTTCATATAGAGGCATCCTAACAATTTCCCTATCCCAGACAAATATATAGGGTGTGGACAATATACTATCCTAAATTTTATAAACGGGTAGCCATGTAGGATGTTGGACAAGAGGTTGTGTTGCATATATAAATCTAATAATTTGGATTTGGATGTTGGATATGAGAAGTCACGGAAGTTGGTTGCAGTTGTGCTGTGACCCAACTAGACGCTATCGTGGCAGCATCCCACGAGCCAGTGACCGGTCCTGATAATTTTTGAAATATATTATATTGTACTCTCTCTATTCTAAAATTTAAATATGTGTTTTTGTGGGTGCATACATATAACTAAAAAGTCAAAACAACTTCAATTTGAAATGGACAGAATACTAATTTTGTATATATATTAATATATAGTTTGCATTATTAATTTGCAGAGCAAGCATCATGCCTAGCACATCACACGTACGGTTGTCTACTTTAGTTTCGCGGTTGTGTTGCTTAGCATGCATTATTAATTTGCAGATACGCTTGCTTAAGTAAGCGGATTAGTTTATTTGTTTATTTGTTGCTGTCGTCCCCACACACTGGATTCGTGGAAAATGACTCATTAGTTGCTAGCTTGCTTAGCTAGAGACGTGCTGGGGAAAATATTAAAGCGAAGCCGACCAAAAGGCTCCTCGCAATGTTAAAATTAAGGGCAAACGGGGATCCATCGAGGGGAAGAGCACAAGGTAGCGTGCGTGAGGCATGCTGTTAGCTCAGTCTCTTAATATAATCATCTGCTAGGACTAATGGTGCTATGTAATGCCATCTCATCAAACTCTCTTGGATCTCCGCCTACCTTCTAGTTACAGACACCTGGGCCGGGCTAAGTGTGAAGTGTCCAAAGTTACTCAAACATCATATGTATATATGCTTTTTTTGACCGAATATATGTATATATATATGTTTTTTTTCCACGTATATATGTACAGTGTGCTAGAAGGTTGGAGAGCATTGTATGTGTGTATGCATGGTTAGCACAAGCTCTGAATATTTTTTTTCCTGTTTGCATTGGCTAGGTAATGATTTATCTCCAACATGCATCACTCTCTGATTAGCACTAATGATCTCTCTATAAAGAATGCTTAATCAGCTCATGTGTTAGTCTGCAGGTTAGATTCACCAGTGTTAGTCACTGACCATTTTTTTAGGTCAGATGATCTTGCGGATCGATCTTTATTTGGGGAAAGACGACGCTGATCGGATACGTGTCCCAACAAAAACGTGCCACTTGGAAAATATATAAAAGAAATTGATGCCGAATCGGAGCCGGACACATGCCCTTTTGCTCCCCCAGGTGAGGTAAACTTAGGTCTTAGGTGGCGGTCCACGTCATCCTCCACGCTTTATATTTTAACCACCTTGTTGTGCATGCTTGTACTATATATATTTCCTCGTAATCAAGGAAGGATCTATCTAAGCTTGTGTATTAAATTCTGGACACCGATAACTACCCCTTACCAAAATTAGGCACTATTTCAGGAGAGGGAAATACATATTTATGTTGGGAGAAGTAAACAAATCTCGGCTAGATGCACGAAGTTCTATGTATATTAAACGGATGTGGATGATACTCCTAGCTAGTGCATTTGATTAATCGTTCAAGGGAGATGGTTTGACAAAGATTGTGCCTTTTGACTGATTCGTAAGCTAGAGGTTTCTTATACGTCTCGTCGATGACTGTGGACTTATTGCAGCCACTCTGATTCTGAATCTCTGATGATGCATCTCACAGTGGAATTTGCATTTGTACAGTGCAATGAGAAGCATTATATATAGCCAAATAAGTTAGCAATAATTGCCACTCGGCAATGACACATTTTCAAGAACTGTTTTATTAGACACGTATATGCCAGCCGGGCAGAAAGGTTTTCAGTAATTCTTTATCTTGTTATTGAGATCCAAAAGATCCATGTTGACAGTACCATTTGAAGACGGATCAACCGCCTCAAATTCCACCAAGACTCTTATTTTGATGTTCTCGGATTCATCTGAATCTGGATTCACTTGTTTTGGGGTGAATCGAGGTAGAATTGTAATCCAACTCCATATTAACAATTCTTCTAAGTGCAACACATGTGAATTGATGCTACGGCGCTGACAGATTTGAAGACGGATCAACCGCCTAGCAAATCTCCACCGATCATAGGGGTAGGGTGTCCGTCCGTGAGTCTCCGGTTAGCCAAAAACAATTCCCCATCGCTAGCAGCCTAGCACACAGCATGGTCAGGAATTTTCTCGGCGTTACACCCGCCCCTTTTCAGGCCCTTTTCAGAGAGGGATCTATCAGCCATCAGGTAAAGCCTTTTTTGCACTTTTTGCACCAGTCTAACGCGACAGTACGTAGTACGTAAGGTCATCTCGATCGACGGCCGGCCAGTCCCAGGTACGTTAGCTCACATCACACTGTCATTGGGCTCGTGCAGTGTTATTGGCCAAGCGTTTTGTTGCTGAATATGCTGAATCGGGCAGGCAACTGCAAGCAGAGTCTGGCACCAACCAAACCAATATGGTTGCCTGCAGCATCATCTCTACTCTCAGTTTCAGTTTCAGCTCTGATGATATGCATGATATGCTCCGATCCGACGATCCGTCAGCTGCATGATGAACAGTTTCGTTTGTACAAGAACGAGGCAGGACAGGACGACGACTCTGAAGATCTGAATGTATGCATGCCTGATTGTCTGATCGATCATGATCATGAGCAGCTAGCTACAGTGGTACGCAGCTAGCTCCCGGGTATCAGTTGAGTTGCTATGTATGCTGCTTGGCGCAGCACAGTGAGCGTGCGTGTTACCGTCGGCTCGTAAGAGTGCAGCTTAACGTATGGATTGAGACGACCTGGTGAATGGCCGCTTTGATGCTTGAGGCACAACACGAAACTTAGAACAAAAGTGAACTTTTAGGACTAAAATGACAATTTTGGTACTCTAATTTGGGATGAAATTAAACATATCTAGCGATAGTAAAGGGACGATGAATGGCTGTTCCATTCGACCCTCACAATTGTTGTGGAGATGCTAAGAGGCAGAGAGGTATGACTACCAACTTATGATGACAGAATAAGTTGTGGTCTAGCGTAGCTGCTGCTTCAGTACAAATGGGTGCCATGAGGAGGAGAAGCATCAGAAAAACCTACAAAAAGCATTTTGTTTGGCTTCTAGTTTTAGCTTCTTTTCGTATCAAACAGCTTATAAGTTATATCAACACCCCCAGCGTCGCTACACCCGCTGCCGGCAAACCGCTCGCCCAGTGACCTTCCCCCGCCGCCGCCGCCCTTAGCTAGCGACAGCAGCGGCCCGCCTCGGAGCCCAACAAGGCCCCCGTGCCTCTGCCTCCTCCTCCCTCCCTCTCCACCCCCACCCCCTTTTCTTCCAAAGTGGAACCCTAGGTTTAGAGGGGGGCGGCAGCCCCTCATGGCTCGCGCGTGGCCACCCCTAGCGTCATCCCCGGTGCGGCCCGCCCGGCGCGCCGCGCTCCCATGGGCAGCCCACCATGGGCGCCATGGGAGAGCTCGGGATCCGGACGAGGAGCCCCCTGCGGGGTGGTCTTTGCATTTGTCAGGGAGCCCGCCGGCGACCGTGGAGAGCTCCGGGGCGTGGATCCGGTGGCCCCGGCCCGGATGTGCGTGTCGGTCCAGCGGCCTCATTAGCTTCGGGCGCCGCCTCGCCGTCAAGGTGTTGTTCGAGAAAGGGGCGCGCCATGGGGTCGGGCTATGTGAGGCGACCGCGCGTCGTGTGCGGAGGAAGCGGCGACCAAGGCGAGTAGTGGCCGGGCGGATCGGACTTCCTTCGGCCGACCCACGTCATGCAGGGTCCCCTCTCCTTCCCCATGTCGAGCTCAAGATTTGCGGTGAGATAAATGCACGGCAAATAACCAGTTCTGTGTGCACATAGCGGTGACAACCCTATCCGGTTCTGTCCGAGCCGGCGATGATGGCGCAGGCTGCGTCATCCCCCTCCTTGGTGGCGCCGTCGATTTTTCTGTTCCTCGGGACAACGCGTCATGGAACTCATCGTTGTGTATCCTGTTGCAGCTAGTGGTGGTGGCTGGCCAACTGTGGCGTGCCTGGTTGGCATAGAATCTGGGCAAAAGCCTTATCCGTCTCTAATTCGGTCCGACGGCGATGGCGCTCTTGCGCCCCTGCCCCTCCTTGGAGGCGTCGCTGAAGATTCTACCACTGGCTGTCGCTCAGCGAGCTGCGTCTTTTTGGGTGAATCCCCCTTGTTGAAGGCGTCGTTCTTGCGGCCTCCTATGCCTCGACGCCACTTTGAGCTCTTCCCCATCCTCTCCACGCCCCTCCTTGCTCCTTTCTTCCTTGATGTGCAAGGGTGTGATTGGCCTTGGGCGTCGGTCGTTGTCGGCGTTCGATGAGTGTCCTCCTCTGGCGCCTGCTCCGTCGATGCGCTCTTCTTGATGGTGCGAGAAAATCTTATGCCGGTGGTGTTCCCACCGCTGATGCCATTCCCCCTCCATGGTTTCCTCCCCGTGAAAGGCGTTGGATGGTGGTGCGTGGGGCCTGGATGTTCGGTGGATGTCCCGATCAGCTTGAAGGGAGGTCGTCATGTTCGGCGATCACGGGGCTGCGTGTTTATCACCACTCTCTTAATCCACATTCGGTGTTGGCCATCGAAGTGGCGGTGGAGTGGCGTAGCTACGAGGAGTGGTGCAGGGCACAAGGGCCGTGGTGAACCTGGGTGAGTATGTTGTTCGGTGGTGGCGCAAATCGAATTTCAGTCGACAACTTTCAGCTTAGTCTCTGGTTACCCTGTTGTTGTATTGTGCTATTGTTATGTTTTGTGATCTTTGTAATCTCTCTCGCCCCCTCTTTTGATGTAACGAACTATATAACAAGGCCACCAATTTCACCCAAAGACTTGTCGGAATGCGTGAAATATAAGCGGTGAGGATGAGTTTATCCCCCGAAGTGATCTAAAAAAAAGTTATATCAAATTAACATGCCATATACCGGCAATTCAATGTTTGAAACAGTGCTATCATTTACACCACGGCTCTGCTAACTATCGTTGCATATATAGTAACTATTCAATGTAATCTATTTTCTGAATGAATTACTCAAAAATCACATGCAACTCAAACTCATTACCCATCATTGCTCTAAACCCCTCACAAAATTCTTGATCTATTCTTGCAAAGCTATATTTTGAATTCTTTTATTCTCATATGGAATTGTGTCGATGGGTAAGTACCTTAGCTTCTACGCTAACCAAAGAGCGAGCGAGTGAAATTTAGGACACATTATCAGTCAATCATCATATAAAAAAATACTACAGGAGAGAGAGAGAGAGGAGGAAAATTGGTCGGCAAGCAAGGCGAGCGAAGGCGAAGCTGGCCAACATCGCAAGTGCCCAGCTATCCAAACACTGTGATGTGAGGAAGAGAAAGCGGCGGTCACGGTCCAAGCTTCTGCTGCAACTGGTGTTGGTGTGGTGTCTCCTGCTGCGAGCTCACCTCACCTGGCCTCCCTCCCTCCTCCCTTCCTTCTCCGGCAACCCACCACGTGTCTTCCTCCCCTCTCCCCCCAAACTCTATATATAGCCTCCTCCCCTTCCCTCAGCTCAATCCATCCATCCTCCACACTCTCCCCACCTCCGCCCCCTCGCACTGTCGGAATCCTCGGACCGGCGGCACGCACCAGCGTCGCCGCGCGCTCCTCCCCCAACTCACACTCTGCTCTCTACCAGCAGCAGCGATGCAGACCCTCACAGCGAGCTCCCCCTGCTTCTTCATCCTCCACCACCGTCGTACACCGGCAGCATCACCGCCGCGGCACGCGCAGCAGCTCCGTCCGCTTCGCCTCTCCCCGCGCCGCCGCAGCCAACTCAGTCTGCAGCGCGCCATCGCCGCCCACCACGGCCGCCGTGCGCTACGCCGCCGCCGCGCCTCTAAAGCCGGCCGCTCCCATTGCGGCGCCCATTGCTCCCCTCTCCATCCCCCACTCCCTCTCCCTCTCCCGCACCACCAGCAGACGACAAAACCGGCCTGAGCTTCCTGCAGCGCGCGGCGGCGGCAGCTCTGGACGCGTTCGAGACCAGCGTGATCGCGAACCTCCTGGAACGTCCGCGCGCGCGCTGCCGCGGTCAGCGGACCCAGCCGTGCAGATCGCCGGCAACTTCGCGCCCGTCGGCGAACAGCCGCCCGTGCGGTCGCTCCCCGTCTCCGGCCGCATCCCGCCTTTCATTTCCGGCGTGTACGTCCGCAACGGCGCCAACCCCTGCTTCGACCCTGTCGCCGGACACCACCTGTTCGACGGCGACGGTATGGTGCACGCGGTCCGTATCAAGAACGGCGCCGCCGAGTCGTACGCGTGCCGGTTCACCGAGACCGCGAGGCTCCGGCAGGAACGTGCTCTGGGACGGGCTGTCTTCCCCAAGGCCATCGGCGAGCTTCATGGCCACTCTGGCATCGCAAGGTTGGCGCTCTTCTACGCGCGCGGACTCTTCGGCCTCGTCGACCCGTCGCGTGGTACCGGGGTGGCTAACGCCGGACTCGTCTACTTCAACGGCAGGCTCCTCGCCATGTCTGAAGATGATCTACCGTACCAGGTGCGCGTCACCGGCGACGGCGACCTGAGGACTGTTGGGCGGTACGACTTCGACGGGCAGCTCGCCGCCGCGTCGTCCATGATCGCGCACCCGAAGCTTGACCCGGTGTCCGGCGAGCTGTTCGCGTTGAGCTACGATGTCATCAAGCGTCCTTACCTGAGGTACTTCTACTTCCGGCCTGATGGAACCAAGTCCGACGACGTGGAGATCCCGTTGGCGCAGCCGACGATGATCCACGACTTCGCCATCACCGAGCGATTCGTCGTGGTGCCTGACCACCAGGTGGTGTTCAAGCTCGGCGAGATGTTCCGTGGGGGTTCTCCCGTGGTGCTGGACGAGAGCAAGACCTCCCGGTTCGGCGTGCTGCCGAAGTACGCGAAGGACGCGGCGGAGATGGTGTGGGTGGACGTGCCGGACTGCTTCTGCTTCCACCTGTGGAACGCGTGGGAGGATGAGGTCACCGGCGAGGTGGTGGTGGTTGGGTCCTGTATGACCCCCGCCGACTCCATCTTCAACGACGGCGACGGCGACAGCCACAAGCTCCAGAGCGTGCTGACCGAGATCAGGCTGGACACGCGGACGGGCGCGTCGACGCGGCGCGCCGTGCTGCCGGCGTCGGCGCAGGTGAACCTGGAGGTTGGGATGGTGAACCGCGGCATGCTGGGACGGAAGACGCGGTACGCGTACCTGGCCGTGGCGGAGCCATGGCCCAAGGTGTCCGGGTTCGCCAAGGTGGACCTGGCCACAGGCGACCTCGTCCGGTTCGACTACGGGGAAGGGAGGTTCGGCGGCGAGCCTTGCTTCGTGCCCACCGAGGGGCGCGGCGCGCGGCGAGGACGACGGGTACATCCTGTCCCTTGTCCGCGACGAGCGCGCGGGGACATCGGAGCTCCTGGTGGTCAACGCCGCCGACATGCGGCTTGAGGCCACGGTGCAGCTCCCGTCCCGTGTCCCCTACGGCTTCCATGGCACCTTCATCGGCGAACGGGAGCTGGAGACTCAGGCCTGATGATGATGATTCCTTGATTCCTTGGTTCTTTCTTGACACTGATCTGACGACAACGACGACGACTGATCGATCCATCCATCCATCCTCCTCCTCTGTTTTGGGGAAACAGGGGAGGGCAGGGGGTGGATGGAGGAAGGAGAAGGCTGTTGCCAGAGGGAGCCTAGGAGGTCCCCGGAGCCTTCTTCTTCCCCAGACCATTACCAGAGGCAATGCAGCAGGATTTGCACTGCTTAGTTATTCCTACTACTCGGTTATTTGTTTCCTTTTTTTTTACCATGTTTTAAACATGGATTATGGCTAGTCATAGTACACTAGAAGGAAGGGGCTGCAGCAGCTTGTTGTGCTTGTGCTTGTACAGGCAGAGGGGGTGCCAACTAACTGCCTCAGCTCAGCTGGTCTCTGTTTCCACCTCCACACTCTGACTGTGAGTGTGTTTGGAGGTGGTGGTTGTACAGTAACAGTAGTAACTATTAGTAGTAGATGATTATGAATTGAACCACCCAGTTGCTGCAACTGAGGTGATATTGTTCTTCACCCATGTCATGTATGTAGTACCATCTCCATCTCTCTCATTGTGTAGAATATACTAGTAGTAACATACATACATGCTGGTTTCTCTTGTGATCCATCATCTGGTCATGATCCTCCTACTAGTATAGTGGCAACAATGATGGAGCTCCCAGAGTTTGTTTTTGTTGGCACATGGTGCTCACCGAATCCGAGTGTGAGTGGCCTGTCCGCTTGTGGGATTTCTTGGACTGCTGTTCCTGTTCCTGCTCCTTCCGCATTCTTCTTCTGATTCAACAGCAGATGCCGGCTCCACGAATCATCATTAATTTATCAAGGCCGGGGAAGAAGAAAAACAAAGGCCATGGCTTTCCCAAATCTGATTGCCCTGACACCTCAAAAAATATATATATATATGATTGCCGGCCGCTGTTCCCCGTCATCTCCTTGTTCAGGCCGAGCATGGACATGGATGAATGAATTCGGGTGTCTTTTCTGCTCTGAATTTCAAGTGAATTTTCAGGTGACTGCAGGCAGCTCAGTACAGTTGATTCTTTGGTGGTGGATTTCAATGGACAAATGAATTCAGTTGTCTTTGGCTCTTTTCTGCTCTGAATTTCAAGTGAATTTTCAGGTGACTGCATGCATCTCAGTAATGTGGATTCCTTGGGGGTGAATTTTCAGCTGGAAAGTAAACATCAGCAGCTAGCCTGGAATGACCTGAAATCAATGGAGTGAGTCAAGGCAGTCAAGTGTTTCCTTCCTTCCTGGCAAGAAATGTAAGATGACATCCACCCAGTTTAAAAAAAATGGCAAAGGGAAGAAAAGAAGAAGCACTAGTAAGTAACTCACGAATCAGCGTGCACTATTTACCAACTGGTGGTGTCTGTCGTAGATAGATATATAAATATAAACAAAAAAAAAAATAACAAACACAAAGGACGCCTGCCTCCGACTCCGACACCGGCCTTGTTGGTGAGTTGGTCTTCCTTTTTCCCATTCTCATGGTGGACAGAGCATTTGCATTCGCATTCGCATCAGCAGCAGCCGTCCTTCGTCACCCTCGTTCGTTTTTCTATCGTCCCTGCCTAAATTCTGGATGCCTAAATCGGCCATAGTAGCAGAAGATCATGGTGATAATTCATAATACTAGCAGCAAATCTTAGCTGCCTCCACAATCGTCCCTGGCCGGCTGGTGAGGAGATGCAGAGGAGCAGCCTTCTTCAGTTCCTCTACTTGGTGCCCAAGTATACAAGAGCAACAGGATGCCTCCTCTTGTGTTGTGCAAGCACTACCAGAATTATTTAAAAAACTTCAGCCTTAATCATAGTCGAACAAGCTCTAATTGGTCCAAAGATCGAGGCCCCAAGAGAGTAGCACTCCTAGATGGCTCCAACTTTTTAGCTGTCGGATGTTATCCATGCCCAGTGAGAAGACTGTGACAAGAGCTTACATGAACAGGGAGCAGGAACGAAGCAAGACGGAGAGCAAAACAAATGGTACTACCAGTGGAGGCTACCGTGAAGTTGACAATGCGTCCGTGAGAGAAATGGAAGAACGTGTGGAAGGCAGGTGCTGAACGCCGGCAAGCCGCCAAGGTCTGGAGTAGGACGACAAAGACGCCGCACACTTGCAACAAGGAGGGAAGGTGACATCGCCGGGTAGAGACACGACGCAGCTTTTCAACCGTGTCTTTCCAGAATCTTCTCCCATTGGCCCAGCGAATTGGAAGCCATGGAAAGATAACTCGATGAACGACCCATGAAAGCCATGATGTGCATGACTCCTCCCATTAAAAGTGTCGTTTTAACATGTGCGACCAGAAACCGGAGAGCATCAACCACATTATTGCCTCCTGCTCCGTCTCCAGACAGGTGTGCTGGATAATCCTAGCGGTTCTCGACGTTGATTACTCGCAAGTGGGTGGCAACTCCATGCTCGAGTGGTGGGGACGACTGACGTCGGAAGTGGCACAGTGATAAGTGGAAGGGGCGAACACCTTATTCGCTTTGGTGGCCTAGGAAATTTGGAAAGAGAGAAACGCAAGATGCTTTAGCAATGCTAGCTCGACCACCGGCCATCTACTCGCCACCATCAAGCATACTGCCAATCAGTGCATCGAACCCGGAGCTTACAAACTTAGTTGTCTCATTCGCGAGTAATTGACATGTATTTGCATTTAGGGAGGCAACAATCAATGCAAAATTTTAACCTCCTCGAATACGCACTTATTGCAAAAACTCTCTTACTTAAATACAAAGAAGCACAAATCTTTTTGCGTTTTTTGAGAAAAAATGTCATTTTAAGCTTTAACACGTGGTACCAAGAGACAAAATAGCCCTTCATATCCTTATCTCGTTGAATCAATACTCTAAAGTCTCGACACTCTCTATTGTGTCCCTCCTTACGTTCCCGTCTAGATCGGGTCGACCGCACTCCTCACCACGAACCTCCACACCTTCTTGTCGACCTCATACAACCGCACATGGATGCCCGGGTGAGTACGCCTCCACTCCGGCGCACGGGGGGCATGCTCGCTGGTCATGTGGCCTCGGTCGGCGGGTTTGGGGATGGAGGAGGGGCGGGGCCACCGATGTAGGAGAAGAGGATGAGGGTGGTAGATCTTGGTGGATGAAGAGGGGGCGCTAGATGAGTCGATGAAGAGGGAAGCTAGGAAAGATCCATGCTAGGGTTAGCGTCTCCATCTTCACATTGAGCCACTGCTCCATCTTTGTGTTAGGTGCGCCCGCGCTCTGTCTCCACGCTAGGCTGCTTGTTGTGCTACCCTCTTCACCTTCATCCGCAATTGCCGCGCACCATGCCGTTCCACGCACTCACCTCGCCCGACACGGGAGAAGAGGAATGGTGTGAGCGAAGAAAACAAGGAAGGAAGGCACAAACGAAGATAAAAAGTATCACACGGGCGAAGAAGCACACGGTGTAAGGATGGTGCAAAGAAAGAGGAAGTACGGTGCGAGGCGAGACCACGAGAGGGATAGAGAGGATGAGGTGGAAGGGTGGGGAGCCATGAATGGGCACGTTGGCATACGAGCTCGACTATCGGTAAAAGGGGGTTGAAAACGGAAATGTTTCCGTTGGAGCCTCCCGACCCGTCCGCCTCCTCCCGGGCGACGGCGGCGGCGCCTGGCGCCGCTGCCCGTCGATCTCCCTCCACAGCCCTTCCCCTTCAATCCGACCCAGTTCGAGCTCCTCACTTCCCTGATCTACTCCATGAGTGTACCTTGGTAGCCTCTGCACACACCCTACCTCGGCGCCAATGGCTGCCCAGCGCCCGGCGTCCTCGGCGACCGGTCGCCTCGCCATCGCGATCGCCCGTGGAGACGCGGACGACCTCTCCGTGCGCCATTCTGCGCCCAGCACATCCACCTCGGCCTCCTCCGTCGTACTGCGGCCGCCCCGGTGGTCGGCGCCGGCCACGGTCGGGAAGGACCCCTTACCTCCCCTTTGGCGGAGCTCAGCGCCCGCTGCGAACCTCTCCGCCCTTGGGGTCCGTGCAGCTGCTCGGGTCAGCTGCCGCCGCCGCGTGTCGGGGGGGTGGCAGCGGTGGGCTCACTTAACATGTTTGCGCCACCAGGGAGCCCGTTCTCCACTGCGAGGATGGATGGGGCCGGGTGGCACACCACTGGCCGGCGTACTGGCCGACTCCACTGCGACCCCCTTGGCGGCGGTCCTCTCGTCTTCTCCCCTCCCGGCCCAAGACCGGGACCGCGCCGAGACGGTTTGTGCGCCGTCGCCTTCCTTGTCGGACCTCTGGATGCCGGATGTCGTCGGTGGTCGGGTCGGCCCGTAAGCCTAGCTGTCGCCCTTGGCGCCCTCTGCTCCGTCTTCGTCGTTGTCTCCTTCTATCGCGGCCGGTGGCGCGGTCTCTCCCTCGGCGTCGCCTCTCCCCGTGTCCACCATGGGTGGAGGGAGGATGCCGGAGGTGCTTCTGGAGGGGACGTCGGGGAGGGTGAGTTGGTGGATGATGGCACCGGCAGGCGCGCTGACCGGCAAGCGCCTCTCCGTCGAGGATCGCTCCTTCTTCCCCTCCTCCGTCGGCGGGACAAAGGTGGAGCGTTGGGTCGATCTCGACATGTCCGATCGCTCGACGACGAACTCGAGGAGCCCAGGCCCCCCGCGGCGGTAGCCTTGGGGCATCGGCCCTCCTCCGCGGGACCTCTCGCCTCCCCGTCTCGCCGTCTCCGTGCTACGGATCGAGTGCCGCCGCCGCGTAGGGTGCTCCTCGAGGTGGACCACCTTGCACCGGTGGCGGACCGTCGGCGCCAACGGGCCGTGGCCTCGGGTCCGGCAATGGCGCTCCCGCCATGAAGAGGAAGCGCGGCGGCGCCGCCGCCCGGCGGGGAAGATGACCTCCGGCGGCCGGCGCCCGTGTACCTCCCCCGCTCCTTGCCGCCAACGGGGACGGGATGGCGCGGCGCTGCGTTCGTGGCCGCCCTTGGCCGTCAGCCAACCCGTCCCCGTCCACCAACGCCTAGGTCCGGGCGCAACGATTTGCAAAGGCGGCAAGCGCGCCCGTCCACTGCGGCTCGGACCTCACCGACGCGCCTCCCCACCCAGACCGTCCACGGCCGGCGGGAGGTCCTCCCTCGGCGACGACCGCGAGGCACAGCCCCTGTCGCCCGCACCACCCGCGGGCCGTCCCGCCGGCGCTAGTCGGGCGCCGCTTCAGCGCCTCTCCACCGAGCATGTGCATGCGCTCGCACCTTCCCGTCGTGGTGCTACCTTTGTTGCCTCCGTGAGGGGCACCCGGGCGCGTCGCTGCCCCGTGAAGATGCTAGGCGGGGCCCGGCGGCTCGCCGCGTAGCGTGGCCGCCCGGCCTCGCGACGCGAGTCGTGTTCGTCGCCCACCGAGGCTGCACCTCCAGGCCCTCCGCCCGGCTGGATCGACGGCAATGGTGTCCGGTAGATGTCGTCATGTGTCGGTCGCCACACCCGGCGGTTCCCCCGACCCCTTCTCGTCGCCTACACCACCACCACCACGGAAGGAGCCTACGTCGGCGCCGCACCATCGGCTGGAGTTGCACTAGTGTGGGCCGCAATAGGTGGCTTCCTTTGGCCTCCCTCGCTCACTCTAGTGTCGGGGCGAGACTGCAGTGCCGCCCCCTATTGGGGTGGATCCGATGCTAGATGAGCTCACGGCCTCCCTCGTTGTGTGCTGCCTTCCTCTCCGGCGGATGCTGCGTGTCGGAGGTACCTGGCCGAGGCCGCTGCGGCTGATTGATACTACGTCGGCGGCCACATGCGAACCGGCATGAGGTGGTTGGGCGGTCGAGGTGGGAGTTTCGGATGGTGTTGCGTCGTGCTCCAAGCAGTGTTGCCCGAGAGGCCGAGATTCGCACCGTTCGGACCCGTTGTTGGGGACCGGAAGATGGGGAGGTTGCTGCGGCCGAGTCGACCTGTTGGGTGAGTTGCTAGGTGAAGCGACCAAGCCCATGAACGGCGCCCGGTGAGTCTGATGTTGGCCTCCTTGGATGGGCGTCGCGGGCGGGACGCCGAGCTCCCCGCGCCGGCCATGTTCGTTGATGAGTTCATTGCGAAGTTCACGGCCGTTGGACCCTCCGATCCTGTCCCCACACCGTTGCTAAAGGCGGGCCCAGCGTCCGCGAAGGGAGCTGGATGAACTCATTCCCAAGCGCGCGGCGCGGCTTGCGGCGAAGAGTGCGCACGAGGGAGGCGAGGCGGAGGCTCGGGCGAGAAAGGTGATGTTGAAGAAGATGGGGATCCACGTCGAGGCGGAGCGCCGGACGAGGTCTCCGCCGGCGTCTCAGGGCTGCCTTTGGCGCCGGACGGCGTCAACGAGGGAGGCGATGGAGGTGTTTTTTTCCGCGGGAAGAAGCGGAGAGCTTCGAGCCGGACGGACGCCCGAGTGCGTCGAGAGGTCTTAGGTCGCAAATTGGTTATTATGTGTCGTTAAAGTTGGATCCAGTAGTTTAGGACTTTCTTCGGTTTTCATTCTTTGGAGGCCGACGGTGATGTCCACTCGGCATCACAGTTTAGTTTTAGTATTTGGATTTGGTTTTCCTTACTCTTAATGAAATACGGGTGAATGGCGATCGAAAAAAAAAAAAAAACTATTGGTAAAAGAGAAGGCCATGGAGGTTCGACGACGACTTTCGTGTTTCATTTTTTGCGAATTATTTGATAGAATACAGACGAGGCATGACGTTCCTAGCTACGAACAAAAACAACGCACATTCGCAAACTCAATCGCTATGATCACATCGGGCCGAAAAACTGAGCTAGTAGAAATAATAAAAAAACAAGATAAATACCCTGATGACAACATTGCTCGACCCTGCCGCTGACCTTTTGTCGCGAGTCGCGCATGGATAAATCCAGTCTGACACCAAAAAAATATATGATGAAATCTAGCGTATCTTTGCCTTGTCAGTTTCTGTTTCTCCTTGTCGAAAATTAATGGATGAATAAAATAGAGGCGGCCTTAGCAAAAATATCTCTCTGCATGCTTCCGTGCTGCCAAATAGTAGTACCCCTGTGCAGCTTGATGCATGCACATTTGTCATGTGCAAAAAGGAAATGTATAAAGAAATAAATAAAAGAGAGTTTGGCCTAAAGGGTGTCGTCTGCACTAATATCCAGATGTAAAGTTGCTTCAACGGAGAAAAAAAATTTGGAACAGTATAGCACACACACCCAGTGTCACTATCACTAGCATTGGAGCTGATCACTCAAAAAAAAAAAAAAAAAAACACTGAAACTGACAGTCGAGCTAGGAAGAGCATCCATCTCGTCACTGGAACCGTGCCAAACATGCCCTAATTATCTAGCTCTCATGTTAGAAGATACAAGTCACCGACCAATTCTAATATAAATTAGTAAATTGCACATAAAAATATTGTAAAGTAACCCTAAATCGCTATCTAATTAGTAGCTATCTCATTAAAAATGCTAACCTAGACAACACACTAATTTTGTCTAAATTTTACCGATAAAAAATATAAGTAGCACGCCTAATAACCATTGACTACATTACCCACATATGTCATTATTTTGAATAGTTTAAAATAACCTCTAAATTTATGTATAAATAGTCATGTCTTGCATTATCGAGAATAACCTAAAAAGGTCCCAAAAATAATTTAAATCATATCCCTACATTTGCATCCAAATAACCCACCTTCAATATTATATATCTTAAATAACCTAAAGTCACTAGTAACGAAATGATTTTACGTGATCTTTGCAAATTATTAACCGTGGCGGGCACTCTGGTTTTGCCCGTCACGGTTAATGCCCCGCCACGCCTAGTTTTATTTTCCGTGGCGGGCATTTTTTGCCCGTCACGGAAAATAGTGTATTTTCCCGTGGCGGCCGTGTTAAGGTGCCCGCCACGTAGAATCAATTTCCATGACGGGCATCCTAAAAGGCCCGCCACGGAAAATGGAGTGGCCCAAAACGAGGTCCCGATAGCTGTCGCGATATAAATACCGAAAGTTAGGGTTTCATTTCCACACTCGGTCATTCCCCTTCCCACACTCGGTCATTCCCAACCCTCCCAACCGTCGCACACCTAAAATTTTATCCGTCGGTATCCAGCGCCCGCCCACCCTCCACTCTCTCTCTCTCTCTCTCTCTCCCTCTCTCCTTCACCCTCAGCAGCAAGGGGGGCGGCGGGGACGCGGCTCTCCACCAACGGCGGCGGCGGATCTCGCGCCTCTCCACGACGGAAAGGGCGGCGGCACAAGGGTAGCAACACCAGCGGCGCGCGCAAGCGGCGGCGGCAGCGGATCTCGTGCCTCCCTCCACGATGGGAAAGCGGCGGCGCAAGGCGGCACCACCGGCGGCGAATATCGCGCCTCCCTCCCACGGCGAAAAGCGGCGGCGAGCAAGCGGCGGCGGCGGATCCACGGCACGGAAGCAGCGGCGAGCAAGCGGCGGCGGATCTCGCGCCTCCCTACCTCCACGACGGCGTGGGGGCGCGGATCCACCGCACGGAGGCGCTGGATGGGCTCGCCGACAATGGTGGTCTTGGATGGGCTCGGCGGCGGCGGTGGCCCCGATGGGCTCGGCGGGGGCGGTCCAGTGTTTTTTTTTTTTTGGAACCATTTACCGTGGCGGGCAGGATAATCTATTAACCATAACGGGCAAAGGAGCCCGCCACGGGCAAAGGGTGACAGATGCCTCTACCCGCCACGTAAAATCCCGGGCGCCGAATCCCAGGCGCCGTCACCTAAAATGTTTTCAGTACTAGTGAGTAACACTATATATATTTGCATTTCAATTATCTAATGTCACCATAAATATATCCTAAAACATTTCTACATGTGCTTATAAAGTATATATCCATTTCTACCATTGTGGATATAGAAAAAAAAAAAAACTAACCCATGAAGGTATATACATGGTATCGTTCATAGTACGTATACACATATGCAAAAAAACAATGATGTATATGTATTTCCGCGGTCAAACACACATATATAGGTAAAGCTAAGATTTCAACCAAATACATTATGTCAATCACACATGAGTACAAAAGGAAAATTATGAACATGGACAAAATATTATTGTATATAGAGTAATTGGTAACTACTGTTTGGATTATAGAAAATATGAAATTAATAAGGTACCTGTACAAGTACTATGTTAGAACATGACACAATATATAGAGAGGAAAAATGTAAGCAATTTTGATAGATTAGCCACGGCCCCTAAGGTTATGCATGCATTCTAATTACACTAGTTTATATCTCTCTTAAATTTATTTATTAGCCACATGGAAGAGTGCATTCTAATTACACTAGTTTATATCTCTCTTAAATTTATTTATTAGCCACATGGAAGAGTGTGGTTGAGATGGACGATTTTTTTTGCGATCACGCCTAAACCCTCGGCGTGTTTTTCATTAAGCAGAAAGTAATTCAGGTTGAGATATAAGTTGAGATATATATTTTGGGTGAAGGAGGGAGCCATGGCGCTGCCACATACTTCTTGAAGAGTTATGTACATGGGGACGCATCCGGAACTGTATGCTTCTTGAAGTCTACAGAGTGCTAGGCTAGGTCCACTCACTATCAGACGTTGCATTGTACCGTATTGCTCAAGTGGCGACGGCGGAGAGGTTGACGCCCACCTTGCCGGCGAGGGGAACTAGTGGCTGCTCCGATCACCATCGTCCCGTCCCGACGACCGGACGGGACGTCGTCGGCGTGCCAGCTGCTCTGCATATATGCGGGCCTGGCTGCCGGATGCCTACACGTTTCGAGCGCACGCCAAGCTAAGGGGTGGCAGGTCCTCGATTGATCGGATGGTCGCTATCGGTTGCCACCGCCAGACTGACGTCCATCGCACCATCCGCTTCTCCTCTAGTTTTGGTCTCTAGTCCGGCCAATTCATTCTGCGACATATGGTCAATCCACGTCTGGATTGTCTATCACACACGTACTTCATATCCATGTCCCCATCTTTTGCAAGTTGCAACTAATTAGTAACCGAAAAGGGATCGATATATGTCAAAGCGCACTCGTGGTTCTAAAGCGTAAGTCATTCAGAATCACCAAAAAAAAAGAAGTAAGTCATTCAATGTTTTCTCTACCCACCATTGGTCAGGGTGCTTGATTACACCCTACAGGAAAGTGTTGGGTTCGAACCCCCTAGAGTGCTCGCTGTGGGGATTTTCTTTTATATTTATCCTCGAGTACTCGTGGGTTTTGTCCGCCTGCCGGAGGTGAAAAAAAAAAAACTCGTCTGCTCCATGCCAAAGCACATGTATGTGGCCTACCTAGTCTCACGTGAGATGCGGTGCCGCTATGTATGAGTTCTAACGGTAAAGGTTTATCTATATCTATATGAAAAAAAAAATATGTGTATAACGTTATTGTATACGCGACAGTCTCTGTAGAGTTCTATATGGATTGAAATCTATGTGCACCTGAGAAAAAATTGAAATCAAAGAGGAGATGTATGCTTCCATAGATCAATTAGGCAGATAATGAAAGAGCGGTTATATTGGTGTGTGGTGCCTTGTCACAAGATCACTTGGTTATTAAGTATGTTATCTAGCAATCTAGTAACTCTTGGAGCAGCTAATGGTTTTAATTCAATTATATCCATGTGCGTGCCTTTTCGACTGAGCGTTTGATGGAAAAGGTAGCAAAATGCAACAACAAACCCACTCAGCTTTGAACAAACAAGACCAACATACCATGCACAGGAGGCGTGACCAAAAAAAAGAAACTAAAAAACCAGCACATATAATTAAGTAACCGAAAAGGGATCGATAAATGAGGTGGTGCATCATGAGTCAATTTCTCAAACTTGTGGTGGAATGACTCCATTCCACATATTGGTACTAATATTAGCTTGTCAGGAATGAGGTGATGATGCATCAAACTATTCCATTCCACAGACCAAAAAAAAAAAGTGGAGAATGAGTAGATGATAGCCAACTCATCCCTCAAACTAAACTGCACAACTCCCTCAATCCTAAAATGAAAAGTGTATTATATTCTGATTTGGAAAAAGTTTATATATAGAAAATAGATACTAGTCTTAAGAAAAACACCTTGAATACAAATCCATTGGTACATGTTTTAAGGCCTAAACCTATATATAATTTGACTAATTGTTGATCAAAGTGCACAAGAGTAAATCTCAGATATCCAGATAGGCTTTAACAAAAGAGCCTCAAAGTCGATATTGCTCATGGTTTATACTACATTCCAAATTACAATGTACAACTCTATTCTATGTCAAGCTCCTCTAACTTTGACTAAGGTTTCATAAAAGATATAGTAACACCTAAATTCAAATAAAATTGACTATCGCCTAATATTAGAACTTAGGATAAAGCTAAAAAGTTATGATTTGCAATAGAGGATATAACCAGCATCATCCACCACAAATTCTCGACATTCTAATTTTCCCTCGAAGACCTAAAAGTTACCACGTCAATCATGAAAATGAGTATATGCATCATAGACTTTTTGTGATCACTTAACTATCAAAATGAAACTAAAATGTCCATGCTCTCATGTACAATAAATATATAACCAATTTCAGAATAAAATATGTAGAAAGAACAATGATTTAATTTACATACTCTTTAAGGAGAAAAAAAGTATATAAACAAATAGTTTATACATGTCAAATGAAATTAATAAATAACTAAATTAATACTATAAATAATAAACATCGTGATTTGAATTATTGATGGATTGGAAAGCAAAGTGTGTAACTAGAGAGCACATGCAAATAAATATAATTAGTTAATAAGTAATGTTGTGAACAAAATTAGAAAATAAGATTTAATTCCACATGGGTTATGAGAAAACATATAAATAAAAAACCATTACTACAGACGCAATAAATAATATTTAATGTCAAATAGAAATAATAAAATATTTTTGATTTCCACGTGATTGGAAATATGTAAAGGAGTAGCCAATTGAAAAGATATTAAATAGGTAACATTTGGATTAATGAATAGCTAAAGTGAAGAGTAGTAAATAAGGAAAATAATATTGAGTTTTTGCATGGATTGGGAACCAAATATCTAGATGAAGATGCTAAGAAATTTAGTTCAAAGAATTGAAATTAGGATTATAAAATAGAAACAAGGGTCATATCAAATACAATCTTTGAACAATTTCAAAATGAAAGCTAATAAATTTAATACTATGTCCATCGTTAAAAAAAATGGTGTTATTAATTCGAGTTCTAACGGTGAAGATTTATCTATATATATCTATATGAAAAAAAAATATGTGTATAACGTTATTGTATACGCGACGAGTCTCGCAGAGTTCTATATGGATTGAAATCTATGTGCACCTGAGAAAAATTGAAATCAAAGAGGAGAGAGATAAAGTGTAACATGTATGCTTCCATAGATCAATTAGGCAGATAATGAAAGAGAGGTTATATTGATGTGTGGTGCCTTGTCACAAGATCACTTGGTTATTAAGTATGTTATCTAGCAATCTAGTAACTCTTGGAGCAGCTAATGGTTTTAATTCAATTATATCCATGTGTTTGCCTTTTCGATTGAGCGTTTGATGGAAAAGGTAGCAAAATGAAACAACAACCCCACTCAGCTTTGAACAAACAAGACCAACATACCATGCACAGGAGGCGTGACCAAAAAAGAAACTAAAAAAAACCAGCACATATAAGCTGCGTATGCAGGCATTGACCGGAACACCACGAGTAGTGAACTGATGAGGTGGACTAGCATTATACTGAGTTGATCGATCGTGTGTACGTTGACCCCGGCCGGCAGGTAAAAGCACACACTCATGTATTATCCATGTTAGTGGATAACGACAGCGACCCCAGGAAAAATGTCAACCCACCATGCATATGCACGCAGCAACACTATCAGGGCCACGCCCGTTTCCACTATATCTGATGCACAAAACAACAGAAAAAGTTACAGCAGTCAACCCCTGAAAGACTGATCGATTAAACAACAAGTTTGGGGCCTTGCAGCACTATAATGAGCGCCACTAGCAACTCACAAAGACACCAACTTTTTTTTCTTGCCGACGCACAGTGAGACGATCGTGTATATATGCAGTAGAAAAATTGCCTGATATATGATCCCCTTGTCAAAGGTACAACGTTCAACTCTGATGTAATCAGGACGTAATCTCGATCTCAGGCCATTTCAAATTATGGGTCGATTAAATTATGAATTTCTAGATATGTGTATCTATTTAATTGGAAAATCAAAAGGTCTTGGAATTTGGAAAAGGCGGAGTACGTGTGTAGTACCGTAGGGTAGTGCATGGGGAGTGTACGTGTTGCCCAAAATTTGTGCTTTGTGTTGTTTTGTCCATATCGCTTCAGGAGTTATGTGTCTTCAAGCTAGGAGTCTGCTCATTGCGAACACATGGTTGATTTAGGTCGCATGTGTTTAGTTTTGTGATGTAGTGATTGTCAACGGTCAACATTCTCCTTCTATTTTCATTTTATCTTTTTATGCTTCGGCTATGTTCACCGGCATACGTGGAGTGTGTCAAGACGTATCTCTTGGTTCGTGTTGTGCAGGTGTGGAGCTCGGAGATGGTAGCCGACGGCGAGGTGAAGGGGCCAAGGAGGGCGTGCGGGCCGATGGACCGCGGAGGTGAAGGGACGGACGTGAGGCTTGGACCGAGGGACCGGATCGCGGGTGGCTAGCCATGGTGGCTGACATCTGGGACATCGACGGATGCAAGAGGACGTGGCAGGACCGTGTCGATCGGGTTAAGACGGCGGCGTGCGGCGAGAGCGGGGAGCTCGGATGACTTGGCGACTTCCGGGCGGTCAAGACGGCGATGACACGTGTGTCGAGGAGGTTTGGTGGTTTGTCCTCAAAACCATCGGCGCGAGGTTTCGTGGTTTGGGCCTCAAAACCACGGGCGCGGGTTTGGTGGTTTGGGCCTAAAACCATCGGCGGGTTTCACGGGTTTGGGCCTCAAAATCCGGTGGGCGTTCCGGTGGACGGAAGGGCGGCGTGGCGGCATCCGGAGAGTGCGTGGAGCGATGCTACGGATGAGGAGGCGCGGTGGCCGTCGGATCGATAATACCCCCGAGCCGACCAAAATAGCCCTCGGGTTAGAAGATCGACTCATGTATCACAGGGTAGTTTAGGGAAAGGGAATATTGGACTATTTAGTGGAGGCTTACCCCTTCATCCCCTCTTGGCCTCTCTTATTTTCGTTTTTTTTTTTCCTATTTTTTAGGGTTCTTGTTTAGAGGCGCCCAAGAACAAGTTTTTGTGTGGATTTATGCTTGTGTTTTTTTGAAGGGGGAAGAGCAGCCCCAAACTCCTTGTCCCATCCGGGATTTTTCATATAGAGCTGTGATTTTGTTGTTCACGTTTTGCCCTCTCTGAGTTCTGAGTTCGTGGTTCCCGTTCTTGGCCAAGATCTGAGTTTCCCCAGAGCTCGAGTTGATTTCAGCCAATAATTTCTTGGGAATAGGTCGTACCTGTGCTGAATTTAGTCTGACCAAATTTTGGGCTCGTGTCCTTTTGATTTGGTCGAGCTCCGATCGATTTTGCGACCGTCTGTTCTCTGCTCGTTTCCTTCGAGATTTTCTGTTCGTCGATCTTGCTCTCTATCCGTGCGGTGTGCTTCCTGTCCGATGGGTGAAGGCAGCAGTGCTACCAGCGCCGGGGTGGAAACCTCGAGCGAGCTCCCTTGAGCTGCGCTTGCCATCGATCCCCAAGCAGCTCGCAGTTCCACAGCACTCCTGTTCATGATTGGTTTTGGTCTGTTCGTTCTTCAGCAGTGCCCCCATGGTCTCTGTCTGTTAGGTGCTGGAGCTACGATTCCTGACAATCAAAGCAAGAAGGTGCTCGAGGCTCGAGATGGCATAGCAGGCAGCTTGTCTGCAGCAGTGGAGCAGCTACTTGTTCATCTCTGTCTCAGGTAATCAAAGCAGTAGCAGTGGCTGTGCTTTTCTATTGCAGATCGACTGCAGCTAGGCAGTTCAGGTTTCCTCTGATCATTTGCAATTGTATTCAGCAATTAGGCAACTACGAGTTTTCATCTTGTGCCATACCATGTTACTTTTGTGCCTAACTGAACAATCATCTAGTAAATGTGACATGTTAGCCTGCAACTCTGTTTTATCCTTTTAGTGCTCGGCTCATACATTCTTAGAATTAAATACTTGCTTATTTCTTGGTTTGAGATGCACAACAGGCAGTAGCTTCGCTGATTGGCTTCTGATTGCTGCAACTTGAATTAATTTCTCGAAGCTGGGTTTGTCTCTTTCATTTACAGGAAACAATTTTAGGCAGTGAGCAAATTGCATTTCGTTTAGTAGCTGTAGCTTGTGTCTGTGCTTCAACGAGAATTGCCTAGCTATTTTCTGAGACGTCTCTTTCAATCAATAGTGTTCTTGGTTTTGTTTATTCAGATTTGCAACTTGCAGCAAGTGTCCAGCGACTTAATTCTTTTGTTCGGTTTTCTTGAGCAGCAGTGGGGAGCAGCTCCTCTGCTTGTTACCTCTTGTTTTGCTTCGAACCTGAGCAGTCCCAGATTCAGCACTTGGATATTTGTTTGTTGCAGATCGATGGCAACCAACAAAGTGCAGCTCGTGATGCTATGAGCTATAGTTTTTGATTGGTCAATAGCTTGCCACTTTGTGATCTGAAATCAAGCACTTTGATTTGTCTCTTTAAGCTACAGTAAGACTCATTTCTAACTAGCTTAGTCCCGAGCGTGGAATTGGTGTGTTTTTGTCTCTCACTATTTGATTCACGGTTTATTCGTTCGAGCTCCGATTCGATCTCTGTTTCTTCTGTTGGACTCGTTGTGCCTAACTCTTCGCGTTTGATATCTTGCTACCTGTTAGCACGTGTATCACACATATCTTTGCGAGTTCGCTTTTGAGCTTGGGGTTGAGCCGATGATCCAAAATTGAAATGGAAAATCGAGGCTCCCATTCACCCCCCCTCTGGTCGCCGTTTCGGTCCTTCAATTGGTATCAGAGCCGGTTAAGGATCATATCCACCTTAATCGGTCCGTGATCCGCAGAAGGCGACATGGAGAGGTTTGGTCACTATGGTGGCAAGCCTCCGGAGTTCGATGGCATCAACTATCCCTATTGGAAGATTAAGATGCAAGCACATCTTATGGGGATGGATTGGAGAGTGTGGAAGATTGTCGAGGATGAGAACTACCAAGTACTAGCCGAGTGGGTGGGTGAGGAACAAATAGCCCAACACAATGCCAACAACCCGAGCGAGGAGTGTCTTGTTTTCTAGCCTCAAAGACACAGAGTTCGAGAGAGTTGCCACTTGTGAGACCGCTCGTGAGGTGTGGAAGACACTTGAGAGCTACCACGAGGGAACCCCACAAGTCAAGGCCCGCCTATATGAGACCTACAAGAGAGAGTACAACAACCTAATCCAATTTGATGGCGAGTCCATCGATTCTCTCTTTGCTAGGTTTTGAGACGATCGCAACAAGCCGGGCGAACAAGCCGTCGGAGAGAGGCTTGACGACCACGAGAAGGCGATGCGGCTCTTGTACGCTCTGGATCGGAAGGTGTGGGATGTGAAGGTGTCCGCGATCATGGAGTCTGCCAACTACGACACCCTCACACCCGACGAGCTCTACAGCAAGCTCAAGTCCTCCGAGATCGAGGCTCAGATCCAGGCGAAGCTTAAGAACCCATCTGCGCCGAATGTTGCTCTCGTTTCAGGTAAGGGTAGTTCATGTTCTTCCGCTAACCCTTCCTGCATTTCGTTTGCCATGTCTTCTTTGGTGTCCGTGGACAGAGGAGCGAGATGGAGAGCCTTGGGGATGATGAGTCGGCACTAGTCATCAGCCGATTCTCGCGGTTCCATAACAACCGCTTGAACCGTCGGCGTGGTGGTCCATCCAAGGGCGGATGCTTCGAGTGCGGCGATCCGGACCACTTCGTCGCCGCATGCCCCAAGAAGAACAAGGACAAGTACTCGCGAAGTACTACTTCAACAAGCACGACTCCGACAAGCGCAAGGACAAGCGCGAGTACATCGCCGGCAAGTACAAGTCCAAGAAAGGCTTCGACAAGGAGGCGATCAAGAAGAAGTACCTCAAGCGTGCTAAGGAGAACAAGGACGCTTTCGCCTCCCTCGGCGACCTCGACAACGATGGGCAAGCTTCCTCCGGCGACGAGGAGCCCGGCCAAAGATCGAGGAAAAGCTGAACGGACTTTGCTTCGTCGCCAACTCCAAGTACGGGGGCTTCGCACCATGGCCCTTGATGGAGGGCGGTGTCCGACGGCGTCGAGCCACACGGCAACAACTCTTCCCCTAAGGTATCACCCACTATCGAATCCCTCTCACGATGAACTTGACTCTTTGGGCGTGCGCTTGTGTGTCAAGAGAAGTTGCTCAAGCGAGTAGCTAAGGAGAGGAAGGAGTACAAGGAAAAAGTGGGAGGTAGCTATGAGGGACTTAGAGTTGGCTAGGAAGCCCCGTCGAGATGTCCGATGAGACAGAGTGCGATGCTTGTGCTATGCATATGTCTAACATCATGTCTTTGCAATCCAAGTACTACGCTTTGCTAGATGAGCACGTTGAGTGAAGGCTAAGCCTATGTTGTTGAGTGCGTGCAAGTCTTGTCCGGGCTTGCAATCGAGTTGGCGAGAGAAGGTTGCCAAGCTTCTTTGCTTGAGAAGGCCAGCTCGGATAGCACCGTGTTGAAGTGTGCTAAGTGTGAAGCTTTGGAGATGGAGGTCATG
Source organism: Hyparrhenia diplandra (assembly GCA_015847255.1). Lineage (NCBI taxonomy): Eukaryota > Viridiplantae > Streptophyta > Magnoliopsida > Poales > Poaceae > Hyparrhenia > Hyparrhenia diplandra. The sequence goes on from JADLZK010007563.1 coordinate 54,198, forward strand.
TCTTGTAGGCATGACAAGGGAGAGTCGAAGAGGAGAACAAGTACCTTCGCTCTCTGTCACGAGTTGGGTGTCTAGTGGAGAGCCACAGCTTGGCATGATGATGAGTCGGTTCAAGAGGGGGACTCGACACATCGGGATTAGGCTTTGCTATAGGTGGGAAGGGTGAAGTTATCTATGGCAAGGTTGGTCAAGGTAGTGGTTTGAGCTCGACCGAGAAACCAACAAACACTCCCAAGTTGACCAAGATCACCCCCCCGAGCCTACCAAGCCCATTGTGCAAGATGGCATTCTCCAAGAGCCCACAAAGACTCCACCTCCCAAACGGTGTGGCTTCCCAAACCGAACCACCTCAAGAACCCACTTGACACTTTGCTTTGGGATCCACGAGGAAACCCTTCCTAAGGCCAAGATCACAACAAGAGTGAACCATCTACCCAAGAGAGTGAACCAACCACCACCTAAGAGAGAGGTGAGGTGTCACCTTTGAGTATTGCCGGAGAGATGGTCACTTGGTTGAGTTTTTGTTTTAGGAGGAAGAGGGATGCTAGGCGTCGAGTGGAGTTTGAGAACCGTGACATGTATCACCCACCACTTGGCATGTATGAGAGGGGTGTGCGGTCGGTTGAGAGAGGCGCTTTTGCTAGGGCAAGGAAGGTAGGAGGCCTCGAGAGGTTTAGGCCACGGTTTGTGAGACCCGTGGTGGTCGTGCTCCGAAAGTGGATGTTGATCCTCGCTTTGGGAGCTTTGAGTTTGACGGGAGGAGTGCACCACACTTTGTTGTGCGTGGTGAGCACTTTGGGAAGAAGGGTCATGGGATGTTTCTTTGTGCCTAACGCCTATCTTGGGCAAGATGGTCGACAATCGGTATTCTTCCATGTTTACTAACCTTGATGTTGTGCCATTTGCTCATCCCATGTTTTCCAATGATGTAGGTGACTAAGTCTTGGGTTCCCAAGTTTATGCTTGTTAACCCTTTGGGATCCAAGACTTGGGTTTCTTTGTCCTCTCATGTGTAGGTATGAGGACATGGGGTGGAGAACATGTGCCAGTGTAACTCGATTCTTTGTCGTGGTGTGATCAAGGTTTGATGGTTGTCTACACCACTTTGATGGCCTCCCAAGAGGCATGTGCTTTATTGTGACACCTACACACGATGCGTGAGCTATCATATACACTCATGCCTTACATTCATGATTTCCCTACTTGTGGTATGAGATATTTGTTCACTTGCTCACTTGTATATTTTTTGGCACATTTTGGTTCTATGTCTTGCTTGTGTATATACCATGGTAGGCTAGCCATCTTATTCATGATAGCTTTGTGTTATCTTGTGTATTATATGCCATGCTTGCTTTTTGTGTCCTTTTGTTTCCTAGTTTTCTTTTTGCTAGGTGTCTTTGGTTGAGGGGAGTTGGGAGTTTGCTATCCTTTTTGAGGGGTAGTTTTGTAGTTGATGTATAGATGTAGTTTTAGGTTTGTTTTTGCTTTTGTATCATACTTGCATATCATGAGCTTCATCTTTATATTGTTTCGAATGAGGTTGTGCTCTTAGTAGTATGAATATGATAGTGATTCCAGCTTGAGCTCTTTTTAATCATGTGATGTATGTTATGAGCTGAGCATTTCTTTTCAAAATGTGAACTTGATTAATGAATGATGAAATTAAATCTTGGTTCACCCTTGAGCTAGCTTCTATCATGAGTAGGATGTTGAGATCCTTTGAGCTTTTATGTGTATGCTTGGTAGCTATGTCTCATGCTTTGATTCATTCACTTGCTTAGATTTTCATGATAATACCATGCTAAAACATGAAGTCTAAAAGTGAAGTGATGAAAAGATCGAAAGTGGGTCCATTCGCCACACTTTGAAGTTTGAGACTACTTTCATTTGCACTCTTGAATGAACTTGGACTTCATTGTGTTTGACCCGGACCATTGTCTTAAGCTAATCATTGCTCACGCATAGGCTTGACATGGTTGATTAGTAAGGCAAGACAAATGTGGATAACCACTCGCATGCTCTCTTGTAACTTGTGAACCGCAACTCGAACTAAAATGAACACAAGTTTGTGCAACAATGTCTAGCATGATGTCCGAACGCCGCTTGGGGTAGTTCACCCGGTTTACATGTTTGAGCACTTAGTTGATCTCCTCTCTACTTGTGCTAGGTGCTATGTTTGATGGTGAACCACCTTTTTGCAAAAACTCGAAACTTGCTCAAAATGCTTTGTGCCATATTTCATATCATCGATTAGCTTGAGCTCGGCTAGCACTTGTAGTTTGTTGCTATGGTACCACTTTGAGCACTCTCTCACTTTCGGTTGAATATAATCTTGAAGCTTTGCATTGTGACATATTGCATTTCATAGCTTGATTAGTGCATGTGCCAACAAGGGGAGAAAGAAACAAAGACAAGAACGCATTTGTCCGGGGGAGTAGCACTTTGAGCTAGATGTGTAGAGCCTTTGCCTCTGTCTTGAGGGTCTAGCCGCTTGTGTGTGAAAGTAATTGGTTTGGAGCGTGCTAGTGGTGTTGAGCCTGTTCTACCTCTTCTTGAGGACTAGCGTGTCTTAGCTTGGTTGTGTCGAGCCTTTTGCCCATGTCTTTGGGAACCAAGTTTTTGCTCCATGTTTGCTATCCAAAGTGAGGTTGTCTTAGCTTTTGTTTACCTGGATGTGCTTTTCTCCTATCTTATTGTCGTCTTTGTGTTGAATGTTGACAATGCACTCATCAAGGGGAGATTGCGAACACATGGTTGATTTAGGTCGCATGTGTTTAGTTTTTGTGATGTAGTGATTGTCAGCGGTCAACATTCTCCTTCTATTTTCATTTTATCTTTTATGCTTGGCTATGTTCACCGGCATACGTGGAGTGTGTCGAAGACGTATCTCTTGGTTCGTGTTGTGCGGGTGTGGAGCTCGGAGATGGTAGGCGGACGGCGAGGTGAAGGGGCCAAGGAGGACGTGCCGGGCGATGGACCGCTGGAGGTGAAGGACGGACGTGAGGCTTGGGCGAGGGGACGGATCGCCCGGGTGGCTAGCCATGGTGGTGACATCCGGGGACATCGACGGATGCAAGGGGCGTGGCGCGGTGACCGTGTCGATCGGGTCAAGGCGGCGTGCGAAGGCGGCAGCGGGGAGCTCGGATGACTTGATGACTTTCGGCGGGTCAAGACGGCGATGACACGTGTCGAGGAGGTTTGGTGGTTTGTCCTCAAAACCATCGGCCAGGGTTTCGTGGGTTTGGGCCTCAAAACCCGAGGGCGCGGGTTTGATGGTTTGGGCCTAAAACCATCGGCGGGTTTCACGGGTTTGGGCCTCAAAACCCGGTGGACGTTCCGGTGGACGGAAGGGCGGCGTGGCGGCATCGGGAGGTGCGTGGAGCGATGCTCACGGATGAGGAGGCGCGGTGGCCGTCGGATCGATAATTACCCCGAAGCCGACCCAAAATAGCCGCCGGGTTAGAAGATCGACTCATGTATCTAGGGGGTAGTTTTTGCGAGGAATATTGGACTATTTATTTAGTGGAGGCTTACCCTTCATCCCCTCGGCCTCTCTTATTTTTTGTTTTATTTTTTCCTATTTTTAGGGTTCTTTGTTTAGAGGTCCGAGAACAAGTTTTTTGTGTGGATTTATCTTTGTTTTTTTTTTGAAGGGGAAGAGCAGCCCCAAACCACCTTGTCCCATCTCGGGATTTTTCATATAGAGCTGTGATTTTGTTGTTCACGTTTTTGCCCTCTCTGAGTTCTGAGTTCGTGGTTCCCGTTCTTGGCCAAGATCTGAGTTTCCCAGAGCTCGAGTTGATTTCAGCCAATAATTTCTTGGGAATAGGTCGTACCTGTGCTGAATTTAGTCTGACCAAATTTTGGGCTCGTGTCCTTTTGATTTGGTCGAGCTCCGATCGATTTTACGACCGTCTGTTCTCTGCTCGTTTCCTTCGAGATTTTCTGTTCGTCGATCTTGCTCTCTGTCCGTGCGGTGTGCTTCCTGTCCGATGGGTGAAGGCAGCAGTGCTACCAGCGCTGGGGTGGAAACCTCGAGCGAGCTCCCTTGAGCTGCGCTTGCCATCGATCCCCCAAGCAGCTCGCAGTTCCACAGCACTCCTGTTCGTGATTGGTTTTGGTCTGTTCGTTCTTCAGCAGTGCCCCATGGTCTCTGTCTGTTAGGTGCTGGAGCTACGATTCCTGACAATCAAAGCAAGAAGGTGCTCGAGGCTCGAGATGGCATAGCAGGCAGCTTGTCTGCAGCAGTGGAGCAGCTACTTGTTCATCTCTGTCTCAGGTAATCAAAGCAGTAGCAGTGGCTGTGCTTTTCTATTGCAGATCGACTGCAGCTAGGCAGTTCAGGTTTCCTCTGATCATTTGCAATTGTATTCAGCAATTAGGCAACTACGAGTTTTCATCTTGTGCCATACCATGTTACTTTTGTGCCTAACTGAACAATCATCTAGTAAATGTGACATGTTAGCCTGCAACTCTGTTTTATCCTTTTAGTGCTCGGCTCATACATTCTTAGAATTAAATACTTGCTTATTTCTTGGTTTGAGATGCACAACAGGCAGTAGCTTCGCTGATTGGCTTCTGATTGCTGCAACTTGAATTAATTTCTCGAAGCTGGGTTTGTCTCTTTCATTTACAGGAAACAATTTTAGGCAGTGAGCAAATTGCATTTCGTTTAGTAGCTGTAGCTTGTGTCTGTGCTTCAACGAGAATTGCCTAGCTATTTTTCTGAGACGTCGCTTTCAATCAATAGTGTTCTTGGTTTTTGTTTATTCAGATTTGCAACTTGCAGCAAGTGTCCAGCGACTTAATTCTTTTGTTCGGTTTTCTTGAGCAGCAGTGGGGAGCAGCTCCTCTGCTTGTTACCTCTTGTTTTGCTTCGAACCTGAGCAGTCCCAGATTCAGCACTTGGATATTTGTTTGTTGCAGATCGATGGCAACCAACAAAGTGCAGCTCGTGATGCTATGAGCTATAGTTTTTGATTGGTCAATAGCTTGCCACTTTGTGATCACGAAATCAGCACTTTGATTTGTAAACTTTAAGCTTCTGATAAGACTCATTTCTAACTAGCTTAGTCCCGAGCGTGGAATTGGTGTGTTTTGTCTCTCACTATTTGATTCACGGTTTTATTCGATTCGAGCTCCGATTCGATCTCTGTTTCTTCCGTTGGACTCGTTGTGCCTAACTCTTGGCGTTTGATATCTTGCTACGCGTTAGCGCGTGTATCACACACATATCTTTCGAAGTTCGCTTTTGAGCTTGGGGTTGAGCCGATGATCCAAAATTGAAATGGAAAATCGAGGCTCCCCATTCACCCCCTCTGGTCGCCGTTTGGTCCTTCAATTGGTATCGAGAGCGGTTAAGGATCATATCCACCTTAATCGGTCCGTGATCCCGAGAAGGCGACATGGAGAGGTTTTGGTCACTATGGTGGCAAGCCTCCGGAGTTCGATGGCATCAACTATCCCTATTGGAAGATTAAGATGCAAGCACATCTTATGGGGATGGATTGGAGAGTGTGGAAGATTGTCGAGGATGAGAACTACCAAGTACTAGCCGCTCGAGTGGGTGAGGAACAAATAGCCCAACACAATGCCAACAACCGAGCGAGGAGTGTCTTGTTCTCTAGCCTCAAAGACACAGAGTTCGAGAGAGTTGCCACTTGTGAGACCGCTCGTGAGGTGTGGAAGACACTTGAGAGCTACCACGAGGGAACCCCCCACAAGTCAAGGCCCGCCTATATGAGACCTACAAAGAGAGAGTACAACAACCTAATCCAATTTGATGGCGAGTCCATCGATTCTCTCTTTGCTAGGTTTCGGACGATCTCGCAACAAGCCGGGCGAACAAGCCGTCGGAGAGGCTTGGCGACCACGAAGGCGATGCGGCTCTTGTACGCTCTGGATCGGAAGGTGTGGGATGTGAAGGTGTCCGCGATCATGGAGTCCGCCAACTACGACACCCTCACACCCGACGAGCTCTACAGCAAGCTCAAGTCCTCCGAGATCGAGGCTCAGATCCAGGCGAAGCTTAAGAACCCATCTGCGCCGAATGTTGCTCGTTTCGAGGTAAGGGTAGTTCATGTTCTTACGCTAACCCTTCACGATTTCGTTTGCCTTGTCTTCTTTGGTGTCCGTGATGGAGGAGCGGATGGAGAGCCTTGGGGATGATGAGGCGGCACTAGTCATCGACCCGATTCTCGCGGTTCCATAACAACCGCTTGAACGTCGGCGTGGTGGTCCATCCAAGGGCGGATGCTTCGAGTGCGGCGATCCGGACCACCGTCGCCGCATGCCCCAAGAAGAACAAGGACAAGTACTCCGGGCGAAGTACTACTTCAACAAGCACGACTCCGACAAAGCGCAAGGACAAAGCGAGTACATCGCCGGCAAGTACAAGTCCAAAAAAGGCTTCGACAAGGAGGCGATCAAGAAGAAGTACCTCAAAGCGTGCTAAGGAGAACAAGGGCGCTTTCTTCGCCTCCCTCGGCGACCTCGACAACGACGGGCAAGCTTCCTCCAGCGGCGAGGAGATGGAAAAATTGAAATGGAAAATCGAGGCTCCCATTCACCCCCCCTCCTACGCCCGTTTGGTCCTTCACTCATCTGATGGCTGGTACCTATAGCCTGAATGGAAGCCATATTTCAGGGAGCTGAAATATACGAGGACCCAATGTAATCAATCACACGGAGCTCGCAGAGAGCATGCACACAAAGTAGATTGTAGATAGCATAAAATACATGCAGGAGACAAGTAATAACATGGAGTCCACGTACGCTGAGAGACACTAGACACATAAACTACACCTTACGCGCCTCCCATATCTGCATCTTTATTTTTCATCCAAACCGAAGGTACGATGACGGCCGGCCCAGGCCAACCAATGCAATGTAGGAATAGGAAAAGATACGAGTATAATGCCAATGCATTGCAAATTCAGTGCCCATCAGCTCAGCTGGGTGCTACTAAAAAATAATGGGGCTCGACTTTTTAGGTACCGTCCATGCATGCAACTTGACTAGCCACTTTGCTTGAGGCCGGTCGGGTTTGACAAAATATATATATATATATATATATATAACTATATATACATGGATGCACATAAACATCTCAAATGCTGCTAAATATTAGACAACAACTGACCTGGTGCCCACGGCGACGTGCACTGGCAGTCTAGGGCTCAGGCCAGGCACCTTGCAGCTGCCTGCGATCGAGGCACGTACGTGCACGCCGCAGGCAAGTTGGGAGGGGACTGCATGGAAACAGCAAACTCCAATTCAAGTTCCTACTCAGTATACGTAGCATATACTAGTAGAAACAAGAAAGTTGGGAGTGTTTGACGAGTAGTACGTCTCTTTCGTTTCTCCCAGCCTGCCGGGCGCCGCTCGACAGCGACAGGAACCTGCATGCATGCATGGTGATGATAAATCATTGTAACTTCTAAATATACTCAATTCTACCACAGTAGTAGATCGATATAGTAGTAAATCATTTTGGAGTTGTGTGTCATCCAGTCAGTTTTTAAGCTTAACTGAATCATATCAGAAGAAACTAATTATATAAGAATTTGTTTGGTCCCTTCATTTTTATAGGAATTGGATTAGAATATCATTCGTAGAATTTGACATTTACAACTTTGCTATAAGCTCACAATAAACCTATCTCAAATTCATAGGATAAGAGATGGAAAGAAATTCATTGTTTTAAGTTTGGGTTGGTTGTTTTGCATCTGTGTGCAGTGTGGTGTTATAGTACATTTTTTTTTCCATAACGGTATATCCCGAATTTCATTACGATCGCAACAAAATTACAAAGGTGTAGTTATAGTACATTTTTACAAAACTTCAATTCGGTTCCAAACTTTGTTCGGTTTTGAACATTAATAATTTGGAAACGACAAAGTATGTGGGTCGTACGTAGTAGCTAAGTTGCTCTCTCTCTCTCTCTCTAACAATGCAAGAAAAATACCGGTGGGGGTGGTCGAGATCGAGAAGCCCCCCACATACATGGAGAAGTTTCCTAGTTTTATTTATTAAGTCGTCCGGCAAGAGCGTGGCACAGGCATGATGTGGCTGACTTCTAATTTGTTTTCGATATACGTACGTACGTAACGTGACGTGCATGTATAAAATATATGCAAAATGGAGGGAAAAGACGCATGCAGTGATGCCATCACGCAGATGAAATGAATCAAGTTAGTAGCGTGTGCCTCTGCAACGTGGCGCCATGGCATTGTTGTTGGCAACCTTGGATTGGCTGGCTAGACGAACGTAAGTAATAAATAAATATATGCGCGACGACGACGCGACATGCTTGTTGTTGCTGGTGTACTGAAAATTTGGTAGTACCGACAGGCCGGGGTGCGACGACGGCGACAGATGCATGGTCGCCAGAGTTATATATATATATATATACACTTTTTATACACTGTAGTTACTCCCACCTATCTAATTGGATTGCTGTGCACAAACGAACCCGTTAAGAGTATATCAGCTTGAGCTCCACCGATAGACTCGTTTGCATGTGATGTTGACGTCAGCTTCCTTATATATCGCCATAATTTGTGGGTGGTTCCGATTTGTTTGCTCCTTCATAACGTGCGTACTTGTTTTTTTTTTTTCTTTTGAGTTTGAGTACATACATATAGTAGTATACGGATGCACATATACTTGTCGAGTATGAGTTCATACGTTCTGCTATATATAGTAGTTAGTATGTGTACGTACGCATTATGTGAGAATGGGGATGATTAGGTACTTGTTTTTAAGGAGTAGTTTTGTATACTGAGAGAGTATAAAAATATACTAATTCATAGTAAAGTATAAAAGGTTCTAGAGTATGTTTATATACTCATCTGATGAAGCTTGCGATTACAAACTTTTCTAAATGGAGTACTTGGTACATATTTTTGGACTGGAGTATGTATACATACTCTAAGGTTAAATTAATAGTATGAGTGCAAACTTAAACCACACTCGGAGTACATATACGTATTTTCACGTATAAAGAAGTACAAAACAACAAGAGTATGTATGTGTATATACTTTTGTGAGATGGGAGTATGTGTAGATACTTTTTTCGACAATAGTTGAATTAGCTTGCGAGATGGGAGTATGTGTAGATACTCTAGCTAATTCGCATGGAGACGCCAATGTGCCCAATAACTCATGCGAAGCAGGATTGAAGAACCAAATCCCACGGCGACGGCGGGCAGCGGATGCGGATCAAAGCAGCTTGACGCGGTCAGAAACTCTATCTAAATAATGACATGATGATCTGTAGCCCTCACGTTTTAGTCCGATCTGAAACAGGTGGTGAAAAATTAATAAATCTTAAAAATCCTAATGGAATCTGAATCCATCATATAAAATCCACAATCTGTATTACAGAAAATGAAAAGGAGAATTCGTTCAAGGAAGCATAGCGACTAGCGAGTAAAAGAAAGTATCACCAATCACCGTAGGTCCTGCTGGATCTCCGTTCGGATGGGTGTGATCGAGGACGATGTTGGGACATACGCCCGATGGTAGGAGGACGAACGCGGTACAGTTCGCGGCGGTGTGGCGGAAGGATGGCCTGCATGCCTGAATCTGGATCCTGGCGTGGCTCTCGATCGGCGGAGAGAACAGAGAGAGGCATCACATCATACGGCCACTTGGCCGGCGGTGGCGCCCTGCCTCCCTTCTGTGCGGTGGTGATTATGAACGAAGCAGATCCGATGTAGATGAGAACGAAGGCACTTCTGGTGGGCATTATGAATGAAACTAGCATGTAGATTGGAATCAAAAAATCACGTACACATACATAGCAACGCACTCAAGGAACTATCACAGCGCCGACGGAGGCCAGAGCGGTGTCAGGCTTCCTCCATTCTTACGTACGTAGGTAGGCAGTCACATGCATCTGGCGGTGGCCCATCCCGACGATGCCCTGCAAATGGCGGCGCTAGAAATGAAAATCGAAAGCAGCCCGATGGAGCCATCGAACTGAAAGCCGTCGCCGCCGCTGAATACCCTAAACACAGTAACGCTAAACTTTCTTATATAGGTTAGATTAGCGGGTCCGCGTGTTTAACCCGCTAGGCAACCTGTCCACCCGTCAGATGTGAGATGGTTCAGCGCGGGAGGTGTATCCACGTGAGGTTGAGAGAGGGTGTAACTACTCCCGGGGTATAGGAAAAATTTACCCTATATATATATATATATATGTGTCTTGTAGCTGCGCGTGTGTATATTCTCTCCGTTCGAAAAATATACTATTTGGTAGAGATCCTACCCCAAAACATAGGAACCTATCACGGTGAAGTTGAAAATACTAGCAACTCTCAGCTGCTTTCTCTCTGATATATTTGTTGAGAAGTTGTTTTACAAATCGTTTTTTGACAATTGCTTTTAACTTTATTGGTGGAACTACTTTATCTTTGGGCTGGCACTTGCCTTTTCTTTTTTTCGTCTAATAGAAATCGCGGCAAAAGCTTTTGCCGCCCTTCTAAAAAAAGAACTACTTTATAAAACTGAAACAAAATAAAAAGGTCTTGCTAATTTCCAGGCAACTGAAATCTGGAAATACATTCAGGCGACAAATTAAAACTAGTTCAGTGAATTGCATCCAACAACCAGACATCAACTCATTGTCCGGAGGTGAGAGATAGAGAGTGTTGACTGAAGAGTGCCCTGCAATTTAGGAATGGTGAAATAAAAAATACTTTGCTGGTGAAGCTAAACTGTATTATCTTCAACCTCGATCAAGCGCCCACATATATGGAGAGCACAGAGCAGTACGTTTCCTAGTTTATTAGTGGTCCAGGAGGCAAGCGTGGCACAAGCATGGCTGACATTTCATTTTGTTTTTGATACGTACGTAACGTAACGTGTATAAAATATATCCAAACTGGCGGGAAAAGACGCATGCAGTGATGCCATATCACGCAGGAATGAATGACGAAGTCAGTAGAGCCTGCATTTGCAACGTCGCGCCATGCCATTTGCTGGCAACAATAATCTTGGATTAGTTAGATGAACACAACAATAAATAATAGTTCCACCAAAAATAAAAACACAATAACAATATGTACAGGCGAAGGCGACAGATGCAATGCATGGATGGTCGTCAAAGTTTTCTATATATATATGTACGTGTGTGCTCCTACAGTCCTTTTGCTAGATACGGGCTCATTAGTTTATTTATATATTTATATGTATATATTGCCGTGCATGTCAAGGTTAATCGCCACCCTCTCTCCATGGCTTCATGGCTCATAGGTCAGGTAGGGATCTAAGAGCGTCCGCAGTGTAGGGAGACAGAGGTGGTTCATGGAAGCCACATTAATTAGATGCTACTAAATCCGTTCTAAATTGTAGGTCGTTTGACTTTTTCAATCTTAACTTTGATCATTCGTCTTATTCAAAATTTTATACATAATATCACTTCTTTTGCTGTGGCATGTTTTATTATCAAATATTCTTTAAGAATGACTTAAATTTGATTATTTTTTTCACAAATTTTTTAAATAAGATAAGTGGTCAAATTTAAAGTCAAAAAGTCAAACAATTATAATTTGAAACGGAGGGAGTATCTGTTATTTGGTTCATACTCTCCCTCCCGTTTTACCCGGCGTGCACCCATTTTTTCAAATTGCTCAGCATACCAGGCGGCTTGAGGCATCGGTCATTTACTCATGGGACGGTGCATGCATGCCGATGCAGTCTTGCCGTACTCTCTCTTTGGCAACGAAACAGACGTCGCTACATGCAAGCTAAGAATAGTATGGAGGGAAACAAAACAACGAGATACTTAATGCGCTTCACATGCCCCGGTATGCTCAGGGAGAATCACTTCTTGGTTCCCAAACGTATTTTACAACAAAACTGTTGATTCTGTGAATTGATTCTCTAAAATAAACTAAGAGGCTCAAGTAAAAAAGTAGTTTCTCCTGATTTTGTGAAAAGTGGCTGTCATAAACATATTCTTAGTCTTGACCTAGCTAGAATGCATACTACGAAGCTTATATGTCTAGTAGCTAGGTAGCTATACAAATATCTCGCAATGGTTTTCTACTTTCGAGGGACAAAACAATAGTTGTAGTGGTACGAATCTAACTGTAACATTGCAAAAAGCAATAGTAGCAATAGTACGAACCCGACATTAATTTATAATCTATATATACTACACCTTCATGATTTGGGTGTGACAGTGCAATCTAGTATAGAGTACCATTACCATCACTTAGATATATTAATCTAGCATTTGCAAGGACGATAAGCTGCCCAACAAGGATACCAGCTGTGTGCTGTGCCGGGTTGAAAACAAGTAAAGCGCACACACACACGTAGCAATGCAACTAACTACTCGACCGATTATGTGTCACCATTGTGGTATTAGAGTAGTATATATGAGCTTTCTCTAGAGACATCGTCGCAAGCTAAGCTAGGCGATCGGGTTGGACTCGATTCTCGTATAGGGGGGTAACGTGTCGAATCTTTGCCTCGTTCGAGGACGCTCTTTCCACGATAAACAAACAAACTGGTTTTCAGTCCACGTAGCAGTGTTTACGTACCACTAAGAGATCCGAATCCATCGATGCTATATACATATATATACATATACATGATATACTTCTATTGGGACCTTCTACAAATGCATGTGGACAGAGTAGTACGTGATCAGTCAGTGACAGTATCGATTCTCTCTTATCTCCATGACTCAGCTGCCGAGGAGTAGGAGTGTGAGTAGCTAGTTCTCGCAATACAAGCAGCGTGCTGTCGTTGCCCGTAAGTGTGCCAGGGAAGGTGGTGCCACGTCGATGCACCCAATCGATCGACCTATACCTGAAGTCAAGCGACATACGACGCCCATGCACCCGTGTCCGTCTCGCGGGCGCACCGGGTGCTCGCTGCCATGCTGCGCGCCGTCGTGCAAGATTTCCGGAAGAATTTTTTTTTGTATGTTTTGGTATATCTATATCTATATCTATACCTACCAATAAAGAGAGAAAAATTCTTGTCCACCTTCTTTTTGGGTCTGCCTTTTTTTCTGCCTGCCCTCGTGGAGTCCGAACCGACTACGCAGGAGCACCAAAATTTCTGCCTTCCACCGAAATTTCTGTCCGCCGGCAAGATTTTCTGTCTAATTCGAATTTGATTCCGTGGACCCGCTGGCCTCTCCTGTCCGCCCGGCCTCCGCTGTTGGATTGGGGCTACATGGGCCATGGGCCATAGAGCCTTGCCGCTGCGCTGGTCCAGGAGTCGGCGTGGACTGGCTTGGATTTAATTTGGTGAACTAAGCTTGATGTAGCCGGTTTAAAAAATAAATGTGCCTAGAATATTAAAAAAGGGGTCAAGTTAAGAATTAATTAATTAAATTAATAAACACCTAAAAATATGGAGACCGGTCTCCTATCTCTGTTTCTAAATTTTGAAAGAAGCAGGCGTGCAATGTTACACATCACACACACACCTAAAAACAAGGTGCTATTTAGATAGAGAATGAGATGGACTTCGTATTTTCAACTATAATTGATTATTTTATTAGTAGATTTTTTTTTAATTATGTTCGTCTAGACTGTAAGCCATGTGTGTAAGCGAAGATAAACAAGTGATCTCCTGGTAACGCACAAGCATTTTTTTTTTAAAAGCGTGCATTAGCACGTATTGCATTAGGAGAAGTGGAAAATTACATATGATTCGTAAATAATGCACACATTACTGCCGAATCACACAGGCACAAAACATACAGCAAGAAACGAGGGGGAGGGGTGGGCGGACCCTCCAACTAACACCAACCTCGGCAATTTGAGCCTATCTTTACTACCTATAAAGGATGGAAATGGGACAAAACTTCGTGCGTTAAAAATTTCTGTCCGCTCCATGCCGCCCGTCCGTGCGATCGTACCTCCCACCGTCCCACCAGACAAGGTGCGAAATTATAGCCTTCCCAAAATTTACCACTAATTGATGTTCCCATGATATCTTAATTCATTTAATGCCACTCAATCTTTTACGGAAAGTAAAAAACGCACAAAAATAAAATCACGCAATCACCGGCCCCATCGGTCTTCCTCCGACCTCCTCGCGTCGTCTCACCTGTGGTCGTGCGTTACCTCGCGACGCCGCCGCCTCGACCTCGGCTCCAGAGCCAGAACCATCGATCTCCGCCCCGCCCATGCCCGCCTGCTCGCAGCAGGCTGCGCCGCCGCCGCACGTGCCCATCCTTGACCGCGGGCACAACTGCCATGGCTGGCCGCTTGGCTAAGAGCAAGTTTAATAGTTACGGCAGCAGCGGGCGTGTGGCGAGATGGCGTGGAAGGTGGACTTTGGTGAATGCATCTTGGGGTAGTGGTGGGGTCCACAAATTATTAATCACTGCAGCAAGTTGCAGCGAATAGAATGCGGAGAAGGCTGGTACACGCCCGCTCACGCCGGCGACTCGATTGCTCGCCGCATGCGTCTCTCTCTTCCCTTCTCTTTCTGCGGGTAGATTTTTTGCTTGACATGTCCAACAACACGCCCGCCTAATCACCCTTATTATACTTGCTCTAAGGGCGTGGTGACCCTGGCCGGCTGCTCACGAGGGTGCGATTCAAGTGCGTCGTCGGCGACCAGCACCCATCAGGTATCGTGCCGCATCCTCCACTCCCTTCTGTGCGAAACTGAGCACGTGAACCCTAACTTAATCAATTTGTGTACGTACTCAGATCTCATCTAATTACAAATTTTTGTATGCCTACTAAATGCGATTTTTTGGCGAAATTTGATGTGTTTTACTGGGTCCGTTGGCTGCCGCTGCTCGAGGATTCAGCAATAGCCTTGTTCTGCTTCTGTTGATGATCCGATGAAATTTACGAGTTTAGAATTCAGGCGTCCTTTCATGGGCAGCACAAGACCACCCACTAGCACTGTTTTAATATTATTGATGTAATCAATATCTTGTGTAGAACAGTTCATGTTAAGATTCCCCATAAATATGAGACCACATATTTTAATTTATGCATCTTACAAGGCATATATGAATGTTGATTTGCAGCAGTTTACTAGAGGTGTGGAGCCACTTCTGATGCTGTCTTTGTAAATATTGATGGAGCTAGCTGAGTAGAAATAGACTGCAGACAGGATTCCTACGAAGAAGGCTTGTGATAATTTGTTTGGCTGCATTTCTGCAGCACAAGTTAAGGTAATTGTTTGTTGTTCATGTTGTGCTATTTATACACGAATAGGATTGGATAATGGGAGCAATATTCTTTATGTTACTTAAATATTTTCTAGAGCACTGAATAATAGCATTTTCATGTAAATAAACAATATGTGGAATAATCATACGACTGAAAATTTTAGTTCTAAATCTATTTTTTTCCAAATAACTGAATATCTGGTCCGGAGGCCGCCACGATGTTGTGGTCGACGACAGGAGACGACCCCTCCACAACCCTGCCTGCCTTCCCAGCGGTCGTGCCTACACCTCTGAGGGTCACTTTGTTTATTGGTCCGTTGCAGGAAGGTTGTCTCTGAGGTTAGCCCCATTGGGAATCAGACTGTTGTGGCCCTAGAGAAGGAGCCACCGGGGTGGCTGCTTGTATTGTCCATGGCAGGGAGCTGTGAGGGAGCGGCCGGGAAGTACGGGGCTTTGCTGCATAGGAAGTACGGATGTGAGAAGGGGGCGTGAGGCCGGGAAGGTTTACGGCGACGGATCGGCACCGTGATGTTTGAGTGACAATAACAATACGAGAAACAGTAGGCGCCCTAGGGAGATATAAATCTCAATCCTGGGCTAAGACTTCATTAACAACAGATAGGGAAAAGTCCAGTTTCTGTATATCATGTAGTAACTTACCGGTTATATGCATATGTTAAAACATCGTCTCTAATGTAATCTACTGAACATTTTTTCTATATGTATATGATATCGCTTTTATCTTATCTTTAGACAATGTACCAATCAAATATTTTTGAACTTTCCTTTTTGGTTTAAATATTCGTGTGTTGTTAGTATAAAAGTTTCTCTAAAGACATTATCTTAGACAAATTACGGAAAAGTCTATGCAATAGAGTTTATGAGAGCCAGCCGGCACCGCTATATCCGTGGCTGTGTTAATTTCACAAAACATGAATGTTTGGATTAAATGTCATTTTGATAACATTGTTTGATTTCACGGTATGTTCTCTTATTATGCGATCCATGAATTTTTTTATATAAAATGTAGTTATCCCGTAGCAGCGTGCGGGCGCAATACTAGTTACAATCAAAACTCAACAACCGGGTAGCTAGCGTGGCCCGAGCCTCACGATTTATTCGAGACCAAATAGATAGAGTACTATACCAAATGAAGTCTTATCATATATATTCGGATCAAGACCAAATACATAGCAAATCACTACGGGAAGCTGGATCTTCGCCCGACCGTGCTGCGTTTCGCCGACCACACGAAAAGTTGGCGGTCGGCGAAGATTTCTTCGCCGACGGCGCCCGCGCAGCAAAGTTCCGCGGTCGGCGAAGAGGTCTTCGCAAACGACCAAGTGGTGGGCGAAGAACCAACGCTGGCAAAGCGCTCTCTTTGCCGACCGCCCGGTCGGGCGTGGCATCGTCGTCGTTTCCGACGCCACCGTAACGGTTAGCGTCGCGCGCCGCCCGACCACCAACCGTCCGTCGTCGGCAAAGATCAACATCTTCACCGACGCCCGCCGTCCGGTGGTCGGCGAAGATTTTTTTTTTTATAAAAACAATTCCGCATTGCCGCGTGGCAGGTCAAAAAAATACCGAGGGTCGATACCGCCCGGCCGGCCGTCAAATGGCGGTCGGCGAGAAGAAATCTTCGCCGACCCGCCGTCCACTGGCGGTCGGCCGGCCGCCTCGCCGAGAGCACCTTTTTCGAGTCTTTCGGCGAAGTATAAATTTTTTTGAATTTGCCATCACAACTTTTTCTGTGCCTTAGCTACAGTACATTGAGTTCATTGTTCAAGTTTGGGATTTTTTTAAAACTTTTTACTATATTTTATGAGTTTTCATGCTATATTTGAATTTCTTTCGAAAACTAAAATTTGAGCGCAAGTGATTCGAATAATGGGTCTAAATGATTCAAAAAATGATAAACATGATTGTGAGTCTATATTGAGTCCTCATCCATGGCCGGGCACGAAATTGAATATCTTGTCTTGTGAGAAACACGGCGAGGACTTTGCGGGTCGATTGTTTTAAAATTCTATAAAATTCAAGCGGAGTTGAAAAATCATGAAACTTGACGAGTTGTCTTTATATCGCATGTGTACACTATGAAAAAAAAGTTTGAGTCGATTTAGGTGGGCGTTTGCATCTCGGGTTGCGATTACCAAGACATCTCTAGCATGTGATACTTGAAACTCTAGTTGAGATGTCTAGGTTTAAGCGATCCGGGATGCAAACTTGCATGAAACCTTTTTCAAATTTTTCCACAGCTTAAACATGCAATATAACGATGACTCGTCAAATTTCATAATTTCCAACTTCGTTTTCTTTAGAATTTTAAAATGATTCAGCAGCGCATGGGAATCGAAATGTCTCTCTCACAAGATCTTTGGATTTTTGTTACGTGTAAAGTAGATGAGGGCTCAAAATATACTAACAAACAAGAATATCATTTTTGAATCACATAATTCCATTTTTCTAAGGACTGCGGGTTCTAATTTTAGTTGTCAAAAAAAATATTCGAGTAAAAGAAGAAAAGTATTAAAAAATAGTAAAATGTGCGAAAAAAAATGTCCAAATTTGTGACATGTTCTTGTAAACACTCTATATAAGCTACTGAGAAAAAATTTGAAGTGAAAAATTCAAAAAAAAATATTTGCCGAGTGCTTGAAAATGCGCTCGGCGAAGACCTCTTCGTCGGCCGCCAAGGAGTTGCGGGGTCGGCGAAGCCACCGCCCCGCTACCCCGCCGGTTCGCTAAAAAAGGGCAAACTCTTTGCCGACCGCCGTATCGAGGGCGGTCGGCGGCCTTTCGCCTTGGCGCCCGTCCAAAAAAAGGCAAAATCTTTGCCGGACCGCCTCTGAATCACGGCGGTCAGCGAAAAAAAAAAAAAAAAAAAAAAAAAACAAAACCCTGAACCCTTATCCACTCAGACACCACACTCACGCACACACTCAGCACCCACACACACACACACACGCAGCCGCCGCCGGACCCGACCCCGCGCCGCCCCGTCGCCCCGCCGGACTCCGGCCGCCGACCCCGCGCCGCCCCGCCCCCGAGCCCCTCCGTCCCCGCCGTCGCCGCCACCCGCCAGCCCCGCCGCCGGCCCCCACTGCCGCGCCCCCGCTGGCCCCCACCTCCCCACCCCGCCGGCCACCCGAGCCAGCTACGCCAGCCATGCACGGCAGCGGCCGGTGCTCAGGAGCACGCCCTGCTCGCCGCGAGGGGAGCAGCGGGGCAGGCGCCCTCCTCTGCTGCTCGAGCAGCGGGACCAAGGCAGGCAGCTCTGCCGGGAGCCTAGGTGGTTCCTCTTCTTGGAGCACGTGTAGCAGACCGGCAGCGGCACCAAGTTGACCCTCGACCACTTCTGCAAGTCCCAGTTCTCCACGCCAACAAAGCTCAAAGGTTGATTTTTCTGTGTTGAGGAGTCGGCCTTCGAGCCACTCAAATTGCTTCTTGTGCAGGGCATATAGATCAAGTGCATGTGTGTGAGATTTTAGCTGCTGATGAACTCAGCCCAATAGCTTTTCTGTGCGCACGCCAACTGTTTGTTGAAATGCCCCTACCTTCGATTAGCCCCATCGAGTTCCTGTGCTGCATCAGGTTTTTGGTTCTCCATTTTGTTTTGCACGCAGGGCTGCTGCTCTCAAGCGTGGAGTGTTTCAGGCAGTCTACAGCAGCTGTTGTCAAGGTGCAGCCCGTGCACATCTTCTCTGCAGTTTCCACGAAGATGCACAACAGGCATCAGCTTTGTTGCTCGGCAAATGGAGCAGCTCAAGTTCAGTACGTAATCTCATTGTAATCTGATTTTCTTGCAAGTGTGAACTACTACTTCTTGCAATTATTATTTTGTTCAGATATTTTGTCAATTTAGATAGTAGTTACATAGAGAAATGCAGGAATTATTAGGCAAGGAGCACTAAACCATGTCAACTTTAGGTGTATCATTCCTTTTTATTCTCTATCTACCTGTTTTAATCAAAATTATCTGATAATACCACTGAGTGATTAAACATTGAACTGTGAAGCAAATTAGCACTGCCATAGTCCAGGGAAAACTTGGTGGTGAGGAAGAAGCCTTTTTTGTTGCCAATTAGCATTTCAGTACTGCATTTAGTTATTTGCGTTCGCAGGTAGATGGTTGACAATAGCATCAGTTGACAGTATTATATATATAAATACATATGGAATGCCATTGCTTGGACTTTTAGTTGTAGCAGGATCGAAGGCTCCTGACTCTTATGGCTAGATGAAAGTGCATTCTGCAATAGAATTCAGCTAACTATACTAGTTTAGCTGTAATTTGGATAACATGAACTAGCTACTGTACTAGTTTAGCTGTAATTTCTGTCTCACGAGGTCTCTTAAATGATTTGTTTAAATGATTTTGCCTATAAAACCTTTCGACATGTCACTTTCAAGCAATAGTGTTGAGGCTATTTAAATATTCATCGAATCATTGTCGGTTAGCTAATTCCTATTGTTTGAACTAAGTGCTCTTCTCGGTTGCATTTTGTGAAGTAGCAATTTTATAGGCAAGAAGTACGGGAGGTTGGGCGTCGTCGGCGGCATCATCAGCGGCTCCGGCGAGACTCTCGGCGTCCAGAGCACGAGGGGCGGACACGGACCGCCCGATGCGCTCGAGCAAGTGTGGCACGGGGCCTTTTTCAGGCGCCCTTGAGGTTTGCATTACTTGGCGTATATTCATCTTTACACGCCCTAATAGCGTTTGCATTCTTTTGAAACAACGACCGCTAAATGTTGTAGGCTCGGTAGAAGAGGAAAGGCGACTACGTCGGGGAGCAAGCCCCGGCTAAGCGGAGGAAAGGAGGCGCCTTCGCCGAGACTCGTTAGGCCCGACCATTTGTGGACTTGATGTTTCTCTTGTGGACATGATTGGACTTGTGAGACTCGATGTAGACTTGTGCAACATGTTTTATGTGATATATCGCTGTGTTTTTTGTGTGCCGGATGTGTGCAATGTGATATATATATGTTACGTGATGAATGGATGTGATATATAATATACATGTGTTTTTTGTCATGGTGGAAAGCGGAAACAAAAAAATAACAATTTATCGGGAGCCGCCGCGGCGCGGTGCTCGGCGAAAAGCCTCGCCGACGCTTTTGCAATTGCGGTCGAAGGAAGGAAAATGGCGGGCTCGGCCACATTAAATTTCTTCGCCGACCGCTATTGCCACGGGCGGTCGGCGGTGGAGGCTTCGCCGAGCACCATGGCGGTGGGCGGTGGGGAAGTTTTTCCAAAAAAAAAATTTCAGCTCGCCGAGCATCTATATGAGAGGTCGTCGGCGAAGAAATTGTTAAAAAAAAAAAAACACCTTTGCCGACCGCCCACCTAGGGCGAGCGGTCGGCAAAGGAAAAAAAATAAAAATACCCAGCCGACCGCCCACGACAAGGCGGTCGGCGAAAACGGCGTAACGCCGTCCGCCGGCGCTCCGTTAGCGGCAACTTTTCTTCGCCGGCCGTCGTTTTTGGTGGTCGGCGAAGGATCGCCGGCCAGGTGGTATATTGGGCGGTCGGCGAATCGCCTCGCCGACCAATAATTGCCGACCGTCGCCGCCGACCACCACGGTCGGCGAAGCCTTCGGCCGACCGTTTTCGGCGCCGCCGGCCCGCTTCCTGTAGTGAATCGTGGACACCATGCCAAGGGAGCACCACTCCTACGGCGTTGCCGATCTTGAGACCTTCGCCGCCCGGTCGGCAATATCCGCCTCGAGTCTTTGCTGCGTGAGCTCGGTATGTCGCCGCTCGAGCATGGCCGTGCGACATCGCCGCCCGGCGGCGGGATCTGAGGCCCCTCGCAAGCCACAGGGAACAATTGATTTAGTTAGGCGGTCGTTCGGTGGAGGCGGGTCAGAATCGAATGATCTTTTTGTTTCCAACACCCCAACAAACAAAGTAGGGACGGAGCTAGGTTTATTATATTTTGGATAGCTAATTTACAATTTTTCACCATATGTGTCTCTCTATACAAAAATTTACAGTGCCCATGCACAAATAATTTACAAAGGCCATTCTTGGACAAAAAATTATAAAATATATAATGTATTATTCACCCGTGGCAGCTATACGGGCATATTTCCTAGTATATACTTAAATTAGATGCAATTTTAGATTCTTAAAATACCATAAGTTTGACTAAATTTGTAGTAGAAAAACAGTATTAACATGTATATGACTTTAGCGATAAATTGATCGAAAATATATTTTTCATGGCTGGTCTAATGATAGTTACTTAGTATGATAAAATGCTAGCTATGTTTATTTTCCATATAAATTTGATCAAATTACATATCGATCCACTTAGCAACTGTAACGTATCCGGGATGGAGGAAAGTATATATTTTTTTTAGATAATGGATAATAAAATCCGTCGGAGGAAAGTATATATGACGGAGGAATGAATGAAGCTGGCGTGAACAGAGATATGGGCACCATCAATTAGTTAAAAGAGAAAAAAAATTAAGTGTTAAATAATCTAGAGAAGAAGTTGGTGATGATATCGTATCTATCCCACAGGATTTTTTAGGAAGACTTTTGCGTAGTATAAGGTGCTCGGTTTAAATATTTTGATTCGAGATACTGCCACTAGTACCCAAATGATTTTGCGTGGCGGACCAATTTGATTTTGCGTGGCGGGCATTTGAGCCCGTCACTAATGAAAGGTCACGGTAAATCGCGGAATAAGCGTGGCGGGCTACGGTGCCGTCACGGTTAATAGATTAACCATGGCGGGCCAATTATAATCCCGTCACGGTCCAAGTTTTGAAAAAAAAAAAAAAATGAAAAAACCTGACAGGCCCGCCCGAGCCCATCTAGGGCCCGCCGAGCCATCTACGGGAGCGGCGCCGCCGCCACGGGGATCCGCCAGCGCGCCCGTCGTCGTCGTCCCCCGGCCGTCGTCGTCGTCCCAGCGCCGCGTCGTCGTCGTCGTCGTCAGCGCCGCCAGCGCCGTCGTCGGGGTCGCGGTCGGCCACCACCGCCGCCGCGGGGTCGCGGGTTTGCCCCGCCGCCCGCCCGGGTCGCGGTCGGGACGTCGGGATCGCGATCGGCCGCCACGAGTTGGATCCGCCGCCGTCGGCGCCATCGGCCGCCCGAAGGTGGAGGAGGTCGCCGGCTGTGGTGGCCGCCCGCATGATCCGCCCGCGGATCGGCGCCATCGGGCCGGATCCGCCCGCGGATCGGCGCCCGTCGCGGCGGATCCACCACCGATCGGCGCCGTCGCATGGCCGGAGGGCGATGTCGTGGAAGGAGGAGCCCGTCTGCGCCCGTCTCGCCCTGCGCCCGGCGCGATCCCGTCCTCCGCCCGCTTTCCGGCGAGCCCGTCTACCAGCGTAGCGCCCGGCGAGACCCCGTCCTCCGCCCGCAGCGGGCGTGAGCCCCCGTCCGCCGCCCGCGAAGCCTGTTCTCGGCTAGCTTGGCGCCCGGCGAAAGCAGCGTCCTCGGCGCGGCGCATCCTCGACCATCTCCGGTGTGGCCCGCGCCTTCTTGTGTGGTCGGGTGGGAAGATTTCCACGTTTGTGAGGAAGAGAGAGGAGTCGAGAGAGAGGCGGTGGTGGCGGCTGCTCCTTTTGAGAAAAGAGAGAGGCGTGGTGGTTATGCGGAACCCTAGTACGTGGCACCCCATACTTCATGATAGAAATCGGGCCACACTTGGGCCTATTGGGCTGTGTGTTTCCCGTGACGGGCTTTTAATGGTGCCCGCCACGGTTAATCTATTTTTACGTGGCGGGCGCGTTAGGATGCCCGCCACGGAAAATAGATATTAACCGTGGCGGGCGTTTCTAATGAGTGCGCCGCGGAAAATCTATTTTTCGTGATGGACAAAAAATGCCCGCCCGCAGAAAATAAAAGCGGCGTGGCGGTGATATTATTAGCGTGACGGGCAAACAATGTGCCCGCCACGGAAAATATTTTGGAGCATCCGCGCAAAATCATTTCGGTACTAGTGTGCTACGCTCTCCCAATATATTGGAGACTCAAGATGTTTTTTTTTTTTTTTTTAAAAAAAGGTTTGTGCTTCAGTTACTAAGTTTTTGTGTTTCGGTTACTAATTGAATGGTTAAGATCGATTTGCATATATATGTATATATAAGTAGTACATCAACCCCGGGCCATGCTTCTACACAGGCTAGAAATTTTAAGCGACACACAATTTTTTTTTTTGAAAATGCATATGTTACAGTGAGCTAGTTTTCATATATTCCTAAGCATCTACTATCCATTAGCAAAAGCAAAATTGAGGCTATACTTTGGGTTATTTGTTTTAATATAATGAGCAAAATTTAAGGGGTTAGTTTAGGTTATCTTTCCGGCGTGTCACATATATTTCAATATGGATAATAATTTATTCCTGATAATTTAGAAGCATGGTAAGGCGCCTTTTCTAGTGTGTGACATTTCAATAACTATGCCCTCTCCCATTCCCTGCTTCTTACCATCATGAACCTTCATTGAGTGTGGCTGCAGCTGGCGCGCGATTGCGGACCTTGATTCGTTTTTAGGTCCAATACAGATGGAGACACACTCATAGACACGAGTAGTGCATACTCACCATTCTAGAACCCCTCAGTTGTTAGTCACTCGTATTCATATATACACATGCACCCCACCGCATGTATTTCAGCGACCGAAATGATCCTGGCTATTAGTAGTAATATAACCAGTAGTGATTTCTTCAGTGTATTGTGTGTATAGCATCCTGCACCAAACAGATTCCTGGTTTTCCTAAGGCCTAATAAAACGAAAACAGGCAATGCATGCATATATATTTCGCCGTGCTGTACATGTTGAGGCGCAAGCTCTCGCATGAACTCCTCCAATAGTCCAAGGGCCAAGCAATTCAAGAGGGCCCCAACAGTCCATGGCCATGCATGGGTATCGCGATCATATGCATGCATCCTTTTAACCTGGACCTGCCTCAAACTAGCTGTCTGTTTATACATTATCCGTGTGCATAAATATATGCACACTTGATGTTTAACCAATACGGTCGTCTGTACTTACGTGTTGATCAAAGAAGAGAGCATTCCATGCACGGCCCATGCACGATGCACGTTGAAATATAATGGTTTCCCGCGCAATGTATGCAGCCGGCGCACATACGTGTCGTCCGTTCCCAACGGCACGCACAGCACAGAAGAGACACAGCTGCACGCTGTGTGGCCTTACCGAATGTGTCATCATTTCTAAGCTCTCGATCATGATCATTTTCAAACAGCACAGCACGATATATGTATATATATATATATAGTAGTTACTCTCACCTTTAAAAACGCATTATGTATGGGTACATACTTATTTATTAAGATATTTAGAAATTTATCAGAGCCCATACTATTTAATATATTAATAAAATGTCACTATTGTAGTATATAGAATAAAGGGGCATTGGCGTTTTTACCCTCGGTTTCGGATGCAAAGGTGATTTTACCCTTATTTTTTTAACTTTGCATTTTACCCCATCTTTTCAAAACGAAGAGAGTGTCTACCCTTACTCTGTTATGTCCACATAACGGTGTTAAAAATGACAACTTTGCCCATCCGTTTTTACCCTTATTTTTTCTTAGGTTAGTGTTTTTTACGCCTTTTTTTGTATCAACTCTTTGACATTTTATGTACTGATTTTTAGTAAATTTCGACAACATTTCAGCTTGTAATCCATATAATTAAAATCCAATATATGTGAACTGAATCATAATGAACACATACGGGAGGATCTAATAAGCAGTATATATATAAAATCTATAATGCAAGCAGTGGCGATGTACTGAGGAACAATCGACATCTAAATCGACTGAGAATCAACGAAAGAAAGAATATATCGGGAGACAGAAAGCAACATCAGCTGGTATCAATTAATAATCAATAATATCTACCAGTAGTATCTCTAGCAAATCCCTGCAGCACCAGGTGGCATCCATCGACCCCTACCAAATCCTAGATCGAAACCAAAACAACTAGGACCAAATCAGAACCAGACTTTGCAATCTGTGGGCTTGAACGGCGATGCGTTGGCGGCACCAGGAGCGGGGATGGAGAGCACACAGATGATCTCTGCCTTAGGTCCACGGACCTTGAACGCCTGAACCTTGACACTGTTGGTATCTTTTAACGCACACAGATAAATCCGCAAGCGCCACGGAAAGTACCGTTGTAGCTTTCACCGGAGTATTCAGGGTGGTATCGATTTCCACGGGAACGAGAAGTGAACTAGAAGGGATCAAATACGTCAAGAGATAAGATAGATAAATATTTTTGTAGGTAGAGTGGGGTTCTCTAAGGTTTTCTCAAGATTACTAAATACCAAGGTTCAGGCTTACTAAACCCTACTTACTTCGAGGCAGCGGTACCTTTCGATTCTTGAAAAGGCGGGAAACGGTAATCGGGGTCGGCCGCCAAAAGCCCTACGCAAACACCAATACATACGTGGTGGACTACAAAGGCCTGGTCGAGCTGTCACCTCGGGGCTACCACAACTATTCCGTAGCATGGGGCGCAATCTCGGGTAAACTCTAGCCCGGACACCACGTCTACACTAGAGAGTACCGAAACTAGTTTCACGTAAAAACTAGAGCCTTCGATTCGAACGGAGATCCATAAGCAAAATAAAGTAAGGATTGAATTTAGTAAAATAATAATCAAGAAATTACCATAAGATAACCTAGATATTACTCACAAAGGAGTCAGCTCCGTAGAGGTACAAGAAGTTGAGGCGAAGCCCGACAAACCCGGCTTCTCCTCCTCTCTTCTCCTCTCACTCTCTCCCTCTTTTCTAACTTGTACAACTAGGTGAAGAACACCTAGAGGGACACCACTACATTGTGTAGGATGTGGAATTGAATCTCAAGTGTGTAGTGTGTTGTGTGAAATGAGAGAGGGGAGGCCTTGTATTTATAGTTGGGAGGAGGGAGCGGCATAGGCTAATTTAGGACTCTTCCCACCGCCTCCAAGCCATGCAACCGTGTCTTTTTGGCACGAAACCAAAAGTCCTCCGCACGCAATGCCTCCAAGCCATGCAACCGTGTCTTTTTGGCGCGAAACCAAAAGTCCTCCGCATGCAATGCCTCCAAGCCATGCAACCGTGTCTTCTTAGAGAGAATTTTGGCACAGTTTAATTCCACGCATGCAAGCTGCCGCTAGGAACCCGGAGGAGACGACCGACCAAATTTGGGCGGGAACCGAGGTTTTTCGGGACCGGCCGCCGCAGTGGGCCGGCCGGCCCAAGAGCCTCGCCTCCCGGCCTCTGCCTTCTTCTGCTGTGCGTTTGGGCCTCGGTAGATGTGTCCTACGATGGTGCACGGGCAGATTGTTCGCGGAGTTGGCCGTCTTGTTGTCCCCTTGTTGAAAGCGCATTTGCGTTGCGCTTCTCTTCCATATAATGTCAATTAATGTGTATTTTCGAGACATTCGCAAAACAACTTAGAACCAACAAAACTTGTGGAACTCGTTAGATAAATAATATTTTATTATAATTTTATATGGAATCTTATCCTTTCATGTGCATATTGATGGTCATAAAACATGCATTAAAAGAGCATCAACAGACCTCGAGCTTGGCGTTGAGATCCATCGTGATGGCGGTTGCCGGCATCCCCGGTCCTCGCCTGAACTTCGGCGGCGGTGACCTCGCCTCGGAGGAGCCTGGTTGCCGCGGCCGTGACTGGGAGCTCCCCCCGGCCGCCGAGGGGCACAGCAGCGGTGCACAGGGGCACCGCCTTCAAACCATCGTGCGGTGAAACCCTCGCCGCTGGGGCACCGTCCATGGTGGCGGCGGGAGGGGCTGCGAGGGAGGGCGGTGGGGAGGTGGAATCGCCGGGAGGGGGAAATGGAGGCGGCGGTCTCCTGCTCGCGGGATGAGCCGCGCGCCCCTCTTTCCATAACGACGGAGATGAACCGACCGCGACGGAATTTGGGGAGAAGTGAAACGGTAATTGGAAGGAGTGTTTTGGTCTTTTGGGTCGCCCCTTCTTTTCTTTTCTATTTATTTTTCGGCCATTTAATAGAAACCAAGTAGACGGTGTCAAAAAGAAGGGTAGGCGGACTTTTCGTTCAAAAAAAACGAGGGTAAAATTGCGCGGTTAAAAAAAAAGGTAAAATCGCCATTGGACTATAAAGCGAGGGTAGAATCACCAAATTCCTAAAATAAATGTAATTATAACTAAAATGTCACTATTGTAGTTATAGCTAGCTATATACTCTACGTATACTTGCATACTTAGCATATACTTAGTAATACAGTAGATGGTCCAATATGATCACATACTTGGTGTACTTGCATCCAACTTTTTTTTCCGGCAGATGCGTCGCCGTTCGCCGCGTGCTGCGTTAGGTGCATGGCGCATGCAACACGTAGCCCTTTGGGGCCCACATGCTTGACATTGACCATTGGCGTGAGATCACAGCGTACTCCCTCCGTCCCACAGACTTTGTCGTTCTACGACCGACCTGTTGTCCCACGGACCCGTCGTTCTAACCGACGTACTCTCGTACTCCTACTCCACCCGAGCTTTATGCCATCCCATCCCATCCCTCCCTCCCTAAAAAAAAAAAGAAATTTCCCGTCCCCTCCGCTCTCCTCCGGCCCGAGGCCTCGCGGTCTCCTCCTCCGGGCCGCTGGGCGCTCCTCCGCCGGCTCCTCCTCCGGGCCGTGGCGGCCCCCCGCGAGGCTCCTCCTCTTCCTCTCGCACCGCGCTCGATCTAGATACGAGACGCATCGCCGGGCGGGCTCGTGGATCCGTAGCATCGGCGAGCCGCCCCGAAGGAACTTCGGAGTCACCGCATCCCCTTCCCCGTCCGGAGTCGCCAAAGCATCCCCTTCCCGGTCCGAGTCGGCGGCATCCCCTTCCCCGGCGTCTGTGAAGGTTAGCTATTCGTATACTCAAATCGGGCAAAATCCCTTTCGTGGCCTTGGCATCCCCTTTTACGTGGCTGGTGCAGAGCGGCGGGAGAGGCGATCGTCTTGGGCAAAATCTATTTTTAGTATGGTAACAATTCGAGTTTTTAGTATGCATGTTTCGCCCAAGATTAGCATGGTACCAATTCACATTTCACGGATGGTTCTAGCATGCTAACCTCTCGGGATGAGCTCATGGTTTTTTAGCGAGACATCCATGCTCCTTTGGATCCGGAATTACTTAATTTGTGAACCCATCTAAGCATGCTCAAAAAAAATAATTCATCATAGATATTTTTGTGCGACTTTAGCATAAGATTATATCTAAGTTCGTTAAACCACCACATGGTCTATATTTAATTTAATTCTCATATTTTTATAGATTCTTACATTCTTGGGCTTGTTGTGTTTGGTTGCTCATACAATGGTCGGCAGCAAGGGGGCACAAAGGGACCGGGGCGGTTCATCCATCGCTGCGGATGAGGCGTGCCTTGGGGATCAAATCCAGCCATGGGATGCGTCCCCGCCGGTCACATGCTTGCCGCGAACGTCATCCTGGAACTTGGTGGGATCGGGAAAAGCGATTGCAGGACGCAATAGAAGGCCGGGATTTTGCCCAAGACACAGAGGAAGGGGCGCGGAGCGGTTTGAGTTTATCCCAGATTTCGATGAAGAACAAGTTCATAAGGGTGCATCCTCAATTGCCGGTGATGATGAGTTCGTTCTCGAGACGGAACCACAGGGCGGTGTTGCGACGGGAAACGCGTCGTTCTTCATTGGGTAAGCCATCTTATCTTTGCCATCGTTTTGTTTTCATTCTTTTCAAGTCAATGATTTTCATAAATCCTATAACTATTTGCGATCCTTGTTTCATGAATGGCGGAGATTTCTTGCGTACCGAAGAGCAAGCAATGCGCAAGGGAAATTGCAACGAACAAGGAGAGAGACCTTAAGGCCAGCACCAAGGAGGACAAAGAGCGAAGGACAACCCCGGGTTGAAAAGAAGCATGAGGAAAGAGCAAGGAGTTGCACCAAAAGTCCGGCTTCTCGATTTGAAACCGACGATGAGGCAAGCTTTTGGGTGGAGGATGGGGGTGGATTTGCGCGCCATTCACGGTGGAAGAGGACAGTTTGGGTGCGGGGATGGGATGGACTTGCGCGGCCATTTCGGATGGAAGAGGACAAATTTGGGTGCGGGATGGGGTGGACTTGCGCGGCCATTCGCGGTGGAAGAGGACAATTTGGGTGCGGGATGGTGTGGACTTGCGCGGCCATTCGCAGTGGAAGAGGACGATTGGGTGCATGACGGCAAGGACTCACATGGCTGCTCATATGTGGAAAGTGCTGACTTTCAAGATAAGGTAAACGAACCGATCATTGCCATATTTCTGGCGTGCAAAGATATTTTGCGTCGTGGCAAACGATAGGCTGCAGTTGTATGATTCGTACTATCGGGCTTTTTTTGGTTGATGTAGTTGTACGCATGTTGTGTTGTTCTCGCATAGCGTGAAACCTTAGCGCTCCCCTTACATTTGCTTAGTAGTGATGGCAGTAAATATGTACAGTAGTGATGGTAGTGATATGTAGAAGGTACCGATGGGCTTTGGCTGTGTGAACTGATGGAATGATGGTTTATGTTTGAATGGGCTGTATTATCTATTATTTGCGATGTGTTGCGATGTTTCGTTTATGATTTACAATGTGAACCATGCTGTTTTCTTTGTGAACGAAATGATTTCCTATCGTAGACTGCATAGTAATTAAAAAACACTCATATAACATATAAGTTTGGCAATGAATGAAACGATTACATGAACTAGCGCACGTACATATATGTTGGTTCTGGACTACCATTGCATATGTACAACCCATCTTGCCAAAACAAAGCCAAGCATCAAATGGGCTATTTACATGACCATGCCCATTAATTGCTCAACGACTCGAAGCCCTTAGAACTAGATGCCTATCACACATCTTGCCAAAACAAAGCCAAGCATGAAATGGGCTATTTACATGACCGTGCCCATTAATTGCTCAACGACTCGAAGCCCTTAGAACTAGCCTATCACAACTAAGAACTTTAGGAAGCATGCCTAGTGCCTCTAGCCTCTCTTTACTCATGTGCGGGATCTTGTACCTGTTCCCTCCATTATCTTTCATAATTTCAGTCATGCATCCTTGTAGTGTGAGGAATACTCTATTCAAACTAATTGGGTCATAGTTTTCGTATTCCATGCACACATTCTGGATGAGCTCATCAATGTTTCGGATGTCGTTCTATCCGTTAGTGATTGAAGAGAAGCAAAAGAAACCAAAGGTCTAGGCGTTCAAATCCGGTGAATTAGCCCATTTGGTTCCTTAGGCGTATATCAAGTCCCGTCAGAAGCTACCGGCTGCAAACAAACTCGGCATCATCTTTCGAATATGAGAAGGAGCATTGTCCTCTTTGGATCCATATTGTCTTGTGCGCATCTTCTTGAGGCCAATGAGCTTGTATAGCTGGAAGGAGATAATTGATAATATAATATCTGCTTGTCTGTCTGTCAACCTTAATTGGTTTTGTGATAGGTGTGCCCCGTGGCCTATTCTCACTTCTTCTTGGTCTTTGGTTCCCGAAAGTATAAAAATTATTATGACAAGTCATAGAAAACGAATTGCAAATCATGTGTAGAGTTATTCGTACTATTATTCGCACAAAAGGCCAAGTGCCTAGTTTGCCGTTGAAATAACATTTTTCCTTCATCATCGAATCTTGGTCTCCCAACAATTGAATAAAACATGACTTTGTCTTTTTCGACTCTTGTTGCACACTTGTCCCTGTGTGGGTCTTGTTCATCCGGAAGCATGTAAGCTGTTGTGACATTCTTTTGTCCCATTAAACCATTTCTCATCGTGTGGATAATGTTTTCCATATCTAAGAACATGGGATTATCGGCAAAGTGCTTGGATCTAACATAGACGGACACCACCTCAACCTATCCTTTTTTTGTTTGCTTCCTTTAGATAGGGCCCGAGTGCACTAGAGTGTCGTCAGTAGCAAACCTTGCTTGAAGAAACCGTGTGTAGAGTGCTTTTGTGTATGTGAATATTTGCAACCGTTGACAGAGAACGTGCCAATGACCTTATGCTACCTCTTTTGTGTAAGGGAATATTTGCAACCTGGGTGACAGGTCCACTTGAACTTTTTGCCATGATTCTTCTTAGGTATCATAGACCCGACATCTATTGGTATGCCTTGTGCCTTGGTCTTTTTGCTCATTTTGCCATATCTGCATATCGCCCGATGCACATTGTGCTTGGATCTAACAAGTTCTGAGTGTTTCTTTTTTAATTTCCAATTATTGCTTAGCCGAAGCAAATCTTCATATATGTCTTGCCTTTGTCTGTCTGTCAACCGCTTGGTTGCATTTGATGCTTCACCTTCTGTTTCTTGAAATTCTTCATCCGAAGTCGGTCAATTCTTCTTCATCAAATATGATGTCGACATCATTTGTGTTTACATAAGCTGTTGTATCGGCTCGTCCATGCCACCTTGTAAGCCAATGTCTTTGTAGCCTAGCAAATAATTTAGATGGTGCATGAATATTGTTAGTGCATGGATGATCACACGTTTTAGCATACAAAATTAATATTGGTAACATGTCTTGGAAATGATGCAAATAATCACCTTCATGCAGGTTGCCTTGTTCTTGTTGTGGATCATTTAAATCAAATGGAAGGCCAGCATCATGTGAGGTATTGCCCCCTGTAAATTATCCTCCGCTGTGAGGACATTGGCTACTATAAGCTGAAAATGCATCTATTATATAGGAGGGACACAAATGTGGTTACCTTCATAAAGTTCATCAATTTCATAAGGATCCGGACCCCAATGATACCATGTATCGTTGTGACCTTCATCAACTTCATCAATCGACTTGCACCTTCAAGGATAAGGCCGGGTAAAAGATGACTCCCATGAACATCACCTACACTCAATACTTGCAATGGTCATGGATAATTTCTTGTCCAGCCAGATTGGCTTGTGTACGTGAGAAACTATTGTTGTTGAACCTCACGATTAGTTTTTCTTTGCATTTTTTTCTCTTATAGCGATTTAATAAATTTGCTCATGTTTTTGTGTTTTTATGGCTGCAGGTGCATAGTAAAGAGGAATAACACATAGGTACAAGAAAACCTATCATCAACTTACAGGGCATGAAGGCAAGAATGCGAGCAAACTCATTTTAGGAGATGCAAGAATAAGAAACTAGAATCACGAGCACAAACATTTTAGGAGAGATATAACACGGGTAAAAAGAGCAAGTACACTCATTTTGGGAGGCGGTAGATGTCCTAACCTTGATGAAGTTCTTGTTGATCCTCGGTTTCTTGAAGATTGAGATCCGGTGATGGCCTCGTACCCTTGTTCCGG
The DNA here is from genome assembly GCA_015847255.1 of Hyparrhenia diplandra. Taxonomy (NCBI): domain Eukaryota; kingdom Viridiplantae; phylum Streptophyta; class Magnoliopsida; order Poales; family Poaceae; genus Hyparrhenia; species Hyparrhenia diplandra. The sequence continues at coordinate 86,683 of JADLZK010007563.1, forward strand.
CATCCACTTCATCATGATCTCCCATGAGTGGCTTGTTCAGATCTAAGAGCTGGTCTTCTTCCTCACTTGGTGTGTTTAGGTCTATAGCCATGGCCCATGGAGGTGGAAGGGATGAGAGGACATGGATGAACAGGTGGATGGTGAATGGTGGATTAGGCACGGGTGGAAGGAAGGGGAGGACAAATGCTTGTGTGGCGAGGGAGGTGAACGGGTGGATGGTGGATTAGGCACGGGAAGTGAAAATGGCGCTTCATTCAAAATTAAATTTCAATTTTCAGATGTGCCTTTCGTGTTTTGGCGCTAAAGTTTTTGGTGGAGTAGTGGATTTGTTTAAACGATCAGACTTTGTATAAGGGTGTGGTGGATCCTTTTGATAAGCTAAGATGTTCTGTAGCATTGATATGACATGCATATTTAATAAGCAACTTGTAGTGGAGCGGTGATTTGTAAACTTTTGCGGTGCCTAGTACTCCCTACTCCTACTTTCCTTGGTCAGTGCCATTTAGGTAGAACGGCGAAGTCTGTGGGACGGAGGGAGTATACTATAAACCATACTTGCATGTAACAAGTAGTTTAATTATGGCGCCTCCATGCATGGACCGTATGGTGATGACCAGGTGATGAGCGCATGGGAGCACAATCCTGTGTCATGCTACTACTTCTCAAATGGTACACAGCTACTTGATCCAACGGTAGGATGGTCAGTGGGATGCTACCCACGAGGGTTCAAATTCTGGTCTTTTCGCACCTTTTCGAGGATTTTCCTAGAATATCGGCGTTATGCATTCGGTGGTAGCGATGTTCGCGTCGACAACGAGGTGCCAATTGTGACTTCGGAATTTCCGGATCTGTCGGGTGCTTTCCGGTCCTTCCGGAGGTGCTCATAGGGTATGGTTCTAATTCTATATGTAGTCGAACTATTTAAATTTGACCAAATTCATAAAAATACATGTATTATATTTATATTTATAATAACAAATAAGTATATAAGCTATAAAATGTTTTTTTAAAAATCAATATAATTTGTATCATGGATATTGTTATTGTTGTATAAATTTAGTTAAATTTGAAATGATTTGATTCGAGACCGTTCCATAATTATTGCATTGTTTTCGGTATATCGTGGCAGCATATGCTGGCGAGAGTCCATCATTGCTATATTTCTGGAGGCTACTACCCTATTACTTGTATTCCCTATAGTTTGTTTATACAACGTAGTCTGTGCCGATGTCTCAGGGTCGTTATATAGATGTGCTGAGACGATATGACAGAAGATTCTTTTGTCAGTATACACGATACAGTGTCCACTGATGCCAATATCAAACAGGAGATTCTTTCTGGTGTCACCGTATATAAAGAAACTGGTGGTCTTCAGTCCATGTACGAGTTTACGTACAAACAAAGAGATCAATCGTCGATGATACTCCATGATCCATCGGTCCCAAAATCACTGTTGTCATCGGTGTGGAGCCATAAGTTTAACTTCGACTGGTAGAAAATACGTGCAACATTTGTATCTTTGAATAAATTTATTATTAAAAAACTAGATTCAAAGATGTTTCCAACCGTACTTATTATGTACCATAATATTAATATTTTTTTAATATATCAAAATTGTTTATCTGGAAGCCCAAGCCACTAACATTATGGGAAGTAGATAGTCTACACATATACTCCCTCCGTCCCTTTAAAAATGTCACTTTGATTTCCATGTCATCTTGTTAGATCACTTTCGTCTTATTCAATTTATTTGTATAAATATTAATTTGTTATGACTTATTTTGTCATTCGAGATACTTTAATAATTATTTATTTAATTTATTATTTAAAGATTTTTTTAATAAAATAAATGGTCAAACTCAATAACCAAAAAGTCAAAAAAAAACACTATCAAAGGGATGGAGGTAGTATAACACTTCGTCTACTATCATATTATAGGAGTATATAATTGGGGCCGGGACCTTCTACACACAAATGCACTGGTGCTGTACGTCTACATGCGACATGCATGTGACCGTTGATTCTCTCTCAAGGAGCCAGCTGCCCAGATTAGCTCCCAGTAGCTCGCAATGCAAGCATAGCGTGTCTCCCGTGTGTGCCAGCAGGTACGTGCCATGCCACGTCGATGCACCCGGCCTACCTGAAGCTAAGCGACACACGACGACGCCCATGCACCCATGTCTGCCTCGCGGGGACTAGGGGTGCGACTACTGTCGTTCCCTCCTACTCCCTCACTCGTACTCAAAAAAAAAAAAAAAAAAAAAAAAGGTGCCGTTTTAGGTTTTAGGCATCTCGCTTAACTATCTATCTTATTCAATTTTTTTGTATAAATATTGTTTAGTTTGCTAAGAGTTATTTTATCACTACAGATACTTATTAATGATATATTTTTATAACTTATATTTTTAAAAAATAAGGCGAGCGTTCAAACATGATGTCGAAAAACCTAAAAGCGACACTCTTTTAGGAGAGGAAGGAGTTTTTTTTAAGTTCTAGTACTTTACTTTTTCTATTTCCTTTTAATTTTTTTCTTTCTCCTTTCTTTCTACTATTTCTTTTTCTTCTTTCTTATTTTTGTATTCTTATTTGATTATCTTTTATTTAAATTTTTTCCCATCTATTTATTTTTTATTTTTCTTTTATTTTCTTCTACTTCTTTTTCATTTTTTCGTTTTTACATGGTGTTTTTTCTTTTTTGTTTCCTTTTTCATTTTTGTATTTTATTTTTACTTTCTTTTCTTCTATTTCTAATTTTATGTTCACTTCTTTATTTTCATAGACGCACATGATGTTCTATCATGTATAAATGTGATATTCTATTTTGTATTTAGTGATATTTGCGTAGTATTAATAGGATCTTCTACAATGTTTTTCTTTGATGTTCATGTGTAGTGCTATATGATGTTTTTGTAAAGTTAACATGATGTTTGGTGTTAATGCGATGTTACAATGTATTTGTATGGTGTTTGGTAGCATTTTTCCATCTTTTTATTTGACTATAATTAATTACTTCACTAGTTCCATCTTGTTTTGAAGAGTTTATTTCAAGGAGAGCGATGATTAAATCAGATTTCAATTATGGTATTTGGTTTAGGATATATGCCTTTTTTTGCTTCTAAAGATCCACAAGCATGCTAGGTGCCACCTAGGTCGCCACCTAGCATGCCCCGTGCTTGCTGCCATGCTGTTGTGCAAGCTTTCTTGGGAATTTTTTTTGTATGATTTGGTATTATATACTCCCTCTGTCCCCAAAAGAGTGTCGTTTTTAGGTTTTTCAACAATCATGTTTGACCATCTGTCTTATTCAATTTTTGTATAAATATTAATCATTTTGTTATGACATATTTTATCACTATAGATACTTTTGTAATGATTTATTTATTTTCTAATTTGCTAAAAAATTTGAATAAGACAAAAGGTCAAACACAATGTTTGAAAACCTAAAAACACACTCTTTCTCGGGACGGAGGGAGTATGTGCTTAAATAAGATGCAATTATGGGCCCTGATGACTACATAAGTTTGACTAAGTTTATAGGGAAAAATGGTATTCACATGTATGACTCAAGTACTATTCGTAAGTTTGAGTAAGTTTTATAGAAAAGAAGTATGCACATGTATGACTTAAATAATCATAATGTAAATTTGGTCAAGTTTCATATCAATTTGACTTGCAATTGCATCTTTTATAGGAGACGGAGCATATGGGGATGGCAGAGAAAAACTAGTGAAAGAGAGGGATCTAGACATCCACTGACATGGACACCTATTAATGAGAGAGAGGAAGAGTAAATTTGGTGACGTTATGCGTATCTATCCCGTAGAACTTTTGCCAAGAAGGCTTCCCTTATTAGTTTAAGGTGCTCAATTTTAATATCTTGATTCCGATCCGGTCACTATTATGCTCTCCTAATATTTAGGAGCGCTTCAAGATTTTTTTTTTTTTATTTAAGTTTTGTTTCAACTAGCCCTATCATTGAGTTATTTTTAATGATCTCAGCAAACAATGTAATGATAATTCACTACCCCATATAAAAGGTGGTGCTGATTAAGATTTGCATAAAACTAGCTAGCTCATGCATGCTTCTATACAGGCTAGAAATTTTAAAAAACATTTTCTTTTTGAAGATATGTACATATGCAATACATATATAGATTGAGATAGTCTTTAATACAATCCTAGCAATTTATCATTGTTTTATAGTAGTATCCGGTATCCATTAGCAAAGGAAAATGAAGGCTACTTTGGCTTGTTAATTTGTGATGTTGATGTACTGTTCATGCTGTTGTTCGAGCTCGCAAGCATGAACAACTCCTCCAATAGTCGAAGGGGCAAGCAATGCAAGAGGGCGCCAACATCCATATGCATCATGACTGATATGCATGGGTATTGCCATTCATGCATGCTTTTAACCTGGACCTGCCCGAAGAAACGGGATCGGACAATGCAAGATCGCAGCAGCTGGGCAATCAGCTTGGTTTATGCACACTTGCAGTTTAACCAGTATTACGTGTTCATCAAAGGAGCGACCATCGAGCAGCCACTGCACGGCCGATGCACAATGCAATGCATGCGAGCCGGCGCATGCACACGTATGTACGTGTCGGCGCCACACAGTACAGAGGAGGCACAGCTGCACGCTGTACATGTGCATGCCATCGTCACCGAATACGCCATTTCTGAACTCGATCATGACCATATTCAAACATCACAGCACGATAGATAAATATGCATGGTGTACATCCCGTTGGCCTTTGGGCATTAGTTTTTGTGGCAGCTAGAGCCAGGGTGACTCTTGGGGAGTCGCCTAGGGCCGCCTGCACGTTCGTGCATGGTGCATGTTGACACGTAGCACGTACTCCGGGGGGGGGGGGGCACGCTTCACATGGACCAATGGCGTGAGATCACGGTGTCCATCTATCTACACACATTATGCATGCATGCATGGCGCCTCCCTCCTTGCATGGACGTACCGACGGTGAACCCAGCCACACGATGCACAATGCAATGCATGCAAGCAGCCGCAAAGGAACACACTGTCCCGCAGTTTCGGCAAACTTTAATGTTACAGTTCTAATTCTATCTTTAGAAACAAAAGTATTATAAGTTTTTGAATAAATTCATGGAAATGCTACTAGCTGGTATTAATATTTATGACACCAAAATACGAGTTCCGTAAAAATGTATTAAAAACTAACTAACTAGTATCACTTATTTTTGTATCATAATTTAGTCATCAAACTCGACAGTAATGATTGGATTTAATTGCATTGCTTTCGATCGGTGTTATCTAGTACTCCCTCCATATCAAACTACTTCCACCAACCTTGGAGATTCAAAACATCTCAAGTTTAACCAAAATTATAAAGAATTAAAAAGATTTATGTCATTAAATAGGTATATTATGATAATATATTTAACGAAGAATTCAATGATACTTATTTGACATCTTAAATGTTATTAATTATCTTATCGTATAAATTATGTCAAACTTGAGATGTTTTAACTCCCCAAGATTCTTGAAATGTCCCATAATTTGGGATGCAAGGAGTATATATATGCCTGGCACCCAGCGAGAGCTCATCATCATTGCTATGTTTCTAGAGTTACGTACTCTCTTGTCTTACAGTTTGTTTATACATGCTACGTAGTCTGTGCCAATGTCGCTCTAGGTCGTTACATAGATGTGCTGACCGGCACCGGTTTAGATAGGACAGAAGATTCTTTTGTCAGTATACACATGCCAAGAATGGTACTCCGTATATATGCGGTGTTGCTACTGTTGACGAGTCAAGAAGAGTCCTACAGAAGCCACAGTATACATCAACGAACGCAATACTAGGAGTCACTTTGGCAGGGCACCGTGTCCTCTTCTGAAGCAACTATTCTGATGGAATTTGTTTCAGGCGGTTCGTGTAAAAAAGAGTAAATGATTTTCATTTGCTATGTATTGGATGTATAATAGAAATGTACGTGTATCTAGAATAATGATTCGCAATTTAAAATATGGAAGGTGGGTTGCTCTGGTCAATCTCCATACACACAGGGACGAGGCAACCACGTACGACAAGACATCCATCACCGGATCATATGACGATGCACATGCCTAGCTATGCATTTGATCCAAGTTACAGTAGTCTCTAGAAACTGGCCACTAGCTACCGGTCGATACTCGATCTAAACAGATATTTTACTCTACACAAACCAAAAATAATATATGTAATATATATAGTGCATTCACACATATGTCAACCAATGGCCATTTGCCCTGCGTGACATTTGTATAAAAAACATTGCCACCAATGTTAATTCGGTCATGTATACATCGGTCATTTTTAGGAACTTTTTGGAACGGAACCATACTTTTTTTGGATTTTTCGGTGCTACGATTTTGGCTGGTTTTCCTTTGTTTCTTCGTGTCTTCACTTTCGGGCTTCATCTACTCGGTGTCTTACTTCCTAGCTTATCTTCTAAGGTCTTCCATGATGCTCTGGAATATTCTTTAAGCGTTGATTGCTTCATTATGGATTGGCTTGTTCAAATCCATCCATGCATCCATTTTTCTATCTAAATCCCATATATTAGCAACACCGCACATGTTGGATACCAATCTCCTTACAAAAATGATGACGCGCGAGACTTCCACGACAGTGAGTGAAGGGACAGGAGAGAGTTGCAGGAATTTTCTGTACGGAAGTGCAAGGATATACTATATATGTTTGCATGTGGACCTAAGGTTAATTATTGTGGACGTGTGTAATTCCATATCTCAAATGTGAGCTAAATTTGTAACGACACTCATCCTATTAGACGAGAGCTACTGGCAAGACTTAAAATAGCTGAACATATGCTTAGATCTAATTAACCCTTTACATGTTGGGGATGGAGAGTGGGTAATAAGTAATTTAGAATTATTTGAAAAACAGAAACAAAACAAAACAAATCATTACATACAAACTTATTAGGGTTTACTCCCCACCCAAAATAGACCAGATTTCAAGAAACCAGACATTTTAAAGATAGACTAGATTTATATAAAATATTATCAATATCTATGTCTCCTAGACTATATTTATACAAATATTATCAACATCTAAGTCTCCTAATTAAGGTGTTTATTATGAAAATATATTATAGTAGCGCGAGCGGGCGATTAAATTTTCTAGGTAGCGCATTTGTGTGACTGCTCATTTCGTCACACTCTTGTTTCTGGTGTTCAAGTGCACTGGTGATGAAGATCAACTACTTCTCTATGGCCTCTTGTTCACGGCGTCACTGTCTACTCCCAGTGATGGTGGTCTTGGCGTCATCGACATTGTAACATCTCTGCACCACATGGAGCCAGATGACTACACCAACAAACTGCTACCACTACTATAGATATGATTTTATGAACACTACCCAAACATTAATCGAGCCGGTCACAAGATCCAACTGCCTCGTAAAATGCCTAGTGATTAATGGAGGCATTCATTTATGATCGAGACAACAAAAAATGACCACATTGAAAAATAGATTAACGGAGGCAATTGATTTTTTACATTGGTATTTAGATAACAACGCCTTAGAAAAATTTATTTACGGAGGCAAAAATGGTCCATTTACGAAGGTAGAAGACGTCCACCTCTTAAATCTGTTTTTCCAGGAGGTCATTTTATAAGGCCTAACTTTAAAATTCTGGCCCAGCCCACCACCATTTTCAGGACCAATACCCCAGCTATATAACTTTAATGAAACCCCTAACCCACTACCACTCCTCTCTCTCTCTCTCTCTCTCTCTCTCTCTCTGCCCCCTCAATCCGCACCACTCTCCTTTCTCTCTAGGTGAAGCTAGTCGAGGTGCTCCTCTCAACGGTGGTGGCACAAGCCTCTTCAATTTCCTCCCTCTCTCCATCTACCTCCGTCACCCAGACTCCACTACTACCTAAAACTTATCCCATGCATGCAGGTCAAATGGATTAATATAAGCGGGCATCATTTCCACCTCAGTCTAAACATCATGATTAATCATTATTTACCATGGCGGTTTTAAATGCCCGCTTCATAAATCTAATTTAAAAACAAAAGAAAAAAAAAATCCATGGACAAGTCCAGTGAGTCTTTCCATGGGACCGTTGAGCCTATCCTCACGTCGCTCCTCTCCTCGTCAAATCTGCACCTTAGTCGCGCCCGCTTCGCTAGATCCGGGCGCTACCCGTCATATCTGGCCAGTCTCCACCATCATCACGTGCAAAACTGAGTAGAGTGAGGGCACCACCGGACTAAGGAGAGAGAGCGCTACCAGAGACCTACCCGTGCATGCCGTAGATAGATCTGGCCACCCCGCATAGCAACGGAGATATTTCACTGCACTAATTACATAAGTATAATTATGTAAAAGCTCCTTAGTTCCCATGGTGGCACAAAAAAACACGACGCCCGAGAACCCATTCACAGAGTACCAACAACCATACAATGCTACAACCTGTCGCCCAACTGCCACCGCCTCCTATCTACTGCTTGCGTCCCCCTCCATCCGATTACTTGAGGCTCACCCGTTTGCAAGTTAATGCGGGTCACTCTTCGGTGTCTTGGTCGATCTGTTATAGTTTCATCTTTGTCCTGAAGGCAAGAAGAAATAAATAGATGAACCATCTATAATCCGTCTATTTGGGAAAATTGATCCTACAGTAGTGTTAACTATGTCACCGACATGGCTTTCGATTTAACATATAGGATACTCCTAGCAAAAGATTTTTTTTGTCTCTCCCTAAGTTTTCAATAACCTACAATACACCAATAGGACACTGGGACTAGAAAGTTTTTCAGCGATTTCATGAAGGCCATGTCATTTAACAGACCACAACCACAGGTCACTACACAGGAACCTCTCCATTTATGCCACAGAAACTGAGCAAGCCGTTCATCTCATGGTTTCCTATGTCTGCTTCCCTTCCACTTCCCATGACCTGCTAAAAATTCATCGCAGTGCTCATATGATATGCAGAGAGAGAGAGAGAGAGAGAGAGAGAGAGAGAGAGAAAGGAGGGCAACCGTGGACCACATGGTCAGTGCACATCGCATCCCAGTGCCATCATCTGCGTCCCTGACCCCAAAGCCTCAAGGTGTGTCATACAGGGCCTTTTTGTGCCACGTCTCCATCGGAGGGAGGAGAGAAGGCACATCGTGCCACCATTAGACCTGGAAGAGAGGAGAGAGGGTGCACCGAACCGGCTAGGGAAAACGTCGTCGTCGGGCCTCCGCCACCTGGCGCCACTAGAGGAACTGCATGCCCACCATGCCATTGTTGAAGAGTTGAGTGACAGAGAGGGAGAGGGAGGGGAAGGGGGTGCATGGTGGCCACCGCTTATGCAGTTGAGGGTGGGCAGGATAGAGAGGAGGAGAGTGGGTGAGGAGAGTACGGTAGCCTATTGAGAGAGATAGAGAGCGAGAAGAGGGAGATTGGATAAGTGAAGGGAAACCTAGCTCTGTTATGCCTTCCTCATAGATGTGCGGCAGTGCCCCGCCCTCCAACCCACATGACGGCACCCCTTTCTCTCAGTTCATGTGGCGAATCTCGATGGTGCCCCTCCCCATAACGCCATCCTCGATCATGCCCCTCACCACCACCCGAAAGCACGGACATTCGCACCCCCTCTCCTCCACTGTAGTGAGCATGGAGATCTCTTGGATCTCCCACCTCCACCAATTGGAGATCTAGCCCCTCCTCTCCATTACCGTGAACTAGAGCAAACCCACCACCTTCGTAGCACCCTAAACCCTTTTTACCTTCCATCGAATGGTGGATGTGGCAAACCGGGATCCTCTCTCCTCACTACCAAGCGTGGATCCAAAGGATCTAACCTCCCTCTCCCACCACAGAGTCGGAACATCTCCACCATTTATTTGGATCGGACCCTTTGACCACCGCCAAGCGCAGCACCATACCACCTAGCGCGCGTCTCCCTTCTCTACCCTCGAGCAGCAGATCAAATGCGGTGGCACCCTTTCTTCACCCCGAAAGTGGTGGATCTAGCATGGCGGCACGACCTCATTGGTGTTGGATCGAGCTTGGCTGGAAATGAGCTCACGGGTGGGCTCGCTATGGGCTTGCTAACGGCTTTGGGTTTTTTGTGTTTTTATTTGTTAACCAAGGCCGGTGTTGTAAGGGAGCTTGCCTCGTTAGTTCTATTTTTGCAAGCGTCCGCCTATGGTGTTCCTAATTAACATAGACTTTTTGATGCAGGCAGTTGGAATATAATGCCCGCATGCAGAAACTGAAAACGACCATTTGTGTAAAGTTTTATGTAGAAGCGTATGTCCACTAAGCGGAAACAACACTGGTGATGTTGAGTATGCTTTTGTAGCGACCCGTCTCATATTGTCTTTGATTAAAACCATGTTCGGTATCATGTTCGCTAATTCTTTTGCAATTAGATCACACGTGAACATGTTTGTTGTCTCAAATAATTTTCTAGAATAAATTGGTACTGAATTTGCCTAATTTTCAAACACTCTACAAATTGCTATTGTTAGAGCGATTTTTAATATGTGCATATCAAAGTTGTCTATTAGTTGGGCAATTTCGATGTTGTTTTGGATTTGCTCTGCAAACTATGATTAAACAAGCCACATTATATTAGTTAAGTTAGCTTCATTATGTAAAGCACTTAATTCAACTTTTCCATTTAAAGGAAAATGTAGATAGTATATATAATCCCGAAGCCCTGGCCCAATTAATATAATGCCGGGCGGCTATTTATTAGATGTTCAGATAAGCGATTTGGTAGCCCTTTCCTAACCATGATGGTTAATGTTTTCTCCTTTTTGTCAGGAGAATCTTCAAAAAGGATCGCTAACAAGCAAGTGGCCACTCTTGTTGATTCCACTTCCATGTCGAGGATATATATACATAGTTTACATACCAAAATATACATGCACACCATCTATGCATCGATCTACTATATATGTAGACGTTGTCATAAATGCACAGCACTACAGAGAAAAGGATATTAGTGTCCCACTATCTATTAGGATAAGTTTAGTTAATTAGGCAGTTAATCTTTGGTTCAAACCTTAACAGGCATCCAAATTGGCCTGTGATCATAGTGGGTGGCATTGACCACGCCCATGTCAACTTGCATGTTAAGGTGATCTCGAAAAGGAGTTGACGGCGGATCAAAAAGTATCAAGACATCTTTTTAACGAGACAATAGGGCATCCACACTTGTCCTTCCCCACTAGGTAATGACCAAATCTAAAGAGCCTTGGTTCAAATGAAGAGCTGCCACAGCACATCAGTTCTGGGACCATCGATGCATGAACTAGCTCCAACAAAAAGAGACTAATAATATATATAATCTACAGCTATATATATGCACATAAATAACTGAACTTTTTATATATAAATAAACAATATGCTAGAACGGAAAGAAAGAAATGTGTGCGCGTGTATCATCAGGAGCAACATTGCTCATCAAAAGGAAAAATGAAATAAAGAGAAGGGAGAAAGGTAACAAGATCATCAACAGACAGGAGCATGCTGCATGCATGCAGCAACAAGCAATATTTTTCAGGATAGATGCATGATGTGTATGCGTATGCAGTGATGCCATCACGCAGAGAGGATACATAATTAACTTTGTTCGAATAAAGCAGTAGAGATTGTCATATGCCAGAATCAGCATGTACCAAGAGCACTAAGTATAGTGTGATAAACTAGTAGGAGCATAAAGGATCGAACATCCTGCTCATCCACCACTCTGAACTTGGCCAATTTTCCACCAAAACACGCAAAACCCAAAGGCTATAGCTATATACTATATATACACTAGCTTAGCTAGGTAGCTATGAGATGATCCAGTCCCAAACCACACACGCGTCATAGGTGGCTAAGTGACACGCGTAGTAGCATGAAATGAAACAGTAATAGGCACAGCACTTTGGCATATCAGTTATCTCCCTCCGTCACATTAAAAGTGTCGTTTTAGACTTTTCAGACTTTTTGTGTTTAACCGCTCGGCTTATTCAAAAATTTTAAACAAATAATAAAATAAATAAATCATTATCAAAGTATATTTAACAATAAAAATAAGTCATAACAAAATAAATAATATTTACCAACTTTTTTGAAGAAGACAAGCAGAGTCAAAACGAAAAGTTTAAAAAGTCTAAAAACGACACTTTTAATAGGACGGAGGGAGTAAAAGAACGAAAATGACAGTCAAAAGAGATGGCCAGCTCGAATTGAACGTAACTATCTCCGTTTCTTGTGGCAAAACGAAATAATGGCCATAGAAAGCGATTGTATACTATACTCGATCAAGAGTCCGATCGATCGAGCAAAAAGGCAAAAGGGAGCTGAGAGGAACCAATCAATATATAGATACGTTTTTCTTTAAACGTATCAACAAACGTGTCTAGTAGCGGAACCATCTTGGATACAGATACGCTTCCAATAGCGTAGCAAATAAATCGTATCTATAGGTAGGTGTTTCTTGTAGTGGATGCTGTCAACCTCTTGCTTTACCTTTTTTTTTTTTTTTTGAGAAAAACCTCTTGCTTTACCATTGTGTGGTTCAATAATGCGGCATAACTTACTGTTAGTTTCACTTTAGTCTCAGATGTTTACAGCATGTTGATGATGTGACAAAACTCTGACCGGCCGTGGACAAACTTTACCCTCGTCCGAAAGTAATTAATTCCTCGTACGTGTGGATTTCCGTAGCCTAAAGGCGTCTGTCTGTCCACAGGAATCAGATAGATGAAATACCCTATGCATTACTATTTCAACAGTTTCGGATGCTTTTTATCTGCTTTTCTGCAAACTTTGGGTTTCGTGGACAGAATCGCAGGATTTGCTTGATTTGATGGATCGCAAGACCGACGCATGATGAAAAAAGAACAAATCATTGCGATATGCATCACATCCTGATCGATCATATCATTTCATATGTATTTTAATTTGCTTCGTGCATATATCCGAACATATTCCTATCTTTATTCGCAGGTTTTTTCAAACCGTTGACATGGCTACAGAAGCATCGACGATGGATCGAATCGATGCCTCAAATTAAACTTGACCACCCAATGATGATGATATCATGTTACCAGAAACTTTTCAGACCCTGCAACCTGATTGGCCAGTGGAAGCGCCTACGTGTCAGCCCTTAATTAGCTGGATGGAGGAGATAACAATATATATAATAATATACATCCGCTATTTATTAGATGTTCAGATAAGCGATTTGGTAGCCCTTTCCTAACCATGATGGTTAATGTTTTCTCCTTTTTGTCAGGAGAATCTTCAAAAAGGATCGCTAACAAGCAAGTGGCCACTCTTGTTGATTCCACTTCCATGTCGAGGATATATATACATAGTTTACATACCAAAATATACATGCACACCATCTATGCATCGATCTACTATATATAGACGTTGTCATAAATGCACAGCACTACACAGAGAAAAGGAGATTAGTGTCCCACTATCTATTATGATAAGTATAGTTAATTAATCTTTGGTTCAACCTTAACAGGCATCCAAATTGGCCTGTGATCATAGTGGGTGGCATTGACCACGCGCATGTCAACTTGCATGTTAAGGTGATCTCGAAAAGGAGTTGACGGCAGATCAAAAGTATCAAGACATTTTTTAAACGAGACAATAGGGCATCCACACTTGTCCTTCCCCACTAGGTAATGACCAAATCTAAAGAGCCTTGGTTCTAATGAAGAGCTGCCACAGCACACATCAGTTCTGGGACCATCGATGCATGAACTAGCTCCAACAAAAGAGACTAATAATATATATAATCTACAGCTATATATATGCACATAAATAACTGAACTTTTTATATATAAATAAACAATATGTAGAACGGAAAGAAAGAAATGTGTGCGCGTGTATCATCAGGAGCAACATTGCTCATCAAAAGGAAAAATGAAATAAAGAGAAGGGACAAAGGTAACAAGATCATCAACAGACAGGAGCATGCTGCATTCATGCAGCAACAAGCAATATTTTTCAGGATAGATGCATGATGTGTATGCGTATGCAGTGATGCCATCACGCAGAGAGGATACATAATTAACTTTGTTTGAATAAAGCAGTAGAGATCGTCATATGCCAGAATCAGCATGTACCAAGAGCACTAGAGCACCTCCAGTGTTGTGTTGAAAGCGAACCATGGGCCTCTTCGATCGAACCATACACACTGGAGCACTCGAACCGTCGCTGTCAGAAGCAAGAGCGAACCTTGCCCAAGCGTCGAACCGAGGCAGTAAACAAATACTTTCGTACACACGTGAAACCAGAGGAGGGAAATCATGTGGCTTTGCGTGGCCTTGGGATGAGATGAAAGTAATTATTTATAGCTGATGGGTCCCACGAAAGCGACTTCTACACTGCAGGTGCCGAACCAAACTAGAGTGTCGTCCTTTCCGAACCATTCGGTTCGCACGGAACACTGGAGGTGCCCTTATAGTGTGATAAACTAGTAGGAGCATAAAGGATCGAATATCCTGCTCATCCACCACTCTGAACTTGGCCAACTTTCCACCAAAACGCAAAGGCTATAGCTATATATATATATATATATATATATATATATATATATATATATACACACACTAGCTTAGCTAGGTAGCTATGAGATGATCCAGTCCCAATCACACACGCGTCATAGGTGGCTAAGTGACACCTGTAGTAGCATGAAATGAAACAGCAATAGGCACAACACTTTGGCATATCAGTTAATCCATCCGTCTCATTGGAAATGTCGTTTTAGACTTTTTAGACTTTATGTTGGACCGTTCGACTTATTTAACGTATGTTTAATACTTATTTAAAGTATGTTTAATAATAAAATAAGTCATAACAAAATAAATAATATTTATCAACTTTTTTTGAATAAGACAAGCAGTCAAACGAAAAGTTTAAAAAGTCTAAAATGACACTTTTAATAGGACGAAGGGAGTACGAGAATGAAAATGACAGGCAAAAGAGATGACCAGCTCGAATCGAACGTAACTATATCTCGGCAAACGAAATAATGGCCATAGAAAGCGATAGTATACTATACTCGATCAAGAGTCCGATCGATCGAGCAAAAAGGCAAAAGGGAGCTGCATTCATGCCCTAGCTACTAGGCCGGGTAGCTATCGCCCAACCTCTCATTTCATCGATCTCCACAAAACATAAACTGCATATATAGTTTAGCTCAATTCCGGATCCTTGGGTGATTCTGCTGCGCCCGTGTGCAGCTTCTGTCCAAGCAAAACCTAGAATTGGTTACACGCACATGCATAAACATATGTGGCTGAACGTACTCGGCACTCTGATGGGTACGTGTGTTGTGTTTCGTCACTGGTATGATCTTAGAGTAAGCCATTGCATTGTCTTGTCTAGTGTTCGCAGCCACCAGTTTGGAGCTGAAAAACAGCTTTTGTCGATCATGCAGTCAAGGTAGCTTGTGGCCCAGAAATCAATGGTTCTATCTGCAGGTGCGTGTGCTTGCTTATGCAAGCATGGGACGACAGCTGCACGTCCTGTGTGATAGCAACGGATCGATGATCAGTGACTGCTCTCTGATGATAAGATGTCACAGCTAGGATTACACAACAGAGATTGAGCGCGAGCTTGTGGCCCAGACAGCTGAATGCATATAGAAATACAATTGCACTTTTCGACCTTGAGCTGAATGCATGGCTGTTAGTACCTGATGTGATCGATGGAAACTGACAGTCAAAAGCTTTAGCTTGGTACTACGTTACACGACTTTCTAGCGCTGTACTGCCCGTGGTTCAGGGAAAGAATTAATGCAACTGGTTCACGTTTGTAAGTTTTTAACGAAATGGTATTCATATTTATGGCTCCGAGTCAATCTATTATGAAATTACATTCATAATTAATCTTTCAGTATTATTGATTGATATCATATATATATTAAATACCTTTATCTATAACTTGTAAAGTTAAAATACTAAACATGACACTGTACAAGAGAGTTGTATTTTTCCTTGGACAGAGGGAGTAAGCAGCTAGCATGTGTACTGTCAAGCTAGCTGCTTGTGGCTGGTTTGTGTGCGTGTGTGCGTGCTTATGTATGGGCGGACAGCTGCACACGTCGTCCTGTGTATGCATGTGTGTCATAGCAATGGTGTCTGATGATGTCATAGGATTACACGGCAGTTTACCACCAGGCCCACCACCCTCTCCCTCTCCATCCCCACATCATCTCCTCCGTCGGCTGCCCTCTCCTCTGCCGGGCAGGGTCAGCGCCCACGCTCCTCTTCTTCTCTGGCGGCGTGGAGGCAACGGTGGGGGAGAGACTACACTGGAGCACGCGATAGAGTTGCTCTAAGACCATTGCTATTCCATTTGACATGCTATTCCATGGAAGTCATAAGTCAAGTTTGGCTCGTCTATGTGCCTTGCTATATTAGGGTTGTGACACTATACAACTAGTACCATTTCTCCTCTTTGATAGAATATGGAGTATGAGATATGGCTATAAATTTTTTATGGAGTGGCTATAGATGACCAAACGGGCCGCCCGGCCCGGCATCGCCGGGCACTATCAAGCCCGGCCCTATCCGCTCGGCCCGGCCCTACTAGGCCCGGTGGCACTATCGTGTCGCGAGTGCCTAATAGTGCCACCGTGCCCAACCCTCGGCCCAGGGCACGACCCTATGGGGTCTCGATCGTGCCATGCCGCGTGCCGATGGGCACGCCGCCCACCGTGCCACACCGTGCCGCCGAACGTCGTCGCCGCCACCGCGTGGGAGGTCGGGTATGTGGCACAACCACCGCCGCCATGCCGGGGACCTGAGAGAGAATTTAGGGTTTCTATTTTTATATGAGGATGGGAGCATCCCGGCTCCAATTCGGCTTAAACCATCCAATGTCCGGAAAATACATGGCCACATCGTGCCAACTCAAAATCGCGTGCCGTGTTCAGGCGGCGACTACGGGCGAACTCGCGCCCGAGCACGCACTAAGGTCGGGCCGTGTGCACGTGCACTAAGGTATGGAGCTCGGGCCGTGTCGTGCGGGCCGCGGCTTTCACGTGTCGTGCTTGGGCCGGCCCATCGTGCCCGTGCCAAATGGCCAACTTTAGGAGTGGCTAGCTAGATGAAGATATATGGAATGTGGAATTTAGAATGTTTCTTGGAGATGGTGTGGAGGGTTGTTGGGCTACATGCATGCACATGGGCCTTGTATATCAATTTGACTACGTTGGGCCTTATTTGAGGAATGTACGGCCCATATGGCGGATCAGGTCCCGTATGGCAGCCCGGCCGGCGTGGGTGCAGCGCAGCGCGCGCTTCCGTCCAAGCAAAACTTGATCGATGGTCGACTACGCACATATATGCAGCATATGTGCAGTGGTTCGTTAAAGGCAGTGCAGGGTACGTGTGTGTGTCGTGCATGATGATCGCCTCATGGCAATGCAATTGTCTTATTCTCCAGTAGTGTTGGCAGCCAGCTGCTAGAGCTCGACGAATGCATGCAACAGAAACACCTGATGTTATAGTGATGCATGGCCTTCTCTCACATTTAGTTTCCATATATATGCATCCTTTGTGTTAGGTCAGTTCGATCAGTTGTAGCGTCCGTCCATCACCAATCGTGCCAAGCTTCTTCCTCTGCGCTGCACATGTTCTGTGATAGATAGCAACGGATGTAGCAGGGACGTGTCACAACAAGATTAGATCACACATCACTTTAGGCAGCGCAGCAATTGCAAAAGCATGTTCTATGGGAGGGAGCGAGCGAGGAGCATAGGAAATTAGGAATTGCACTTTTCTACACAGCTAGCTGATCGAGTGCATGGCTGATACATATATATATGGATAGTACACGTTGTGGAGATGGTTTAGTTTGCAAACAAAAGTACAGTTCAGGCATGAAATGTCACATTTTTTCTTTCAGCTGCTGAATGCATATCTGTTGATCGCCACCAAGCTGCAATAGTACATAATAGAACTACTAGTGTAGTGTGAGATTTGGCAGTGATATCATGCATAGAGTTAGCGTGCATATTTACCGAAAGTACGTGGAAAAATAATGTCCAGATATGCAGACAGGCAGAAAGACGACACTGCAAAAACAGCGGCAACCTATACCTACCTAGATGAAGATAACATGCGAAAACAATGGCCGATCGACGAGTTGCACTTTTTCTAATTGAGAGGAAACGAGTTGCACTTTTCATGCAACTTCTAGCATGTAATAAGGCCCATTGGGCTTATATCTGGATTCAATTCAATTCCACTAAAGAAAAGGGCTTATACATGGCTGATAACCGCCCAATCGTTTCTCAGAATATATGCGCATGTCTCGCTTAAGAAGGGCTTATATCCTATTTGATTTGAAATATGTTCGTTTAACTTGTTTGCCAACACACGAGTATTTTTTTTTTTTTTTTTTTTTGAAGTATACAACGATTATACAACGCAGACACTCATAATACGACGCACACTCACCCCTATGAATACACTTAACACAAACCCTACCCCTATGAGCACCTCCTCGAAGGACTGAGCACCCGGCAGATCCGGAGATTCTCGAAGTCACCATTGGCTTCGCCGCCGACGGAACGCCGCTACCACTGAATGTATAACGCCGGCCGGCAAATCCACGGAAAAAAAAACCAGAAAAGGTTCGAGCACCAGGATTTAAACCCCGGTGGGTAGCGCCCATTTGGACCGCCCTACCATTGGACTACAAGCCAATTCGCGCCAACACACGAGTATTTAAATGAATGAAGGGGGTTTATGGATCAATTGTTGTTTTTAGAATTGGGCTAATGGATCAAATGATATGTATAGATTTTGCTTCTATCTGTAGGGTCTTCGGTTCGCACAATACTATTCCAATGTCGGCGAAAAACTACACTAGCCTAATATATATAAGCGATGACTCTATGTATGACACAACAAGTTATTTTCAAAATGGGCTTCACTACCGG
This sequence comes from Hyparrhenia diplandra, assembly GCA_015847255.1. NCBI lineage: Eukaryota > Viridiplantae > Streptophyta > Magnoliopsida > Poales > Poaceae > Hyparrhenia > Hyparrhenia diplandra. The sequence goes on from JADLZK010007563.1 coordinate 105,636, forward strand.
TACCACAAGGCCATCTGCTTTCTTATATTGAATTCCTGTAACACAAATCCAAGGTACCACCTCCCAATTCTTCCATGCATGAATTATATCCTTAGAAGAAAGAACATGCACATGAAAGCCTATAATTGTCTTATGTCAGACTAAATGGAGGAAACTTCTGAGCATCTTTTTCCTGACTTGTCCCCTTTCACAAATAAAGTTATCTAGCACCTTCTACGAATTACCTTTCAAGAAAATTCAAATATCACATCCATTTTGCTTCATATTGGCCATCATTGTGTTGGGCAATTTGGTCAACAAGAAGTGACTTCATCTTCAACAATGTTCAACCATATATAGATCCATCAACTCTACAAAGGGGACTTTTAGGACAATCACCAAATCCCCTCACCAATCAATCACCACCAACCGTCTAGGTGACGACAATCACTAAGAGTAATAAGAATGCCACAATTGCAATCATCACCTAGTGTCACAAATTGAATCACAAATGCAATGCACTAGGGTTTCCCAACCTTCTCTCAAGAACAACAATCCACCGTGCAAATGGAGATGAGAGGGAAGAAATCCTCTTGGAGCTCTCAAATCAATCTCTAGCACAAGCCTCTGACTTGATTGAAGCTCAAATCAATGAATTGAGAGAGATGGAGAAGAAATTTTAGGGTTTGCAAGAATAGTTCAAGAGAAAGAGGTCCACTGTAATTTCGAATTTTGTAAGTGAGAGAGCATGGATGCAGGATGCTAGTAAGCCACCTCTGTCGAACGCCTCATCGAGCCAGCGCAAGAAGGAACGCAGGCTGCGGTCCAAGAACATCCGCATCTCGGCCCAGAATGGGCCTGCATCTCCGATGCCGCCCTGTGAGGAGTAGTAGTATAAAGTTGGAGATCAACTTGAATTCAAACACTTATTTGTAGCTACTTTCTGTTATTTCGCTCTCTCAAATGGTTTTTCGTTGAGAAAACCAAAATAAAAAGAGAATGTAAGAATTCATCTTATTCGATATAAGAAAATAAAGGAACCCTAGTATAGAATTAAAAAAATAAAAACTAGTACTATAGAACATCGAAATTTTCACGTCCAATTTTAGGTGCCTATTCTTTAACCGCCGTCACTTCCGCTCACGGGCTCACCTCCTTTCACGCTGCGCGCCCGCAAGACGGCAAGAGAGAGAGAGAGACCCTGCATGCCTTGCAAGATTGATCGAGAGAAACGAGGATCAGAGAAATCGAGCAACTGCTTGCCTGCTGCATCATCGATCTGTCGGTTGATCGCCTCCGGACAGGACGACAGCATTGATCCATCGATCTATCGGCCGGCCGGTTGATCTCAACAAAGCACAAGTAATCTTGTCCCGAATGGTGGTGGATGATGTCCCGTAGCCGAGGATCAAGAAGACCATGTTCGGGTGCGGCTACCGGACCCAGTTCATCAACGGGCGCAGGGAGAAGTTCGTGAGGCTCGTGGAGGCAGACGCACCGGCGGAGTCAGCATCCAGCCCCGCCATGGAGCACGGGCACGGCAACAGCGGCGGCGGGTTCCACATGGACAGCTACTTCTCGGGCAACCCGTCGGCGGCGGCCGCCAAGTTCCGCGCGCGGTCGGTCCGCGTGGCGGCGGGCGTGATGAACCGGTCGGAGCGGCTGCGGAGCATCGGGCAGGTGTTCCAGGAGGACTTTCGGAAGATGTCGCAGCAGGTGTTCGACCCGCAGGACGCGTTCCTGGCGCGGATGAACCGCGCCTTCGTCTTCGCCTGCATCGTGTCCGTGGCCATCGACCCGCTCTTCCTCTACCTCCTGGCCGTCAAGTACACGGACAAGAACACGTGCATCGGCTTCGACCGCAACCTGGCGACGGTGGCCACCGTGGTGCGCACCGCCGTGGACGCCTTCTACCTGGCGCGGATCGCGCTGCAGTTCCGGACGGCCTACATCGCGCCGTCGTCGCGCGTGTTCGGGCGCGGCGAGCTGGTGATCGACTCGTCCGCCATCGCGCGCCGCTACCTGCGCCGCTTCTTCGTCGTCGACCTCCTCTCCGTGCTGCCGCTGCCGCAGGTCGGAACTTGCTCTTTTTGACCAAGCTAGCCGTTGCGCGTTCTTCATTAAGCAGCTGCCGCAGGTGTCCATCTGGAACTTCCTCAACCGGCCCAAGGGCGCGGACCTGCTGCCCACCAAGAACGCGCTGCTCTTCACGGTGCTGTCGCAGTACGTGCCCCGCCTGGTGCGCTTCTACCCCATCACCTCGGAGCTCAAGCGCGTGACGGGGTGTTCGCCGAGACGGCCTTCGGCGGCGCCGCCTTCTACCTGCTGCTCTACATGCTGGCCAGCCACATGGTGGGCGCCTTCTGGTACCTGCTCGCCATCGAGCGGCTGGACGACTGCTGGCGCGACAAGTGCTCCAAGCTCAACTTCCACCAGTGCCGCACCTACATGTACTGCGGCGGGGGCAGCCAGGACAAGTCGGGCTTCCTCGAGTGGCGCACCATGATCCGCCAGGTGCTGCAGCAGGAGTGCGCCCCCGTCGACGGCAGCGGCACGGGCTTCCCCTACGGCATCTACACCACGGCCATCCAGTCGGGCGTCTACTCCACCGAGAACCTCACGGCCAAGATCCTCTTCTGCCTCTGGTGGGGCCTGCAGAACCTGAGCACCATCGGGCAGGGCCTCGAGGGCACGCACTACAAGGGCGAGCAGCTCTTCTCCATCACGCTCGCCGTGTTCGGCCTCATCCTCATGGCGCTCCTCATCGGCAACATGCAGACGTACCTGCAGTCCATGACGCTGCGCCTGGAGGAGATGCGCCTCAAGCGCCGGGACTCGGAGCAGTGGATGCACCACCGCGTGCTCCCCGACGAGCTCCGGGACCGCGTGTGGCGCCACAACCAGTACAAGTGGCTCGAGACGCGCGGCGTCGACGAGGACAGCCTCGTGCGCAGCCTGCCCAAGGACCTCCGCCGCGACGTCAAGCGCCACCTCTGCCTCCGCCTCGTCCGCCGCGTCCCGCTCTTCGCCAACATGGACGAGCGCCTGCTGGACGCCATCTGCGAGCGCCTCAAGCCCAGCCTCTGCACCGAGTCCACCTACATCGTGCGCGAGGGGACCCCGTCGACGAGATGCTCTTCATCATCCGGGGCCGCCTCGAGAGCTCCACCACCGACGGCGGCCGGATGGGCTTCTACAACCGGGGCCTGCTCAAGGAGGGCGACTTCTGCGGCGAGGAGCTGCTCACGTGGGCGCTCGACCCCAAGGCCGGCGCCAACTTCCCGCTGTCCACGCGCACCGTCAGGGCCATCTCCGAGGTGGAGGCGTTCGCGCTGCACGCCGACGAGCTCAAGTTCGTGGCGGGGCAGTTCCGGCGGCTGCACAGCAAGCAGCTGCAGCAGACGTTCCGCTTCTACTCGCAGCAGTGGCGCACCTGGGCGTCCTCCCTCATACAGGCCGCGTGGAGGAGGTACCAGAAGCGGAGGGCGGCCGAGCAGCGGCGCCGGGAGGAGGAGATGGAGGCCGACGAGGCCGCCGCGTCCGGGGTCTCCACCAGCCGCTTCAAGACCACGCTCCTCGTGTCACGCTTCGCCAAGAACGCCATGCGCGGCGCCGGCGTGCAGCGCCAGAACTCCGTCGGCCCCATCATGCTGCCCAGGCCGCCGGAGCCGGACTTCGGATCCATGGACTACTGATCGATTCTCATCACTCTGCCAGCCAGCCACTCAACATCAGCTTGATTTAATTCAGCACTTTGTTGGATGTTGATACATAATAAACTGCTCAGGTATGTACCATGTAGTACACAGTAGGAATCAGAAATATGTATTGTACAATAATGTACAATCTATCAGTGAGAGTTTATTACATTGTGGTTTCAATCAATATAAATCTGTGCTGTGAAAATGCTATTCTAAACGCTAATTACAACCGGATCTTGCCAAATCCATGCACTCAGCTGTGTTGGAAAATTTGTCAGCTGAAAGTTTCTCCATCTTCAACTGTGTATGGTTGCTGCATGGGTTTAGATAGTATGCTGTACGGCTGTGCAAATCAAGATCAGTATTTTCAGTTGTTACATTTGCTGCACAGCCGGGGCATCTCCACATGCCACACGTGTATGACTCATATCAGAACTTATGCAGTCTTTAGAAGTGCTTCAAGGAACCTATAGGAGCTGGAAGAAATTTGGCACTTCTGATCAGCCCAGCAATTAGCTAATCACCAATGAACTTGATCCTACAAGTAGAGCTAGAGTATCTTCCTATCATTGACATTAACCCTTGCATCAAGCAGATTGGTCAATCATATCCTTGCTTGTACTGGAGGCTTGATCACTTTCATCATCAGATCCCAATAGACAGTATGCCACACCATCTTCAGAATCTACTCTGTCAAAGTCATACCCTGGATTCTCATTTTCCACCTTCATATCAGGTATCCTTTTTGTCACTGCCGGTTTTATTGCCTTTATGTCTGGGCGCCTACTTAGACTTAACGACTCCTGGGCTATTCTTGAACTATTACCATTGCTATCCACTAAATCTGAAACTCTTACCTGAAAGTAGGAATTTAGATCAGTTGAGAAATGTAAATGCTATGATTTTTTTTCTCTCAAACATGTAGGACAGTTGTGTATCATTTCATTTTTCATTTAGAAGAGAAGAGTGTACACAGGGGAAAATGCCATGAATTTGAGATTGTTTTTTCAGATTTTAAGAACCTGAAGAGGCTTCATGATATCAACTTCTTGGTCCCCAATGTCTTTTAGTGCTTCCTGAGCTTGTAGCTCCATCGAGTCTCTCACAAGCTTACTCAAGAAGGATACATCATCAGACATGACGCCCAGTCCTTTCAAAAGTATCGAACCTAGCTGCAAGCTAGTCTGCAACGAAAGATTGACAAGAGAAAAGTGATCACATGAATTCTTATGTGCTGCTCGGTGAACACAGAATTTATTGAGATTACCTCAGCATTTTCCAGGACAACGTCTGTTGCACCTGCTTTCTTAAGATCTAACAAATGCGAGAGATCCTGAGCTCTAGCATATATCGGAACCTGTTAAAGCAGAAGGTATTGTCAACAGAGTGTTCGTTAATTTTCATGTCTTTCACTCTTTCTTGGTTTCTATATGAGAATAATGGTCCTCTCTCCTAACTCTAAAATATAGTTTTCTTGCACAATGCTGCTATCATAGCATGTGTCAACTTGGTAACTAAATCCTGCAATTTCCCCCAAAGCATAGTGCAGTTTCACTTTGGAGATTCTTACCGCAGTGAAAGCTTGCCGCAATCTGTTTACAGACTCAATTGTTTTTTCCTTTCCAGTATACATAATCATGATAGCTTTTGGAAACACTATGCCAGCAGATTGCAGAACTGAAGGGCGTGAACCATCTCCATATAGGACAGGAAATCCTGATTTTCTAGCTGACTGATAGGAGAGAACAAATAAGCTTAGTTAAACACATGAAAACACATCAATCCACCTTCTGTGGGAGAAGGGAAGATGCATTAATTACTATAACAAAATGCTTTCTTATTTCCAACCTTTACAACAGCAGGATTTAGATCAAATGCGACATATGGCCATCCTTCTGTGTCTTTCTCAATTCCAAATGACAATGGTGCAGATAAGAAATTAGCAAGGACCTGCACAAACATGAAATTTTATGGTCTGCACTCAAATGAAACAAGAAAAAAAATCATGCAAGATACCTGTCCCATCTCTCCAAAACCAAGAATTACAACAGGTTCAGTGGCACCGTAATTCACCGTCTTCTCAGCTGGCTTCTGCAGAAGAGCATCTTAGAGTTCACAAGAAAAAAATATGCTAATCGTCAATGTGAATGTGTTAATGATTGTAGTTACGCACTTCTTTTTCTTCAGATCTTTCATCAATGATCCCTGCTACTCTTCTCCCAACTTCATTGAGCAACGGAGTTAATGCCATCGACAGCACAACAACAATTATAAGCAGTTTATTTAACTCAAGTGGTAGGACACCGAGCCTGTTTGCCAAAAAAACACCACGAATCCAAACTCGCCTCCTTGAGAAAGTAGCAGTCCTATCCTTACACTTTCTTTAAGAGTTAGCCCGACTCTAGGCCCAATTGCAGTAATTATCAATGTCTTGATTGCAATAAGACCCCCAACAGCGTCAGAACATTAGGCCACTCCCGGATGAGAAGCTACATATCATGCACAAGGTCGAGATGAATCAATGATCATATAAACAACTTTGTTAACTAATGAAAAAAAACACAGCAATGCCCCGTTAAATGTTACTTAGTAACTGTCCAGCAAATGGAAACAGAATTAGGCCTATATATCTTAGCCATGGCAAGACATGAACTACTGCACATGAATAAAGAGTGAGATTAACATTCAACCATTTATTCACTTGAAAAAACAGAAACAGTTGTACCTGCATGTCAATGGAAGTCCCTGTAGTCATAAAGAACAGCCCAAGCAACAAGCCTCTGAATGGCCTTATGTCAGCTTCGATTTGTGTGCGGAAATTTGTTTCTGCAAGAATGGCTCCAGCCAGAAATGCACCCAGCTACAAAGGATGATGTTAGGAGGTAAACAATTAGCGATCCAAAAGCTGAAAGATCACAATCTGTATCTAACTGAAATTTTCAAATAGACATACTGTATCACTAAATCCCAGCTTTTGGGTGATAAGTGATGTCCCTGCGACTGTAAGAAGACAGAGCGCAACAAATGCCTCTGAACTCCTTGACTCTGCAACAAACTGTCAGAATGGTAATTCAGTTTTCATTGTATACTAAACCAAAAGTTTATTGAACAAAATATGAGTAAGTATTTCAGAATGTAGAAGGTAACATACCTCAAAGGCGCGTCTCATGAGGTATTTCCGCCAAGAGAAAGTAAGCCAAGTCCGCCCAGTGCCTTTTAAGCTCTCAGCTAGTAAAAGTGGCCACAAACTTTTCTCCACGATATTCTGTAACAAAGCCAGTAAATGTTATTGTATGACTCAATGCAATGTGAAGGCAGTACAGCATGCTCATACTTAGGAGCGTGTTCAGTGGCTGAACAAGTAGGATGCAGTAATATGTTAGTGACTATCTGGATGTTTACAATATCAACCTTTTTTCACTAATTAGTAACTTAAAATAAGTAACTACAAAATGGTCTTAGAACTACACATATCCCTCAACAAAATGATCTTAGGTTGCATTGTAGCATAATGGGAAAGCATATCAGGTGCATGTTTTGCAAATGAGCCTTCTGTAGTTTGATATATCTAAGTGCTAACCTTTTGCATACCTGACTCTCTAGCACAGGGAGTATGACCAACAGGGGGACAACTGCAATGTCCTGTTAGTATCAGCAAAATACGTCCTGGAATTAATACACCTCACATTCCTTGGAGGATTCATGAAAAATGACAATTCTGGAGACAGGAAAATGTATAGAGCACGAGCGAACACCTGCAGGAGAAGAATTCCCAGTGTAGCTGAACCAAATCTTGTTGGAAGTTCACCTTTCTCGGCAAGAAGCTGCAGGCGATATTCATAGTCACTTATCAAGTGCAAAAAGCAAAAAAAAAATAAATGTAACAGTAGTAAGCATGACAACAATTTTTGTAGCTAAAATGCCGCAGTATGCATAGATGTTAGAGTGCATGCCATGGGTGAAGCCATTCACCCAAAATAGACAAGCTACAAATGTGAAAGCATGGAGAAACTCAATATTTCAAAGAATGATTGCCGATGTATAGAATGCACACCTGGAGAACAAAAGCAGATGAAGATAGTGAGAGGGCAGCTCAATTACTATTGCTTCATCAATACTCCTGATGTTCACCTGCAGATCAAAACCAAATGAAATACTAATATTTTTAGAGTTTTAATGAGATACTAATATCAAGAATCGCAAAAGAGCTTAGCCCCTGCCCATATGCGATGGCTTAATTCGATCTGTACCCTCTGAATGAAACATCGGAATGGACTACAGAAGACTATAAGAGTACTTTTCATTTTCAATTTACAATAAATCTTACCAGATCAGGTCTTGAATCGAAGAGAAACTGCAAGATCTTTGTTCCTATTGCACCATTAGGAGGAAGCTCGAACGCCGTGAAAGCGAGGGTCGACAAAAGAACCTTCAGAACATCGAAAGGTATAGCGAATCAGCTTTGTGGGCAGCACTTTCCAAAAATCCATAGTAAGCCAGGAAACATCAGTGCAAGGCACATAAAGGATTCAGTCAGAGAGCACATAAAGGATTCAGAGTGAGGATTTGTTGTTATAAGTTTAACAGGCATGCATATATGTAGTGAGTAGCACAAGGAGGACGAAGAATCGTACCTGAGGCAAGCCCATCCCAAAGGCGTACCTCGCAAGAGCCTTGAGGCGAGCGAGGGAGAGCTCGAGGCCCATCTCAAACAGCTGCGGATGGGAGGCAGAGGTAGCGTTGACTCAATCAATCAGTCGAATAAAGCATCTCCTGGAAACCAATGGCGACGAAATTACCAAGGAGGATGATGGTACCCACCAGGAAAAGGATTCCCCACTCGGAGAGCAGCTTGACATCGGTGAGGTTCCTGATGAGGCCGAACTGGTTGAGCACGACGCCAGCGCAGAAGAAGCCGAGAATCTGCGGCAGCATTTTGGGGGGCCGTGTAAGCACAGGGCGATGGAGCAAGGGTCGGCCGCGAGGAGGGAGGGGGGAGATACTTCACTGGGCTGGCCTTGACGACGCGGAAGGCGGGGACGACGAGGACCGTGACGCCGAGGAAAGTGAGCGTGTCGAAGCCCAGGTCGTTGATCACCTCGACGGCGCCGGTGGCCATGTCCATGCCCATCCCGGCGCGCGGCGCCCGGAAGCGCGAGCCGCCGCTCCTCCGCCTCCTCCTCTTCTTCCTCCCGGCCGTGCTGCCGTACCAGGGCGTGCCCCCACCACCCACGCTGCGGAGGACGCAGCGGGTCGACGACCCCGGACCCGAGGTGGGCGCGGCGCTGGCTCGGAGGACGACGTGGTGCCGCCGTGCCAGCGCTACCGCCGCCGCCGCCGAAGCGGCAGCCGACGCCATGGCGCCAAGGCGGGCGGCGCGCGTTCGAAGCTACCGAAGCGGCTCGGTGGGGTGCGTGTGCCGTGTGCGCGCAGGACCACCGGAGGGCGGGCGAGGAGGAGACGCTGCTGCGCCGTGTCGAGTCGCGTCCGCGCGCGCGACGCGAGGGACGTGTATGTTTTTATCTGGGCGCGTGCGGGGGCCTCGCGTTTGGCCAACTCGGAGGATAGCTGGGAGGATGGATAAGAATATACTCGGAGGATAGCATGTTGAGGCGGCCGGAGCGCCGCGCGGGCATTCGTCCGCCTCTCGCTTTCCCCACGACGTCGCCGTCGCGGCCGTTACTGGTTCTCTCCCTCTTCACGCCTAAACACGAGGTCCACGCAACACAAGAGCAACATGATCGGGTACATGGTCCATCTAGACTAGAGGACCAACATTACAAATCAAGCCATGGGCTGCTAGCCTGCTAATGAGTGTGCTACTGAATCACAACATTTCCTTGGGCATCGAGAGATACACCATCTAGCAAAATCAGATGACACATTTGGAGTCTTAATCAGGCTTGCACAGTGCTCAACGCAGGCCCATACAAGCAGAGACCTGCAGTGTTCAAAGCAAAGTCTAGATGCAGCTAGTACACAGATTTACAAAAGCCGATAAACACACAAGAAATAAAATGTTAGCCAAATACATTGAAATCTCTGCTACAATGTAAAAGCATTGTCCAGGTCTACTTCCAAAAACATTGAAATCTCTGCTAGACTGTAAAGGTGACTTTATGCGACAAAACATAAACAACACCTTGCTGTATAAGATCTACAAACCACCATAACTTAGCGTTCACAGATATGTAGAAAAGCATTCAATTCAATTAGTCTGCCTTGCGCACGTTCCATCAGTGTCACGTCCCAAAAGCCCAAAAGGTGCACAGCATAAAGCTCAAATTCGAACAACATATTGCTTCTCTAATAAATAAAATCAAATCCAATCACTAAACCCGTCCATAACCCAAAACTTTGGACAACAGACAACAATATATTGTACACATTCTCAGCACTGGTGACGGGAATTACAACAGGGGGGGAGGTGTGCTGTGTCCTGACAGCTGACTCACTGCTAACATAAAACAGGTGACGACACTATTATACAAGACCTGACAGAACGACGGACCACCAGTCACATAAGTAAACCCATTTTCCCACTCCATACTTTGCAACATGAGGCAAACAAAAAATCTACAGCAAATGAATACCTAGAGTACAATGGACGCTGCTAACCCTTTTGACCCTCAACAAAAATAACACATACACAACCCCGGCCTATCTGCTGGCATCTGAGTATGTACAGGCGCTATCTCAGGCAAGACCCTGTGGTTACCAACACTTTGGTTCTGTTCTTCTACTTCTCATGTTTGGGGAAAGGATTTGGAGAGCGCTGTCGGCGGTGACTATTCTCCAACCTTCATCTCCAGAGCACCGCTTAGTCTCAGTCCCTCAACAGTTTCCTTTGGACATTGCTCTAGGCTAGCATGTGCTTTCAGCACAGACTGCCTCCATGTGTCCAGAATGGATGAATAATGTAGCCTCAAGCCACTGATGGGAGACAAGAAATCAACTGTTTCATAATATGGCCAGGCTGCTATATCCAGGCAAGGGAGCCTCGGTCATTGTTGGGTGCTTGAGGGCGGCCCCTGGTTGGTGTTGGCGGTCTGTTGGCATTTAACTCCTGGATTTTATTTCAATATAAAATACGGTGTTACAAATGGCCAAAGCGGTAGCAGTTAGCATGAAAACAACAGTATCTAATATTTCCTATAAACCAGCATTACCTGCATCCATGTGTCCTCAATATGATGCTCTGGAGAGGTCTCAGGTGACGTAATGGCAGGCGGCAAAGGATGGATGAGTTTTGGAACCACCACCAGATCCCTTCCGAGAACTAAAATTGCACCTGCGTTGTTTGCAGTTCCTGTGAAGATACCATGTTAAATAGCTGGACAACCCAGGTGCATGAGAAGACTGGAAATGAGTCACAAGCTTATCCTTACCGCAGTAATTTGTTGCTGAGAAAAGAGTGATCAGGTGACCTTGAGCAAAACGCTCAAAGCCATCCATCACACACTCATGTGCTCGCACAATCAACTGCAGGTCATTGTTGTTGCAGAACTCCATAACTCGGTCAGGCTGTGGTGATAGTGCACATTAAGCTCATAATTCATAAACCATGGGAACCAGCAACTAAAAAAGGCTGAACAACAGTTGATACTGACCCCAAAGGTAACAAGACCAGGGCCCCGTGCATTTGGCCTAAGTCCCTCTACGCTATCATTCTCAGTTGGATCAGACCTTTAGCATCAAACAAATAATCATTAATCATGACATCAACAAATGAAAAACAAGGATCTTGCAATAATAATCTGACAACAGTAGAGTTCAAATACTGACCATAGAAGATCCATCAGAACAACTGAGCCAGCTTCCATGGTAATTGGTCTTTGAAGATTTTCAATTTGCTCTATATGGTTGATGGACCGACCAATACCACCATGCATACAAATTATCTTCTTTTCTATTAGTGCAGCCAAAGGAAGCCAATTAAATAACCTGTTCACACGATGCCAGGTCCAGATTCCATCCCGCTCACCCTTTTAGTGGTAAATATAACACATGTCAGCAAAAAAACGATGTCAGCTGAACATAGGACAGGCGGCGCATAGAGTACAGCAAAGATTGAACCACAAACTCATTACCATTCTCTCGATGCACTCTATTCGAACCCAAAAAGAGCATTGATATCTGCTGCTTCATGATTCCCTCGAATTAAATGTACATTTTGAGGATATTCAACCTGAATTATACAGCGAACATGATTTTAATTTTTTTTTAGAAAGAAATGCGCCTGATGAAAAGGTGCAGCTGCAATGCATATTTGCAGTCTAGTAAGACTACCTTCAGTGCAAGGAGAAGACTGATTGTCTCCAGACTATGCTGACCACGATCGACATAATCTCCCAAGAAAAGATAATCAATGTAACTGCAATTTTTTGTTAAAAGAAGTACATATATAGTCAGGAGCATTTATATCACATAATGAATGAAGAACTTCAACTTAACATCGAGATTCCTATTGTTTCTTTCAGAGAATAGGCATTTAGAGTCTTGGAATCCAAAATAATATTAGAGTTCCACAATCCAAAACAGTATTAGTCAAATCAAGGAAAAGGAACAAATCACAAAATACTCACGCAATGTCTCCAGCTGTTGAAGGGGGCACCGTATTCATCAAATAAGCGCATGAGGTCACCAAACTGACCATGCAGATCACCAAATATCTTAATGGGAGCTTTAAGCTGTAAGACGCTAGGTTCACTTGAAAATATTCTTTCAGCACTATCACATAGATCTGCAATCTCATTGCAGTCAAGAAAGAACTGCCTTCAAGACAGGGGGCTTCCAACCACGAGGTTTCAGAAGAGAAGCAATTACCTGGATAATTGGGCCACAGAATATAATTAGGTGAGTAATTAGCCAAGCAATATAGAAATCCTCATCTTAGAGAGAACATCATCATATGAAGTGTGTGTTTTTTAGCAGAAGCGCATTAGATAACTCTTTTCTGTTTCAAATAAGTATTTCTAGCACATGTTGCTTTTGACCTTATAATTTCACATGTAGTAGAAGAATTTAGAATACCTTTTTGGGCACACTATTAATAGACATTTGCCGGTCTAGTAATTTCCTTGCTGCAGTTGCATTCTCAGGGGTGCCATAAATGACCCTTCTACCTTCATTCTCAAACTGGTCAATTGACAGCTGCCTAACCATGCCACCTAAGGCACCTCCAGTTTCTGCTGCTACCACAACCTAAAAAGACAAAAATATGTAACTGGTGTCAAAACAAATAAGAGCTATTTAGGCAATGCCTTCTAAGATAAAAACATATTGAATGTCTAAATAAGAATAGTTAAATTTAAACAAGCAGCAAAACGAACTACGTTTTCAACTCACTGCTCTATGGTGCAACCGAACCCCAGGAGGTGGTGTTGAATTATTCACAAGAGCAGGATCAGGTTTTATGAGGCTTGAATTTTGATTTGTACTTGGTGCAGCATCTGGAGACTGTTCCCTGTCAGGTGAATGTTCACCATTAACTTGCCTAGCCTTCACAGCAGCTAAAGTAGCACTGATTGCCTCAGCCTCTGCAGCTGATGCTTCAACCAAATAATCAACACCTTTGCTCAATCTTCTGCACACAAAAAAAAAAAAGATTGGAACACACATCTCAAATTCTCAATGCATAGCAACTTCGAAGAAAACTCAGTTCTGGTCTACGAGATAAATGATCCAAACCTCTGTCCTTGTATAATGGCATTCTCAGGACTAATATCAGTATGCATGTCCCCATTGACCGGAGGAGCAACTGGAGTCCCAAGAACAACAGCTCCATCAGGACTTGAAACAGTAACTGCTTGTCCTGATTGATCATCGTTGTAGGCATATCGACCAGGTTCTCTTTGTACATTTGCAGATGCAGCAGCTGCTGCTGCATGATTAGCTGCACTGGTTGTTTCAGCAGCAGCAAGATCTTCAGCAACTAGGAGGTCATCTAGCAGCACACCTGTGAGCAATTGCATTAAATTTGATATCAATAGACATAGATAATCAACCTATGAATCTGAGACAAAAAGAAATGTCAGAAATGCAGTCCGAAAAACCACATCTAGAAAACTCAGGAGTTGCACAATGATGAACATAATCCACATTCCTAATTATGTTTGTGCTAATTACTTGGTACCCTAAATTGCTAATCTCTTCTCCAAGATGAAAAGCAAGGACTGTGTATCCAACAAGCACATCCAGTAAAGTGTCTCAATGAGTAACAATAAAAGGAAAGGAAGCAGATGTGTTTGATAACTAACAGGAATGGGAATAAGAACGTCACTTATGTGATCAAAATAAATCAAATCACAGAGGAAACTATGCAAAAGCAATGCAATTCAGAAATCAATTTCATGCAACAAACAAGAGAAATCAATGTTTTTCAACAAAAATAGGACAGGTTCAGTAAGAGAACAGGACAAGCATGGCAAGAGGGGGGCAGTATGTATGATACTTGATATTAGAAATTAGATGAACTAAGATACTGAAGTGTCTTACCCCCCGTAAACCTCCATAAACAAATATCAAATCACCAACAGCAGCAGCTGCATGCCTGCACCGTCGTGTAAGCTCTACAGAAGCATCACCACCTGCTGCATCCGCACTATATCTTCCTGTCCTTGGAGTTGTAACTACTGATTTGGTATCACACCAAACTCCAGCAGCAGTGTCCAATACTGAAAAGGCAGCATGGGATAGAAACTAAGTAGATAAACATGGAAATAGAAATATTATATATTACTTACATAAAAGATGAGTGGTCAATGCTGAAAGTACTGGCCATGTTCTTGTACTTTACAAAGCATGTGCTTTTTAATAAAAAAGGTTACTTGCATTACAGGGAGCCAGTAACATCATAGGCACTTATATTACTAATGAACCATAGCAGCATATGAGCAATTTACCAACAAAAATACAACGTTGAGCTTAGTAAAAGATAGTAATTATTTCTAAATTACTTTTCAGCTAGTAACCTGCAAATAAACTGAGATTATATGTTGACTTGTAATACAAATGGTAAAATTTGCTATCGAATGCCATGAAAATGTGCTGACCAAAGAAAGTTAAAAATATGGAACCTGCAACGCCGAGGAGTCTTCTACCATGCGACCACCCCCAAGAGCCCCTCCTGAGACATGAAGCCGTGCATTGACAAAAACCTATCGCGGCAGAAGGGGAAAAATTACGCTAACAATACTTGGGAAATCTCAACTTTAAATAAATAAGTGAAAATAAGAAAATTAGACAACTTACAGCTGCATGTTGATATCTGGGTGATGGAGACACACCAGGGGCAATTGCCCACTCCCAACGCCCATCTCTATGCTTAGCAAGCCCATAAGCACTTGATAGGGGCTGATGATCAGATTCAAGGGGAAAAGGACAAAAGAATGTCATTATTTGTGACTAAGTATGCTTGGAGTGAAGCTGCAAAGGAAAGTAGACACAGGGGCCACTGTGGCTCCAAAATTAGTGCAATTACAGAAAGGACCATCTTATTTCTACCTACCATCTTTACCTTTTGTCTTATGCCTTTTTTATGTGTGTGTGGACTTTTCTACTTGTTTCATATGGGTTTCATCTCTAGCCTACCCCAACTAGCTTGGGACTAAAGGCTATGTTGTTGTTGTTGTAGTACAGAAAGGACCATCTTAGAGGTCTTTATTTTAATTCACCAGTAGCATGCTGATCAAGTGGATACAGATTTAGTTTTGTGGTCAGGTGAGCAGGATTTTTTCGGACTGGTCCAAAGTTCGTATAGGACAGTAGGACACGAAATTGTAGGAAAGTAACTTTCATTCATCTAATTGCCAGAAGCGCAGAAATGCCACATGAACCCTTGTGCATATTAAGCTGCCTTTGACTCCAAAAAAAAACAGAGACAGGCAAATTTAATACCCTATACTAGTCCAATTAGAATTAGAATAAATTATAAATTGTCAAGCAACCAAATATCCCCAATCGGCAACTCTTAGATTTTGCTAAAGAATACAGGAGATGCTACTCCCACAAATAACATGGTACTTACCACACTATTGGCATCCCTTCCACCACAAAGCAAAAGGAGGCCATCAGAACGGGCACTAGCAGTTGCATACCTGAGCATCACCATGGAATACAGTTAACAGAGAATATACAAAGAAATATATTTACATTCAGCAGCTTACAAAAAAGTATGGTTCAAGCAGATTATCTCACTACAACAAACAACTAGATGTTGAGTATAGTCGGTAGCGGAAGGTTCCATCTAATCAGATGTCTGGTGTTTGTATACAAATAGACCGAACAAGGTTTTCTTTGTAATTTTAGCACAGCTTTGTAAGACAACAATAATATCCTTCGCATGCCTTTTTGTAAGACAACAATAATATCAGCTGTACAGGGAAAGGTAGAGTGATGACGCTGTTCTTCTGTACAGAGGCGATGTGGGTGCTATGGATTATGGAAGGGAAGGAATGACCCGGTTTTCATTAAGGTGCCGACAGATCGAAAGACCATGGTGCACAAGCTGACGGCATTGTGAAGTGCTCGGAGGTGCTGGTTCTGGACAAGGAGAAGGCCAAGATGGAGGCGCAAATGTAGAGTCTGATGCAGCTGGTGGCAAATGTGTAGCCTTATTCTTTTAAGGCCGAGTGCTGCTTTCTATTTTCCTTTCGGTCAAGAGAGTGTTAGTGTCTTAGACTCTTAGTGATTTTGGTTCTGCTGGTTTCACTGATGTGGGAGGAACTGGTTGGAGGGGTGGTATCTGTTTGGTTATGGCAGTTAGAAGTTTGGTTGTCGAAGCAGGTTGTTGAGTCCTATGGTAGGGAGGTTCAGTACTTCTGCTTGTAAACTGGCTTACTCCAGTAACTCCTATTAAGCTTTCAATAAAGATGGCCAAGTGGCATTTGGTCCAAAGAAAAGGTTTTCAAAAATCGCCCCAGAAGACGTAAAAGCAGTACTAAAACTAACAATGGGGCCAGAACAAGCGGCTGCATACCACACAAAATAATAGAATAAAAAGGGATGAAAAGCACTGGGTGTTACAAATTACAAATTATGAAGTAATTTAACATGTATCAAAAGCAGCTCATTAATGTGTGCAGCAACATCATGCCATGAAACTAAGTGTTTTAAGCTCATTGATTTAAGTAAGAATCCAAAATGGCCAAAGTTTTCCCCATTATTATCAGGGGCACTTGCACTTACATGCATGGTGGTGGCCCTTCACCTTCTGGCTCAAGTTTTCTCCATTCATATGGCTTAGCCGCGGTATCAAGGGCCCATACATCTGCCAGGGGCCGTTTTCCTGAAACATTGATGCAGTCTTACTATCAGCATTGGTTAGCGGAAACAATCTGCACGTAGCTATATAAGACATGACCGATGCATAAGCAAAGTCCTACCATCATTGCCACCAATTGTCAATAAGAATCGCTGCCCAACCAAAGCCATCACATGTCCATACCGTGGACCAGGACCAGGACCTTGAACCACCACTCTGTGAATAAGAAATAGAATCCTCAGCAGATAGTTAAACTAACAAATCCGAATATAAACCACAGTAGAATAGCGACCACCTATGCCATCGCGGTCGTTGTTGTGTAAGATCCAGAACATGGAGGTCCTCGGCAGATAAGCCAGCAGGGCCAATTCCACCCTAAAAAAAGAAAAAAAAAAACGAAGGGAGAGATGACAGTCAGCATTCAATCAGCACTCATGTGACAACAAAATTGACACTGCTAAGCTAGGTACCTGAATGACCACCATGGTTCCAACAGCAGTGGCTACATGTGCAGCTCTTGGTGAAGGAGGTTCACCAAGTGGAGTAAGCCTGGCAACATTAATGTTGTGGTCAAATTGAACTAATAAGTGGTACATGATATCCACAAAATGGGGATCCAACAAACTAGGAAAAAGAAAACGACAAAACATAGTATCTAAGAACCACATTGCACATAATACAAACAATTTCCGAAACACTGTACCTGGTCCACTTATTTGATAAGACGTCATAACAATGGACGTCTGCGGTGGCACCAGCAAGACCTGCGACAGATCCATATAGAAAACAAGGTTATGGTAAGATTTTGTCAACTTGTGCATCTAATCAAAAGGAGATAAAATTCCATTTTAACACTGGCTAAGGTCCTGCACCATTTCCAATATTGTTTTTGTGATTTATATGGTAGTTGGTACAATAAAAGGTGTGACCCTCTAATGCTATGCCTCAGAGAACTTGGAAGACATCTGACTTCAGTTCAGGTTTAGCTTTTGAAGCAGTACAGTTCAATCTAGTTAATAACTGCTTCAAGTGTACCCTACATGCTCGATGGACCTCCATAATATCTTACCACAGCGAAATTTCATAGCAACATTCCAATATGGGAACATTGAATTGAATTTTTCTTTTGCTAAACAATCATAATACTAAAGCAAAAGGATAGCAGCAATAAAAGGCATAAAAGAGAACCATAATGTCCTAACTTAATAAAGTTTGTACTTTGATAAGTAACTGCAGTTAAAAAGTAATAGTATAATTGTTCATTACCTAAGCTTGGCAACTTAAATCAAATCAAGTCAAACCATATAAAAGCACCATACTTGGGCCCAAGTAACAGCTGCACACATGGAGTTACCATAGAACCTTGGCATCTCCCTAATAATTACTGTCCAAATCAGACAGAGGCAGAAATTCCCAGCCAATTATTTGTTTTTATCCTAATCCCACCTATAAGTGCAAGCATGACGAGCAACCAATACACTGAATTGCGACTTAGAATGAGACACTGAAACACTAAAGCCACAAGCATATCCCCTACAGCATTATCACAAAACAAGTTTTTCCCCAGCACTGACTCCAAAGCGGGATTAACAAGCAAACCCGTTGCCTATTGTTTCCTTTCAATTTGCTTTGGAGTCTCTAGTCTAGCTCTCAAAAAAAATACTACAATAATCATCTGAAACAAGACTACAAGAGTATGCTGAGGTTGAAGGGGGTCATACGGATCCCAGCACTCCCAGCCGACGAGGGCGGCGTGGCGGAATTGCCCTCGAGCGCGGTGGCACCACCAAAGAGTATCAGGCGCGGGCCCACATACCCGGGCGAGCCCTCCTCCCCGACTGCCGGCACTGCCGTGAGCGTGTGGCCACACCGGCACCCGGGCCCGTCCTCCTTCTTGTCCATCGCAGCATCCACCACCGTGTACCCCGGCGCCGGCCTGGGCCCCGCCACCGGCCCCGGGGACGGGGACGGGGACGCGGCCGTGGGCGTCCCGGGCGCGGACGAGGAAGGGGACTGGGACGGGGACGGAGACACCGAGGGGGTCTCGCTCCCGGACCCTGACCCGCCGCCGCCGCCGCCGCGGGCGTCGGAGTCGGAGTCGGATTCCGTCGCCATGCGCGAGTCGACGTCCATCACCGCCGACCAAGCCTAGCCTCCTGCTTCCTCCTAGGGTTTCGCGAGCTAA
Source organism: Hyparrhenia diplandra (assembly GCA_015847255.1). Classification (NCBI taxonomy): domain Eukaryota; kingdom Viridiplantae; phylum Streptophyta; class Magnoliopsida; order Poales; family Poaceae; genus Hyparrhenia; species Hyparrhenia diplandra. Next base: position 124,765 of record JADLZK010007563.1, read on the forward strand.
GCACGAGGATTCCCCCACGCGCGCGCACGAGCTCCTCAGCTTCGTGTAACCTCTGCCCTAGGAGACGGTGGAGCTTGCGGCGGCCGGCGCGGCCGCCATCACCCGGAGATAACCCCTAGTCTTGACCGCTAGCCGGCGGCGGCGAGGCGTGGTGGTGGTGGCGCTCCGCGACGAGCGAGACTCGGGTCGGGTCGAGGCGATGGGATCGCGAGGGACGGGCGGGGAGGTAAGCGGAGAGGCCCCTGGGAGATTTGGGAATTGCGAGTGGTGGTGAGGGGGAGGCTGCAAGTGGGGAGTGGGAAATGCGGGGGAGGTGGGGGACTCCAGTGGAAAAAAAGAGAAGTGAAGAAGAGACGGCGGAGACGGCGGAGGACGACGGACAGGCAGAGGCGCCGTGGAGCTGTCTATAGCTTGAAATAATTTTCCCAAGAATTTTTGCACAAAAGGTTGGGTTTGTCTGCTGGGATTCTTGTCTGGGACAATCTATCCATTACCCTTATTATCGTATACCATTTTTTGACCCCTCACGCGGCCACGTCGCCCAGATTTCCTGTCCATCCGATTCGGTATCGACGGCCATCAGATTAGGATCTCGGGAAACTTCCCCAACGTTCCCCACCCATCCACCCCCACGCTACGCCGACGCCGGTGCCTTCTTCCTCCTCCGGGTGCTGCCGCTCTGCTCCGGGTGCATATGTGTATTTCTATTGTATTTGTGGATTTGTTTTCTAAAGGAAAACGGCCAAAATGTGTGCATGACGTGATGATGGCAACAGCAGGTTCCTCAACTCGGATCTCGGCTGCGGGTTTAGGACGGCGGAGCAAGAACGATGAATGGCGGAAACGGCGTCGAGCTTGACGAAAACGTCGGGGAGGTGGCGGCGTGAAGCTAGGGTTCGGGAAAAAGAAAAACACGGCGTTGTTGCTGGTCTATATAGGAGCTGGACACGCGATTCCTGGGGATCGCAGAATTGGATACGGCATCGGTGGTTCCGAGTCGAAACTGATGAGGAAGACGGACAGCAGTGCTCGCGCGCTTGGTGAGCTAGCTTGGGCCACGGCCACTGCGGCCCAGAAGAGGGAAGAGGACGAGCGGCTGCTGAGCTGCTCCAACTGACGGGCCAAAAAAAAAAAAAAAAAAAAAGAAATGGCCACTCGGGCTAGATGCTTGGAAGGAGAAAAGAAAAGATGATTCCCTTTTCCTTTTTGTAAATCAATTTTTGAAAACAATTTTCAAATGAATTTGAACTCCTATTTAGTTTCAGCAAAAACCAGAAATCACACAAACAAAATGCTCCAGCATGAATGCACATACATGTGTCTAGCCTTATGATGAATTTTAATTTCATAAAATTTATTATTCCTAAATTAAATGCATCACAATTTTGCATAAATAAATCAAATTGAGCTATTTGAAAAACATGCAAATTTTAGGGTGTTACAACTCTACCCCCCTTAAAAGAAAATCTTAGTCGAGATTTGGTTGTGCTTACTCACACAACTGTGGGTATGTCTTTCTTAATTCTTCTTTTCTTTCCCAAGTAGCCATTGCCTCTCGAATACCGATTCCACATGAACCTTGCACATTTTAATAGCACAAACTTACGGTGACTTTTTCATTTGTCTCTAAAATTCTTCTTGGAAATTCCTCATATGTGAGATCCTCCTTAACTGTAAGTTCCTCCAAAGGTATTTGCTCCTCGGTACTCACAAACACCTCTTAAGTTGAGACACACGAAACACATTATGCACACCGGACAAACTAGCGGGCAATTCCAACCGATAAGCCACTTCACCACGTCTCTCTCGGAACTTTGAATGGACCAACATATCTTGGAGCTAACTTCCCTTCATGTTGAACCTCTTAACACCTCTCATAGGCGACACTTTCAAATAAACAAAGTCACCCACATTGAAATTCAAGTCTTTCCTTCTAGTATCCGCATAACTCTTCTTTCCCGACGAGATTGTGCTACCCTCAAGTTTCTCTCGATCTTTCTTACTTGTTAGGAATATGGCCCTAAAAAAATCTGTTATAGGAATGTGGGCTTTTTTTTTTTTTTGAATTCGGGAATATGGCCTCGAAACGAATTCTTCTTAGGAATGTGGCCTTCCGTCTAGTTTGAGAGCTAACGGTGTTAACTAAGGGGTAAAAAGACCATTTTACCCCCGAGTAAAAATAAAAAACAGAGTTTTGGTTCTGCTTTGCCGGAGATCGATGTCCAAGTCTTGTCGCCCGATTACGCTACACATCGAGGCACCAACGGCGGTAGTCCGGCGTGGGCGGCCAGGAGGAGGATCTCCTCGGCGTCATGTGCTCCAGCCTCCCGCCGCTCCACACCGGAACGCCAGTCCGCTGGCCGCCGCCGGCAAGGCGGCGGCGCCGCCAGCCGGGTCACGCACCGCGCATCCCGCAGTAGAGGCGCATGGCGGCGACGCAGCCCTCGGCGGTGCCGGTGCCCCGTTTGGATCTCGTGAGCCGAGGTACTCCTGAGCGTGAGGAACCCGAGCGACTTGCCGAGCTTGCGCGGAGGCCCCGGCTCATGCGCACCTTCCATGGCCGCCGACACCCGCCGCACGCCCGCCGCACACATCCCGGTGCCGCCGCTCGGCGCCGACCATCTTGCGCCCAGCCGCGCACGCATCCTCCCCGCTTGCGCTCGGTGATGCCGCCGCCGCGTCCCGCGATCGGCGGCGCGCCTTCGCTGCTGACGCCTCGCCGCCGCCGGGCCGCGAGCCCCCGGTGTCGCGACCGCTTTCGCTGGCCTGGCCGCGTAGCGTGGCCGCCCGCCTCTTGCCGCCGGTGGTGGGAGCCCCGTCGGCCATCGGTCTTTTTTTTTTTCTCGGCACTTTCGCGAAAGGGACAGAGGAACGGGAAGGCTCTGCGTCGAGACGAGAGGATAGGGTCGGGGAAGGGTAGCGGCGGTTTGGGTAATGAGCGTATGGGTAAAATTATCTTTTTTCGTGGCCTACTGATTGCAAACCCTAACAAAAGAAGCCAACGGACTGACGTAAGGCCACATTCCTAAGAAGATTTCGTTTCGAGGCCACATTCCCAAATTTGAAAAAAAAAGGGCCACATTCCTAAGACAAGTTTGTTTGAGGGTCATATTCCTAATTATCTCTTCTCGTTTTGACCCTTCGGTTTTGTCGTATTTTATATGAAGAGATGTATCATTTTATTTCAAGTGGCATCTTTTTTAAAATTTAAACATTTTTCTACCAAACAGAGGTAGACAAGACAACTTCAAAATACATGTTTAATGGTCTGGCTGTTAAAGTTATTAAGTACTATATGTGGATTTCAAAGCAAAGTTAATTATTCGTGGTAGTCATTCGATCTAAGTTATATATATCGTGACATTTAGGTTCCTCCTCTTTAAGACTAGACTCGGTGGGACGAGGGCTCTATTGTCACTACAAGCACCAAGTCTCACATAGCTAAAAGTTTGTAGCCACAAACTTATATAATAGGGATTGGAGATGGAAGACAAAGAAAAAGAACCCCTTCTAGCACTTATTGCCAATCTACTCCATGGAGCTAAGGACATAATGAGCCTAATGTTCAAGTTATGGAGCACAACATAGGCCCATGGATGGTGATCACTAGCCTCTTTCACAACAATAGCATGCAACGCACCATCCGCATAGAACACGAGCATGTACTAGGACGACATGGTTTTTCAAAACTAGCTGTGGGCAATCAACAATGGTAGTATTGATTAGCACTGTAACCAGCAGTATTTTTCATTTCGCAAAACAAAAACAAAAAATAGCATATGTGCGTTGCTTGACGCTGCTCGTGTGCCCATCGCCACGGTTGTCACCTTCCAAGCCTAGCCATCTACCATTGGAACACAAGCACCCAAATCTGAGCCTCCCATGCTAAATCCACAGGGGATGGGGTTGAGGTGGGCGAATCATGTGCCTTGACCGACCAAACAAAATGCCCTAGCACATGACTTTGCTTTGGGCCTTTGCATTTTGTTTTTTTTTTTCTCTTTCCGCTTTTCCAAATGCAGAGCACTTGATCACAATCTTATGGCCATCTCCATCGCCTTTGAGTAACTTTCTAGATAAATGGCAAGAAAACAAAAGATATATTTGCCATGCTTTAAGGCTGAACTATGGAATATTTTAAACTTGGATATTTTGCATTATGGTAACTATATAGTAAATGGATAAGCATCAGGAAGATTCTATAAATATAGAAAAGTGTAAGATTGCCACATAATATCATTATATAGTCTATATAAACACCTATAGAGTGTTCATCCCATACTTACAAAGCCAAGATAAGTTAGATTATATATTCTATATAATTAACACCTATAGAGTGGTCATCCCATACTTACAAAGCCATGATAAGTTAGTTAACGTAAAACATAAAATTGTTACCAAATATTTTGTGTGACAACCTTGAATTTATACAAGAGTCTTATATAGTTTATAAAGTCATTTTATTTAATTTTTTATTTTAAAAATATAAATTAGTTATTAGTAGAGTTAGACATAGTTAAGAAAAGAAAATTAAAAAAGATAATATTTTGAACACTCAACAGTACAAAGTTGTGTCCGTCATTGAGGCCCAGCGAGCCCGATCTGAGTCGGTAGTGAGGCCTTGTTTAGTTCGTGTCAAAATGTTGGAAAGTTAGAATTTGAACTCCTGTAGCACTTTCGTTTGTATTTGGTAAATATTGTCCAATCATAGCTTACTTAGGCTGAAAAGATTCGATCTCATGATTTATAACCGAACTGTGCAATTAGTTTTTTTTTTTTACTTACATTTATTGCTCCATTTATGTGTCCAAAAATTGATGTGACGAAGAAAGATTGAAAAATTTCTAACTTCTGGAGGAAACTAAACGAGGCCTGAGTATTCGAACCTCAGCTACTGTCTGTCTGACCCCATCTTAATGTCTCGTCCTCGCTTGGACTGGACGAATGCTTCTCATCCTATCGATTATGGCGGTCATTCTAGCGGTGGCTTGTATGTTTTACCATGCTACGGATGTCATGGCTAAACAACTAAATTGATTCAAGAGGGTGGGCGACGACGGAAGGATCTGATGGAGAGCAATAGCGTGCTGTCACTGGCAACTACTGCGAGTCTACGTCGTGGACAAGGCGTATTTTCCTACTCGAGTAGCCCACTTGCAGGATCCGGGAGAAAGAGCCGTTACCCCCCCCCCCCCTCCCCCCCCCTCCCCGCCGCCCGGCCGCGCCCGGCCCGGCTCCGGCGCCCGGCCTCACCTCCCGGCGTCCCCTTTCCGGATCCACCACCCGTCCCCGCAAGAAGCTGCTTGTCTCCCCCCCTCCCGGCCCCGACCTCGGCGGTGGGGCAACACGTCACCATCGCCGCCCGGCCCAGGCGGCGCCCGCGCGGAGCGGCGGGGTGTTGGTATAAATTGCTTGCTCACAATAAAGATAAAGATATCCGCAAGCGCACGGATAGAAATACCGTTATAGCACTTCACCAAAAAAATAAACTCCGGTTTTAAAATATCGAACCCAAAGGAACAAAGAGGTGAATATAGCTAGCATTTACCCAATCCACTTCACAATCAAGAGCACTTAAGAAACTAGCTAGACTAGGAGACAACTCTGGCTTTCTAATTCTAACCTCAATAAACCTCGACTTATTTATTCTACCATGGACGCTAATCCTTAATAGAGTAAGGCAAAATTACTTTACTAAGAACAGACAAAGCCTACCATTCACTTCTTGGCGGGAAGTGGGCTACAGAGGATTCAATAAAACTATAAGTCACCTTTATGATACTACAACTGATTCCAAGCCAAAAAGGGGCATTCACAAATAACTCTAGTCTAAGCATCGCGCCTACACTAGAATTATCCCTTTAATCAAGAGCAACCAAGATTAAAGTACTCAATAAGAGTTGCAAACTTGAAGAATAAAATAAACCAAAACTTACTTTAATTATGAAGTCGAACACCAGATAATTTCGAATACACTTCTCTTCTTGCGAAGAGAATGATCCCTTGAGAATACAAGAGAGAAGATCCGATAGGCCGGAAATCCTCCAAAACACTCCTTACTAATCTCTCTATTTCTAATAAACTCGATTGCTAATCAAGATCTGTAGTAGCTAATCTAGAAGTGTCTAGCTCTAATCATGGAGATCTTGACTTCTCTAATCCTAGGAATTTTAGTAGAAGACTAGAATGAATTCTAACTATGAAGAATGAATTCTAAATAATGAATTAGGGTTTCAGAGGGTAGCTCTGCCCTTGCTTATATAGCCTCATAGGATGAATCTCAGCCCTTGGATCAAACCGACTTGATTGGACGGCCTAGATCTACTCCATAGGTCGGTTGTAGAAAGGCTCCAGAAGCAGGACACATGGATCCACAAGGGGGGTGTGTACGCCCCCACATGTCGAGCCGCCCGGCCCATATATCGACATGTGAGCCCCTGACCTTTGCGAGCTGTCTTCTTTTGTCCTTTACACCCTTGAAATTTATACTAATAGCCCTGATTTGGTCCTTTTCTTACGTTTCTCTATTTTTCTCTTTTTCGACTCTGTTTTCGTTGTTTTCCGAAGTTCTCCCGCAAAAGCGAGTGTGCACCAAAACTTCGTAGAAATCATTAGAAATAATAAAACTTCAGTAGCATTCATCCCATGATTTATAGCATATCATATATATAAAAGTGATCATTAACTACCATCAACAAGCTCCCCACACTTAGGCTTTTACTGCGTCTCGATAAAAGGATGGTTTACTTTAGACTTAACTTCGGATCAAGACATCAAACATAAATGTTCCTTAATCTTTCCCGCCAGACTGCGGGATTCAAAGTGCCTACCAAAAGACTTTTAGGCGGTTGAGGAGCAAAAACAAATTTAAACAGATCACCTTTTTGTTTTTAGTCAAGACAACTAGAGTTTTTGCAATAATTTTAAAAAGAAAATATAGCATATCTTCTCCTATAAGTGATACTCTCAATCACTCAATATATGTGGTATTTTTAGATCCTCTCACAAAAACAAATTATAGTAAACATCAGGCTTATATGGATTTTCGGGTAAGTCAAGAAATAGCATACTTACTTTGCATATATTGTCAAAATCAAAACTCAGATCTATGTAGGGTTCTTTCAAGAGGTGCAAAGTGTGCGGAAAATATAGTGGCTAAAACTAATTCTACTATGCTCAAAGAAACTTGTCTCTCTTTTTAGAACAATGAAAGCATATAAGAAGAAGGACTATGGGCTATCTTTTTTTTTTTTCTATATACTTGACAGAGGCGGGCATCTAAGTACCCATTATTTTAATGTGGACACTTGTCCTTTTTACTCTCTCTTTATTTTTTTTTTACTTTATTCTTTTGCATAGCTCATGCCTTTTATTTTATTTCAACAAACTTGAAGATAGAGAGAGATAAACAGAATGAGCATTTAATAAATTTTAAATATTTTTGCATCTATTCGGTGTAGGAACAAATTTTTGGATGGAAAGAAAGCATGTTTTATGCGTACTTTCAAGTATGAAAGTAGCAAATATATCTGGGTGTACGTGCTCTTGATGAACCACACTACATAGGTCATAAGGTTTGAAATTAACTCAACACAAAACAAGCAAACATATGAGCTAATCTCTTTAAATATTTCTAAGCATAAAAGGCTCGGTAGGACATAGCATTTATCACACGGGGAGAAGTATAGCTATTTATTTTAAGCATTTAGAAATAAAACTCTCCAGGTGACAAGATGTCAAGATTCAGGTTCTTATTATTCTACGCTATATCATACTTCACAACAACTTAAGTAAAATGGGGTCCCTAATAAATAAGTTTCCAACAACAATAAGATTTTCGTGAAACATTATGCAAGTCTATCACTTAAGTTATGACTAAAATAAACTTAGCATGTCAAAGCAACTTAAAATAAATAAGAACAACCTAAGCATTAAATAGGATAAGATTAAACAGCACATAAAAGATTACTAAAAGACAAGCAAAGTCCTAATAACTCAAGAATATTAATTGTAAGTAAAGAATACTTAGAACTTTTGTAACTTTGTTTTGAAGGTCTTTGTCTTTGTTGTGATCTCTCCCCCACACTTGTCTCTTTTGTACTTCTAAATTTCTGCAAAATATGTGGAGACAAGTGCATTTCCAAACACAAATAATAGAGAGAATAGAAACAAAATAAAAACTAAAAGAAAAACTTAAAGACTCAAAAGACTTCTTTATTGATTATTTGACTCAAGCACACACCGACTCAACAGAAATTAAAGACTTCGAATTTAAAAGACTCTTACACTTTATTCGTACTCACTCACTCGCATCGCATCTATAGGATTCTAAAAGAAACCTATCATCTCACCAATGAGATAGATAAGTTCACTCAAGATATTCACTTGGTTCCTAAGAGTTTGGACTTGATCGTAAGTATTGTTGACAAACTCGGCTCGAGTGGTCCCTGTCTTGATCGCCATCTTGGCGTGTCATGGACCATAGTGACCTTCTCATCCACCATGGCCACGGTCTTTCTGGAACGCTTTGCTGATGTAGACGATCCCTCCGGAGCAGACCCTCTTCTTCTCAAAGATGAGGAGGAGCTAAGAGGCTGAGGCAGTCTTTGGGTCTTGCCTGGCGAGTGTAGGTCCTAGGTAGAGGTGGTGGTCCTTGGGTTACCACATACCTTATATTGGACACGCCTCGGTGCCCTCCGGCAACTAGCTATTTGGCGGAGTAGGAGCCGGAGCCGTCCCCGCCACCGGTCTTGCCGCTTGTCCTCCCTCCCCGGATGACAACACCGCGTTTCCTTGGAGGTGGCATCCGGATAGGCTCATTGTGCCTAGCCCGACGCGAATGGCCATAGGGCCGGGCCGCGTGCCCCACTGTCAGTCACGCGGCCCCCCACTGGGCCTTGTCGCGTCGACTTTTTCTCGGCCGCTTATTTAACTCAAATTTGACCCCTAAATTTATACTAATGATTTTAAAACATTTCAAAAAATAGATTTTTAAATTATCATGGCAAAATACAAAAATCTAGACTATCAATTCTTTGCAAGGAAGGAATATCGGGCTCAAGAAAAATTTTTAAGACGATGACCATTTACCTTAAATAATGTACCTTCGTTGGTTTGTAGAGTTACCGCTCCATGTGATGATGAATTTACCACCGTGAAGGGTCCTTCCCACTTACTCGAAGTTTTTCCGTGCACGAGTAATTTTACCCCTGAAATTGAAAAGTAATACCTTATCTCCGTGTGCAAACTCCTTCATCTTGATTCTCTTATCATGCCATCTTTTGGTTCTCTCTTTATAGATCTTGGAACTATGGTAAGCGTTCTCTCGCCATTCTTCTAATTCGATAGTTGCATTTTCCTCTTCTCTCCTACGTCTTCAAGATCCATGTTCCATCGCTTGATAGCCCAATGTGCCTTGAATTTTAGTTCCACAGGTAGATGGCAAGTCTTTCCATAGACCAAGCGATATGGAGACATACCCAAAGGTGTCTTGTATGTTGTTCAGTATGCCCAAAGTGCTTCGGGTAGTCGATCTCTCCATACAGTTCCCATCTCATTGACCATCTTTTGTAATATGTTCTTGATTTGTTTATTTGATGTCTCTACTTGGCCACTTGTCTGAGGATGGTAGGGTGTAGCGACGTTGTGTCTAATTCCATAGTTCTTCAGATATTCATTGAATTTCCTATTAGTGAAGTGCGTGCCTCCATCACTTATTACCATCCTTGGAAGTCCAAATCTTAGAAATATTATTTCTTCAAATATCTTTCTTGAACTTTTTGAATTGGCCTTCTTGCATGACATTGCTTCAACCCACTTAGAAACATAATCCACTGCCACCAAAATGTTCTCACAATTCTTTGATGGTGGGAAAGGACCCATATAGTCAATTCCCCACACGTCAAAGAGCTCGATCCATAGATTGTTGGTAAAAGGCATAGCATCTCTTGAATTGATATTGCTTTGTGTCTCGACAAGCGTTGCATCTTCTCATGAAATTCTTGGTATCTTCATACATTGTTGGCCAAAAGAATCCACTCTGCCATATCTTAGCATGAGTTCTGAATGCTCCATAATGTCCTCCATATGATGATGAGTGATATCTTTCAATAATTTGAATTCCTTCCTCTCGCGGTACACATCTCCCGAGTAAACCATCTGCGCAAACTACGAAGAGGTATGGCGGATCCCATATGTGTTGACGACTCTCATATATGAGTTTCTTCTTGTTCTCCCCTGGAGGTACATAACCCGCAACCATAAAGTTAACAATATTTGCATACCGGGGTCTAATCGGTGATCTTGAAGAGCATATCATCCCTCGAGTGCATCATTGATTGGCGGTTCCTACGAATTCTCAAAATACATTCTAGACAAGTGATGCACCTGCGAAATTTTCTACTCCCTTTTTATCTTTTATTTCTAAATCAAACTCTTGGAGCAACAAAATCCATCTAATCAAACGGGGTTTAGCATCTTTCTTAGTAAACAAATACTTTAAAGCGGCATGATTAGTATAAACAATAACTTTTGCTCCCACTAAGTAAGATCTAAACTTATCCATAGTAAAACCATAGCCGGGAGCTCTTTTTTCGGTGGTTGCATAATTAAGCTGAGCTCCTATCAAAGTTTTACTAGCATAGGCAATAGCATGATGCTTCTTATCCTTAGTCGTCCTAAGACGGCTCCTACAAAGATAATCACTAGCATCACACATAATTTCAAAAGATAAAGACCAATTAGGGGGTTGAATAATTGGTGCGTAAATAAGGGATTCTTTAAGAATATTAAAAGATTTCATGCAAGCCTCATTAAAATTAAAAGGAACATCCTTAGCTAACAAACTGGTCAAGGGTCTAGCAATAAATGAAAAATCTTTAATAGAGCAGCGATAAAAACCACAATGACCAAGAAAATTATGAATGCCTTTAATATTGACAGGTGGAGGTAATTGCTCTATTACCTCTATCTTAGCCTTATCTACTTCTATTCCCCTTTCGGACACTAAGTGTCCTAGAACTATCCCTTCTCAAACCATGAAATGACACTTTCGAATTAAGGACTAAGTGTTTTTCCTCACATCTTTGTAAAACTCTATCTAAGTTTTCAAGACAATCGTCAAAAAGTTTTTCCATAGACGGAAAAATCATCCATAAAAACCTCCATAATCTCTTCAATCATCTCGGAGGAGAATATAGACATCATATATCTTTGAAAAAGAAGTGAAGCATTACATAGCCCAAAAGACATTCTACGATATACATAGGTACCATAGGGGCATGTAAAGGTGGTTTTACTCTGATCATTTGGATGGATGGGGATTTGATGATATCCAGAATATCCATCAAGGAAACAAAAGAAAGAGTGGTTAGCCAATCTTTCTAACATCTCATCAATGAAAGGCAAAGGAAAATGATCCTTCTTGGTTGCCTTGTTAAGCTTTTACGTAATCAATGCACATCCTCCAACTAGTAACAGAGTTCTTTGAGGAATTTACTCGTTCTTGTCATTTTCGACAACAATCATACCTCCTTTCTTAGGTATAACTTGGACTGGGCTTACCCACTCACTATGCAGCACATGATAGATAATCCCGGCATGCAATAGTTTTAAAACTTCCTTCTTCACTACTTCTCTCATCGCATTATTAAGCCTACGTTGGGGCTCTCTAGAAGGTGTTATATCAGGATCTATAGGAATACGATGGGTGCAAAGAACTAGACTGATTCCTCTAAGGTCTTGGAGTGAATAGCCAAAAGCAGCTTGATGTCTCTCTAGGACAGTTATAAGGCGTAAAGATTCTTCTGGGGACAACTTATTACTTATAATGACAGGATACTCCTCATTATTATTAAGAAAAGCATATCTAAGACTAGAAGGTAAAGGTTTATGCTCTATAGGAGGTCTGGGAGTTTCTAATAGGTCATATAGAGGCCCAGGATCGATAGGATCCACATCCTCTTCTTCAATGAATAAGTGGGTATCTTCCTCTAATTCTTCTTCTAATTCTAATTCTAATGGATTATCAAAAGATACCTCCATAACTTCTTCTAAAGGCTCTAGCTGAGGAGAAGACTCAAACTTTGCTTTTAAAGCGTGGCCATAAGATATAGAGAACTTAAGGTCTCTCCCAAAGCTAAAGTCTAGCTTTATAGGCTCTCCTTCAAAAAGAAACTTTCCTATAGGCTGACCTATCAAGATATCAAATTCTCTAATATCGAAGATGTAAAAACTCAGCTGAACTTGTATTCCATTGACAAACATGGGGGTGACATGAAGGATCCCCAAACTTGGAACAATGTGTAACACCCTAAATTTTTCATGCATGCACATTTAAAATAGTTAAATGGATTTATTTATGCTATTTTGTGATGCATTGAAAATAGGAAATAAATATTTTTATGAAAATAAAATCAATCATAAGGCTAGACTCATGGTTGATGCACTCATGCTGCTGCATATTTCCTATTGAGGTGATTGAATTTCAATAGAAATTTAAATTGAGTTCAAATCCATTTTCAAAAGCGATTTGAAATGAGTTGAGAAAATGAAAAGGATTTCTTTTTTTCCCTCCTTTATTCTTTCTCCATTTCAGCCCAGCAGACCCAGCCGGCCTACCCTTCTCTTCCTTGTTTTCTCCTTGCTGGATTGAGCCCGCGCTCGGTTTCCTTCCTGGGCCGGCCCACCTAGCCAAAGCAAGGCAGCAGCAGCGCTGCTCCTCTTCCTCCCTTGACTCACTGCCACCGGCGTGGGGGCCCCGCGCTGCTACAGGGGTTTCCCCTTCCTCCGCACGAAGTCGGACGAGCCCGACTCCGTCTTTTTCCCCGTCGCCGCACGAATCCCGCTGATGCCGCGCTCCTTCCTTTGCCGCGCGACCTTCCATGCTAGGTGCCGGTGCCTCCCCTTTATCCCAACGCCGAACGATCGCGGTAGCGTTTCCCATCCTTCGCGCCGCCATCACCTTCGGCGCACGCACGAGCCAGCCGCTTTTGCGTCTCGGGCCGCCGCTCCGAAAGGTCACGCCGCCGCCCGTCTTCGACCTTGCCCGATCGCCGTTGAGGTCGTCGTCTTGAACACGGTAGGCGTCCTTTGACCCCAATCCGCCGGATTTCTCTCATGCGGTTCGTCGGGTCGTGGTAGAACGCCGCCGTCTGTCGCCGTTCCTCGCCATTCGCCGTCGTCCGTCGAACTCCGGCCGATCCCGACGCGGCTGTAAGCCCGCTTTGATCTTCTTGTCGTTTAACCGCCGCGGTTGACGGATTTGGGCCGCTAGGGCCGAGTTCATGCTCGCCGGCGACTTTGCCGCCGCCGGCCATGGCCGGCGGCCGAAGCTGCCGCGCGTTCTGCCAAGACGAACGCATTCGACGAGGTCGCACTTGCGCCATCGCCACCCTAGTGATGCCGTGACAGCCCTAACGCGATCCGAATCGCGGTATCAGCGACTCCGGGCGATCCACGCCGCCGCCGAGCGCAGTTGCGCCGCCAGCCGGACACACGGATTCCCGGCGGCGTTGACAAACCTCATCGGCCCGATCTAATCGTGGCCATTGATCAAGATCCAACGGCCTCGGATCGGAGATACCCCTTCGGTGTCGTTTTTTTTGTTTAAGAGCCCCTGCCGTCTACCTTTAATTACGTATACGTCCCCTGGCTCGATTTATAAAGGAAATTCTATTTGTTTTTATTCAAATCGGTTTTCGTCTATTTACAGATTTGCCATTGAATTCAAATGCTTATAACTTTCACGTTTTTAAGTCCAAATCGATCCGTTCAAGTTGCGTTAGGATCGTAGTTAAATTTCCTAGATGTTTATGCCACTGTTAGTTCGGTTTGTCACTGTTAATTTTCGTAGTTAGATTTAATTAATTACCTTGCATTAGTTAGCCTTGTTTTATTAGTATCTCGCTCGATTTAGCTCCGATTCGCGTGATCTTTATATCTATGTGATCGTAGTAAATCGTGGAGATTGATTTATGAAACTTTTCAATTTATTTCTGTACTGTTGGTGCAATGTTCTAATGATAGGCTTGTTTGCTTTGCATGAATGATTCGGATTGCGTGTTGTTGCGTGGTGTTTGAGTAGAAGGTGATCGGTTCTTTGGAGATCGATGCCGGTGACGAGGAGTACTACGAGGACCAGTTTGACCAGCAGCAACCACCTGCTGAAGGCAAGTATAGCTTGGGTTTTACCTTGTTGTCCTATTCACCTTTAACCATTACTTCATGTGCATTGAGTTTAATTAATCCGCTTTAAGGATTGTCCTAGTTTTGTTATCTCGTTCCTTGTTACCTTGGGATATATGCATTGGGTAGTTTGCTGGCGCTCAACATAATGATAAATGAACCCAATGATGTTACTTGTTTATGAGATGTTGGTGATGGTGAACATGATAATGAAACAACAGGGAGAGAGAGCTCTTCGATGCTCTTGGCCCTCCATAAGGACCGATCCGTTGGTAAAAGCCGGGAAAACCGCACAACCGGGAGGGTCATGTGGCTCGATCGTAGTTGATTAGAAAGCTCGTGTCTAACTTGTTGGGGGTTACCCTTGTGGCACAAAAGGGGGTTGTCGGTTGGGTATAGTGCGGTCCTGTCCCCTTGTGTATAGGCCGCGGCGTCATTGTGCCATCGGGAAGGTTGGTCCTATATCCGCGTAACGGCACGAAACCTATAGTGGCTCGAACCTGTTAGATAATCTTTCGAAAGGCTATGTATGATTTTCGTGTAATGGAAGTCATGAGCCTTTACATTTGGAAATCATAACTCACGGTGAAAGTGTACACCTCTGCTTGAGTAAAATCTGTTATAACGGTAGTGCTCACGGTTATGAGCGGCCCGGAAAACTTGACGGAATAAGTAACATGATAATGGTGAATGATGGTGGTACCCGAGCGGTGGTGATATTAATTAATTGTTGGGGGATAAGTGGAGCTTAAGCATAACTTAGAATGATTAGAATGAATAAAACTTTGACTTACTAAAAGCTTACCGCAAAGTATAACCAAAGTGTCGACTTTTGAGCCTCATTTATCCATGCTATACTTGTTGAGTACGTTGTGTACTCACGCTTGCTTTTATATTTCATTTTTGGGAAAATCCCGGATGGGTACAGATGGCCATGGTTATCAGCCCTATGAAGATGACTACTAGGCTTGAGTGTCAACGGTCGATCTTCCCTCGTGGAGTTGAAGGCGCCCCCGAAGCTTAGCTAGATTCTATTTTATTGTTAAGACCTTTATGATATTTTATGTATGAGATACAGTTCGTGATGTAATAAGGCACTTTCGGATGATACTATTTCCTTTAATTTTGTCATTATATGTGTGCGATTGATCCTAGGGTGCACATATAATCTATTGTTCAATTTGTTCTATAAATTGGATATGACACAATGTGTCTAAAGAGATTTTTTAAAAGTTTATTGGTAGGAGATAAGACTATGTTATCAACATAATCTTGCATAAAAAAAGAGCATGATATTGACTCCTACCATAGGGTTATATAGGGCATTGAAAGGTCCTCTAGTAAACTGGCATTTGATGGGGTATAGAAGGTGTGTCTAAAAGAATGATATTAGGTGAAAGCTCTGACTCTTCTACCCACTCGTAGCTCATGATGGAAACTAGATCTTTCATAGTCTCTTTCAAGAACTTCTCCTCGGAGAGCTCTATTGTTAGAGACGCCCATAAGGTTTTCTCTCTACTTGATATTTTGAAGTGTTTCCGAAATCAGCAAACAACTCTTCTTCAAAATCAAGCATAAAATCAGAAAGAGGAGTATCTTCCTTCTCTTCTGGAGCTAGCTTAGGATTTATGGCTTCTATAGGTTGAGATGATTTTAGTAAAGAATCTGGTTCTACTAGTTCTGGCTCTTCCAATCACTTCTCCTTTACATCAGGAAGACATTGTATGATGCTTAAAAGGATAGCCTTAGCATCTTTTGGAGTTTTGTGCATAAACGATCCTCCAAAGGATGTATTAAGAAAGTCCATCGTGTGTTGGTTAAGGCCCATATAAAAGTGTTGTAGAACCATCGGTTCAGGCAAAGAAAGATTGGGACCAGAATTTAGGATTGATTCTAGTCTCTCCCAAGCTCTACCTAAAGATTCATCCTATAATTATTTAAACCTCAAAATTTCTAGGCGAAGTTTGAGAACCTCTTGGATTTGGGAAGAATTGTAAACAAAATTCAGAACGTAAAGATTCCCAATCCCCTTGAAAATTCCTAATGCGAAGATTGTACCAATGTTTGGCCTCTCCTTTCAAAGAGTAAGGAAAGAGCTTCCACTTAAGGGTTTCATCGGACATACCCTTTAAGTGTAGGCTATCACAAACTTGGTCAAACTCAAGCAGATAAGAATAAGGATTTTGGTATTCATCTCTAATTAAAAGATTTTCCTGAACTAATTTAATAAGATCGGGACATGACTCATAGCCAGAAGATAAAATAGGTTTATTAGACTCGGTGGCCTAAGGTATAAGTCCGAAGGTGCTCCATCTTGATATAAATATTTTTGTTCCATTTTTCAAATATATATAAAAT
Organism: Hyparrhenia diplandra; assembly: GCA_015847255.1. Lineage (NCBI taxonomy): Eukaryota > Viridiplantae > Streptophyta > Magnoliopsida > Poales > Poaceae > Hyparrhenia > Hyparrhenia diplandra. The sequence goes on from JADLZK010007563.1 coordinate 141,307, forward strand.
AAAAGCAAGAAAATAAAGACCGAAAGTAAATGCTAAAATTAAAGGACAATAAATAAGTCTTTGAAAGATAAATGCAGAAAGTAAATACCGAAAGTAAATGCAATAAGGTAAACAAACAATAAAAGATAAATGATAAATATGTAAGATACAAGATTAAGGTAATACTCTAAGTTACTATCCAAAGCAAAACTACCATTCCCCAAGAACGGCACCGTAAATGCTTGTTGGAATAAATTAAGCGCTCACAATAAAGATAAAGATATCCGCAAGCGCAACGGATAGAAATACCGTTGTAGCACTTCACCAAAAGATAAACTCCCGGTTTTAAAATATCGAACCCAAAGGAACAAGATAGGTGAATATAAGTGGCATTTACCCAACCCACTTCACAATCAAGAGCACTTAAGAAACTAGCTAGACTAGGAGACAACTCGGCTTTCTAATTCTAACCTCGATAAACCTCGACTTATTTATTCTATCATAGACGCTAATCCTTAATAAAGTAAGGCAAAATTACTTTACTAAGAAACAGACAAAGCCTACCATTCACTTCTTGACGGGAAGTGGGCTACAGAGGATTCAATAAAGCTATAAGTCACCTTTATGATACTACCACTAATTCCAAGCCAAAAAGGGGCATTCACAAATAGCTCTAGTCTAAGCACCACGCCTACACTAGGAATTATCCCTCTAATCAAGAGCAACCAAGATTAAAGTACTCAATAAGAGTTGCAAACTTGAAGAATAAAATAAACCAAAACTTACTTTAATTATGAAGTCCAACACCAGATAATCTCTGAATACACTTCTCTTCTTGCGAAGAAAATAATCCCGCGGAATACAAGAGAGAAGATCCGACAGGCCAAAAATCCTCCGAAGCACTCCTTACTAATCTCTCTATTTCTAATAAACTCGATTGCTAATCAAGATCCGTAGTAGCTAATCTAGAAGTGTCTAGCTCTAATCATGGAGATCTTGACTTTCTCTAATCCTAAGAATTCTAGTAGAAGACTAGAACGAATTCTAACTATGAAGAATAAATTCTAAATAATGAATTAGGGTTTCAGGGGGTAGCTCTGCCCTTGCTTATATAGCCTCATAGGATGAATCTCAGCCCTTGGATCAAACCGACTTGATTGGACGGTGTAGATCTACTCCATAGGTCGGTTGTAGGAAGGTTCTAGAAGCAGGACACGTGGATCCACAGGGGGGTGCCACGCTGCCCCACATGTCAGCCGCTGGCCCTACATCCCGACATGTGGGCCCCGACCTTTCTGCGAGTTGTCTTCTTTTTGTCCTTTAGACCCTTGGAATTTATACTAATCACCCCGATTTGGTCCTTTTCTTTCGTTTCTCTATTTTCTCTCTTTTCATTTCTCTGTTTTACCTTTGTTTTCCGGAGTTCTCCTACAAAACTGAGTGTGCAACAAACTCGTGGAAATCATTAAAAATAACAAAACTTTAGTAGCATTCATCCCATGATTTATAGCATATCATATATATAAAAGTGGTCATTAACTACCATTAACACGGGGCACCGCTCCCCACCTCCCCTCCCTCGCGGCCCACGGATTCGCCGCCCTTGGCCCCCCTCCCCGCCGAGCCCGCGCTGGAGCGCCAGTCGACGCTGTTCGGGTCGGGCCGGGTGGAGGCGCCATGCCACGACGCCCACACGGCCGCGACGCCATCGCCGCCCCGTGGGGACTACCGCGCGCACCCGCAACCACCGCCGCCGCTTCGCCGAGGCCCCGCTGGCGGTGCTTGCCCCGGTGGGGCGAAAGGCACTCTTGCCGATGTCTCCGCTAACGAAGACGAGATGGCCCCCCAAGACCGCCGCGCCTCCCGGCGAGGATCCGGTGTTGATGCCCCATGCGGGGAGCGCGCCCGCCGTGGTTTCCGCCGCCGGTGAGGCGGGGACCGCCGGCCGCTACCCCCGGCGACCATCACCGGCGTCGGTGAGACCGGACCTCCATGTGTGCGAGGTCCTCGCGAACGGATCCACGACCTCGAGACTTTCGGCCGCCCGGGGGCTTCCGACCCTCGCCGCCGCCCGCGCCACCCATGGAGGTGGCCACCCAGAGGTCGTCCTTGTGCGTCCTTCCGCTCTCGTGCTCGTCGGCTGTCTCCCACCACCCCCGCTCCCCATCGGCGGGTGTTGGCCCAACCGCCACCCACGCCGAGTGGATTCGCGGGGTCGCGGCCAGCGACAGATCGCCCTCCCCGTCGATGGCCACCATGGGGGGGGTCTCTAGCGGTTCAAGCAAGGCCCTCTCCCCGAATGCGCCCTACTTCCCCCTTCGTTGGAAGACCCAAGGGTATCGCGGTGGGTGGGCGGCTTCTTCTCCGACTGCTCGGACAACAAGGACGAGTTCGTCGAACCGGAGGCTCCCCACCATTGTGCGGCGCGTTTGTCCATCCCTTCCTCGCCAGGGAGATTTCCGGGGTTCCGTCGCGGACGGCGGATGGACCGGTGAAGCACCCCGGCTTTGGGACTAGGGGCGCTGCCCCCCAAAGAACTAAAACCGGTCGGCCCCGCGGCGGCGGCGCCCGTTGTCGTCGGCCGCGCTCCACAAACTCCATCGACGCCCCCCTACGGTGCACCCTATTCCTTCGACTAGGGTGCCGGCACCCTGCAGGCTCGGCCAATAGCCCGCGGCTGGCGTCCCCGCTCACCAACGACTTCGGCCGCGCCATCGGCCTCCGCCCGTGCGGGTGACCACCGTCGTCGTCTTCATGAGCACCGGCACTTCAGGGGGGCTCTCCACCGCCGCCAACGCGCCCCGTCGACGACGACACGTTTCACTCTTGTTGAGGAGGCGCAGCGTGGGTGACGGCATGCCTCACCCAACCCCGCCGCCGACATCCTATGCCACCATCCCTTGTCGGCTATGCTTCAACCGCTCGGCTGGGGATCACGCCGCCGCCGAATTCCCGCCCCCGATCCCGCTCATCATGCGCCTCAAGCCGGGCACCGGCGAGGAACTCGGCGCATCAACGCCGCCTCCCGCCACAAAGACTCCTCCATGAAGCGGCGCAGGAGCCTCCACGCCATGTTCGGGGAGCCTCCTCACCGTGCTCAAGGCGCTATGTCATCGCCAACCGCGTGTTCGGGGCCTGGACGCCCTAGGGGCGGCCGTGTCGCCGCACCTCCCTTCCTCGTCGGGCGGATCCTTTTGCTCGCCCCCCTCGATATCGGCCTTGCCCCACCGGGATGGGCGCCGGGCCATCGACGGAGGTGGGCAACGCTGTTGGCACACCCATTGGACCCGCTATCGCCGAGCCGCTTGTGGGCACGGATCCCCCCGCTTCGGGTGGACCCAATGTTTGATGAGCTCGAGGCCTCCCTCGTCACGCGCATTCTCCAGGCAGCACAGATGGAGCCTCCTCACCGCACATTTGGTCGAAGCTCAACTTTGCGGATCTTTGTGGGCATCCGAGGTCGATCTTGCCGTCCGCGGAGAGCTTCAACGACGACGCCCGACCGCGGGACCTGCACGCCGTCCGAGGTCGCGCGCCGCCCGCGGAGAGCTTCAATGACGACGCCCGCTCGCGGACTCGTCGCCCGGCCGCGCGGAGGATCTCACCGCACCTACGGTACTCGCAGCTTCCGACGGCTGCATCCGTCACCGACTTCCTCGACTCCATCACCTTGCCGCTTGAAGACCCTCTAATTAAGGAACCAACGCTGGGACTTCCAGCTCGCCGACATCCGGGGGCTTCGACGCAAAGACTGTGCTTCACGCCAAGCACGACCAATGTGATCCCAATCCGAACGCCGGGGAGCGCGGGTCATGTTGAACGTTGGAAGGCCGTCGGGGACGCCCTCTCCAACTCGCCGACCCGGTCGGAAGCGGCGCTTCAACCTTCACTCGGAGGGGAAATCACGTCGGCCAAGAGGGAGATGTTGTGGGGGGCGTTCCCCATGATGCGTCCTCGCCATTCGAGGGCCGCGCCATTGGGGACTCGACCCGGCCGTGCTGCCGTCGACCAATACTCGTAGCGCATCTGTTGTAGTCTTAGTACATCGCCTCTGCTCCGCCATCAGAGCCGGCGCCTTATGTTGTGTTTCCCCCACTTTGACCTTTGGCATCTCGCCATCAGCCATAGTGGGGTATGTAATAACTCTACTTTCTCTTAATGCAATACGTGCACAAGCACGCTTTTGGAAAAAAAAAGTAGCCCACTTGCAATATGTGTTTGCGTGATTTTATGAGGGACAGTCATGACGAATCTGCAAGGGGCTGGCGCCGGGAAGATTGTCACCCACACGAGCTCAAGATGGGCGATGATGTGTCTGAGGGCTACGGCGCACTTGCCCGAGTATCCGCCATGGTGCCGGTATTGCCGTCAAGTCAGTGAAGAAGAACTTAAGAGTCTACTTGTTCTACTAACCTTGCGTGATTTTGTGAGGGACAGTCACAATGAATTATGCAAGGGGCTGGCGGCCGAAAAGATTATCCACTGCTTCACCCGCACGAGCTCAAGATGGGCACCACTTGCCCGAGTACCCATCATGGTACTTCATCAAGTCAGTCAAGAAGTCAAGAGTCCACTTGTTGTACTAACCTCCAGGAGTTAGAGACGGGAGCGGATCCACAGGTGATGGAGGTGATTCACTTGCATATGCAAGGCGGCATGTCTGTGGTCATTCGGAGCAACATCTACCTACAAGGAGGTCATTTCTAAGCTATAGGCTCTCTATATTTGTCCGAGCCTTCTATAGTTTGCAACCCCAAGCGTACTCTGCATTTCTCTGAGTACAATGCGCTCTGAGCTTTATGTAGTTTGTAGCCCCAGATGCGAGGTGCTATTTCCATATCTGCCTAACACATGTGCCGTCCTCTCAACCAACCTATTTTAGTCTCGACCAACCTATTTTAGTCTCGACTCCATGCCAAGCAACATCCTCTAGTGTGACACTAACGTTGGGAGATCTAACTCCTTTAGAGCATCTACACAAGTTTAAAAAACCACTCACAAATTGCTCTCCAACGACTCCCTATCTTTTTTTTTTAAAGCGTGCAATTGCACGTGTTTCATTAAGTGAAAGTGGGAGGTTTAAAAACTCCAAGGATAGTTTCGACGAGAGGCCGTCACCATCCCTGGAGGGCACACAAGACACATGAAGGACCGAAACGGCGACGAGAGGGGGTTGAATGGGAGCCTCAATTTTCCTTCAATTTCGGGTCAACGGCTCAACCCCCAACCTCAGAAATAAACTCAAACGAGAGACGAGTAACACACGTGCTAACTAGTAGCAAGATGTCACAGGCGAAGTATTGAACACACCAAATCCACTGGGACAAACTGAGAACGAAACAGAGCTCAAACGGCGTAAACTGCGGTCAAAACAACATTGTTGGAAATTCATTGTAAAAACCGGATCTCAAATCGGAGCACAAATGAGGAAATTGCGAACAAAACTGAAAGTCAGATCAAGTGCAAACTGAACGAAACCTGGGCATCGGATATGAGGACCACGGCCCTTGCCTGGGTGCACAGCACCAGCTGCAGTTCGGCAGTTGTTCAGGCAAGAAGGAATCGAAGTAGGATGATGAGCAATACGATCAGCAGAAAAGAAGAGCCAGCACCTGCACCTTGTTGAGCTACACAGAAAGCACGCAACAAATTGCTTGAGGGAATTAAAACCAATCACTATTGGTTGACAAGACAACTCACTAATCAAGAACGTGGAATCCTGGAGGAAATCGATGGAGGGGCTGCTCTCCTATCGCTGCTTGACGGACTCAAGAACAGAGGAAAGAAGGACTCAACGAGTGAAGAAAAAGTCAGCACTTCAATCTGACAGCGATGGGACTCCAGGGCTGGAACAAGCGCTGCTCAAACGAGCGCACACGGCGCCTGTGCGCACGGTGCCGGTAGCACTGCTGCTATCCCCATCAGAGAGCTACGGCAGGGAGGCCAAATCGAGAGAAGAAATGCGTCGCACTAACAGGAAACCGATAACTCGACGAACAGAAAAAACGCCGCTGCAAAATCAACGAGAACTAAGCCAAATCAGAGCGACTTCACCCCAAATTTTGCACAGATAAAATTGAGCTAGCTACGAACAAATCCCTCAAAAATCATCACCAGAGACCATCTCTAACTCCTGAAAACTCAGATCACAGCCATGACAAAAAAGAAGAAAACTCACTTCACATAGCAACGAAAATCACAGATCAAATAGATGAATCCCGGAGGGGACAAGCGAGCTATGGGGCTGCTCTTCCCACTCGAAAATCTTAGAAATACACCCACAAATTTTTTCAGTTAGTGGCCTCTCTCAAGAACACTAAAGAGGGAGGAAACCCTAGCTAGAAAAAAAGAAAATGAAAGAGGCAGGCAAGGGGATGGAGGGGTAAGCCTCCGCCAAATAGTTTAATATTCCCTCTTCCTAAACTACCCTTAAGATACATGAGCCGATCTTCTAACCCTAGGGCTATTTTGGTCGACTCCGGGTAATTTCTCGATCCGACGGCCACCGCGCCTCCTCATCGGTAGCCTCGTCTCCACACGATCTCCCGATGCCGCCATGTGCCGTCCTTCCGCCATCGGAACCTCCGCCCGGGTTTTGAGGCCCAAACCCGGAAACCCGGCCGCCCGGTGATTTTGAGGTCAAACCAACAAACCTCCGCCGATGGTTTTGAGGGCAAACCACGAAACCTCCTTGACATGTGTCCTCGCCGTCTTCGACCGCCCGGTCCGCCAAGTCATCTCGAGCCGCCCGCTCGACTTGCACGTCCGCCGTCTTGACCCGATCGACACGGTCCCGCCATGTCCTCTTGCATTCGTCGATGTCCCGGATATCAGCCACCATGGCTAGCCACCCGGCAATTTGGTCCCTCGGTCCAAGCCTTACGTCCGTCCATCACCTCGAGGTCCGTCGGCCTAAAGACGTCCTCCTTGGCCCCTTCACCTCGCCGTCGCCTACCATCTCGAGCTCCACACACGTACAACACGATCCAAGAGATACGTCTTCGACACACTCCACGTGTGCCGGTGAACATAGCCGAAGCATAAAGGATAAAGGAAAATAGAAGTAAAATGTTGACTGTTGACAATCACTCAATCACACAACTAAACACATTTGATCTAAATCAACCATGTGTTCGCAATCTCCCCCTTGATGAGTGCATTGTCAACATTCAACATAAAGATAGAAGAAGGAAGAAGATAGCACATCCAAGTCACCACAAGCTAGACGTAAGCTGAAACAAAGTCACTAGATAGCAAACATGGAGCAACAACTTGGTTCCCAAAGACATGGGCAAAGGCTCGACACAACCAAGCTAAACTAACCGCTAGCCCTCAAGAAGAGGTAGAACAGGCTCAACACCATAGCGCAGCTCTAAACCAATCACTTTCACTCACAAACAGCTAGACCCTCAAGACAGAGGCAAAGGCTCAACACATCTAGCTCAACGTGCAACTCCCTCTGGAAAAATGCAATCACTGCATCTTTGTATCTTTCTCCCCTTGTTGGCATATGCACTTATCAATGCTATGAAATGCATAAATATACAATGAAAGAGCTTCAAGTTTATAGCAACCAAAATGAGAGGGTGCTCTAGATAGTGTCATGGCAACAAGGTCAAGTGCTTAACACGGTGCTCAAACTGATCAAGAGATATGAAATGTGGCCCGAGAGCTCTTTGATCCGTTTTAAGCATTTTGAAAAAGGTGTCCACCACAAAGAATAGCACATAGCATAAATAAGCTAGAAAACAACCAAGTGCTACACATGTATATCAAGTGAACTAACTCAAGCAAAGTTTACACATCATGCAATAGACATATCCAACACTTGTTAAATTTTAAAGTTATCGGAGTTGCAGCGGTTACAAGCATTGGTCAAAGCATGTGTGCGAGTGGTTATCCACAACCATCAGCCTTACTAATCAACCATGTCAAGCCTATGCGTGCGAGCAATCAGAAGCTTAAGACAATGGTCCGGGTCAACCACTTCCAAGTTTAGGTTCAACTCAAGTGCAATGAGCGCCAGTCCCAAGACTTGGATGTGGGACAAGATGGACCCACTCAAGTGCTTGTATGTTCAAGCACTTTGCTCAAATTTCAGATTTTAGCAAGTAAAAGCATTTGGTCATCCAAGCAAGTGCATAACTCATTGAATGAGACATAGTCACCCAACATACATGATAAGCACAAGGGATCTCAACAACTTAGACATGCTAGGAACCATCTCAATGGTGAACATTTTGCAAATTTCATCGTTATTAAGCAAGTTCACATGAAAAACAGCTTTGCTCATAACATATAGCAATTAAGCAGAAAGAGCACAAGCTGTAAGCACTATCATGTAAAAGTCACACTAAACAGAGCATAATCTCATTGTGATCAATATAAACAAGAAGCTCAAAATGCAATAGTGTGCATGAAGGATGCAATATGATACAATATGATGCGCAAAGCAAAAAACAAAACTAAAGCTATAACTGTACAACAACTACAAAACTACCCCTCAAAAAGGATAGCAAACTCCCAACTCCCCAGGAGATGAGCAAAACGGACTTGGTCTATGGGTTTTGTGAAAATGTCCGCAAGTCGATGCTCCGTGTAAACATATCGAATATCAATGTCTCCTTTTTCTGGTGATCTCTCAAGAAGTGGTACCTAACCTCTATGTGCTTGGTCTTGGAGTGAAGAACGGGGTTCTTGGCAATGCTCACGGCTCCCATGCTATCACACATCAAAGGCACACAGGAAAAACTCAACCCAAAGTCTCTCAAAGTGGCAACCATCCACAACAGTTGGGAGCAACAAGCGGCAAAGAAGTGACATACTCCGCCTCAATAGTTGACTGAGCGACACCAGACTGTCTATGAGAAGACCAAGACACTAGCGAGGTACCAAGAAACTAACATGTACCAAAAGTAGACTTCCTATGCAAATGACAACCAGCGTAGTCGGCATCTGAATAACCAATCAGAGAGAGAGAGAGTAGAAGAAGCCAAGTACCAAAGGCCAAACTCAAGGGGGAACTGCAAGTACCTGAAAATCCTCTTCACTTTCTGAAGGTGAGAGGTGTGCGGCTAAGACCGAAAAGCGCAGAGGCGCACGATGAATCGGATGTCGGGGCATGTCGCCGTTAGGTATAGCAAATGGAGCCAATCATGCTTCGAACTCCCTTTGATCAACCGCTTCTCCATCTTTGTCCTCGTCTAGGGCTATCATCATCTACATGGGCGTCGAAAGAGGCTTGGCCATGCCCATGCCAAACTTGCGAATGATGTCCTTCGTGTACTTCCCCTGGTGTACAAAGGTCCCGTCCTTAGTTTGCTTGATTTGGAGTCCAAGGAAGTAGGTCAACTCACCCATCATGCTCATTTCGAATTCCCGCTCATAGTTTACGCAAAACTAGACACCAAAGCATGTGACGAGCCCCCAAAAATAATATCATCCACGTAAATCTGGACAAGGAGAGTGTCATTTCTTTTCCTAAGTAGAAACAAGGTCTTATCTACTGTCCCCATGACAAACCCCTTAGCTAAGAGAAAGGTCTTCAACCGCTCATATCACGCTCTCGGGGGCTTGTTTCAACCCATACAAGGCTTTGTTCAACTTGTATACATAGTCTAGGTGCTTGGAACTCTCAAACCCGGGAGGTCGCCTCACATACACTTCCTCCTCGATGTACCCATTTAGGAAGGTGCTCTTGACATCCATTTGAAACAGCTTAAAACCCTTTAAATCCTAATGGCTTCTATGCGGGCTACAAGAGCAAAGGCCTCTTCATAATCTATCCCCTCCTTCTAATAGAAACCCCGGGCAACTAATCTCACTTTGTTCCTCACCACAACCCCATCTTCACTCGCTTGGTCTTGAAAACCTATTTGGTTCCTATGGGGTGGCACTCATAGGGGGTGGAACTAAAACCCAGACCTAATTTCTCTCAAAGTTTTGTAACTCCTCATGCATGGTATTGACCCAATCCGAATCCGATAAAGCCGTGTCAACATCCTTGGGCTCAATGGTGGAAACGCAGCGAGAATGAGCAAAGTGACACATAGCATATTGTTGACATTTCTTAACGCAATCACCAAAAAGGCAATCACGCTTAGATATGTCTGTTGGTATTCTACAACGTTTACAGAACAAGTCCGCAAGCGCACGGAAATACCGTTGTAGCATTTCACCCAAAAGTATTCAGGGTATCGTTATTTATATTTTCCCAAAGGAAGGCATGGTATAAAAGTCTCTAATTCGGACATGGTCAAGATAACTTGACTATATAATAGACCAATGCTCATAGTAGGGGTAAAATAGGATAGGTAAATAGGATAACTTGACACACACACTCAAACCAATCTCAAGGATAAAGGTAAAAGAAAGAATAAAAGAATAAATCTAATATGGAGTAGGCATATCCTAGGTAGTCATGTCAAGATAGCAGATACACACATGTTTTACTGTTAGAGATTCTAAGTCAAGATAGCCAAGGTTTCTGCTGACTTACTTCGGGCACCGGCCCACGCCCAAAGGACAGTGTCCGGCAATTGCACTGCGCCACACCCGAACGTGGGGGGATTTCAAGGGACGAACAAGGCTGTCACAACCCAGCCGCCTACCCCCTCAACCGTGGGATGCGCCACAAAAGACAGGCAACCCCTAGCCCAGACACCACGTCTACACTAGTGATTATTACTCTAGCGTGTTAACAAGGCTTACCCGTCCCCGGGGTCCTTCTACTAGAGTACCGCCACAAGGACGACTATCAATCCCGCAACCCAACATCAACCAAGTCAATCTTTAAGTAGAACTCATCATATCATTCTAGCTCTTGGTCTAAACATGTATGCATGATAGATTAAGCACGATGTTCTATATGACAAGATCATGATATAGGAACTATAGACTAGTTCATCAACCAAGATTATATCACAAGAACTTTGCTCTATTTCAAGAACACAACTATATTGATAAAGTGAGAGCAAGAACAAAATGGAACTCTTGATATTATTCATACCGCAAGACACAAGATGTCCAAGCTCTCCTAGATAGCTCATTGCCTTCCTCCTTATTATTCTACTACTAACCTATAAAGAAGAAAAGAAGAAGAAAGAGGAAGAGAGGCTCTTGTGTGGTGTGTCTTGAATGAGGGGGAGAGGGCCTCCTTTTATAGGTAGAGGAGAGGGGGCTCTTTGGAAAATGTCCCTCCCCATATGGAAGGAGCCAAAACCGACCTTGGACACCTTCCTAATCTGACCAAACCGACCATCCCACCCCCCGCACGCCCACTTGGAAGGTTAATGCACCGCCCGCCAAAGTTGGGCCCGAGCGGCCTCCGGGATGGGTGGCGCGCCTTAGGGCGTGGCAAGCACTGGGGCCCGTTCTCGCCCGAGCTTTGGCTGTGAGCCATCGTTGTTGGGCTTGAAAAGTTGTGTGGCGGTGTTGGCTCGGCCCGATTTTGCATGTTTGGTCCATTTCTCCCTTGGGCTTGATGTTCTTCAGGAATGCGCTTTCCAGGGAGGCGCCTTTTGGTGTATTTTCCACTTGCTTTTTATATAAATCCTGCAAAATAATATTTCTGCACTACAAGTGGAATTATGTTAATAATAAATGTATATGTGTGTAGTAAGGTATAGTTTCAACCCCTTATTGGTAGAATGTTGACATTAAAAATACGTCGTTGGTGACCGTCAACAAACTCCCCCAAGCTTACCCATTGCACGTCCTTGGGCAAAGATAAGTACTTGGTTGTTGATCAGGAGTTGCTTCTATGCCGATTACATCTCACCTGTGGCAGGGTTATAACAAAAAGTTCTACTATAGTTTGAATAAAATGGCACGTTTATTCACCCTTTATTACCTTTCATCTTTTGTGGGGCTTTTGAGCCGTCTCCAAGTCTTAGGCGGTTGCCGGATAGAACGGTTCGACGGGCTCGCTTATCTTTCATTCTTTTGAGTGACCATCAATCCGAGGTTTTTTGAAGTATTTTTTGCAAATAAAGAAGTTCCTCGAATAATCACTTTCGATCTCTCAATGTATGTAAGTGGTTGATCCTCACCAAAGGCTTAGAGTTGCCTTTCTTTTTCCTACCAACTATAAGGCTGATATGTGGAGTTTTGGGTAGGTAAAAGATTGGCGTACCTGTTTCATGTCATGTTGCCCTCGTCAAAGACCGAACCACCTGGAGAGACTAGTCATATGCCTTGATTAAGATGTGCAAGTGTGTGGAAAGTTTTTGTATTTGGTGGACTCAAGTATCATGACTCTCTCTTGTTTTTGGAGGAAGGAGGTATGGGCTACCTTCATTTCTTTTTCTCTTTTCTTTTCTCATACTTTCTCTCTTTTTTTTTTTTTGGGAGTATTGACTTCCTCGTCTTTATTAGGGACATTTGTCCATCTTTATTTTTCTTCTTTTTTTTTTTTTTTTAAGCATAGCCCATACTTCTCATTTTTGCAACAAGAGTTTTTGTGAGAGAGCATGATAAAATGAATGGAGTATATTTTTGTGGATGGAAGGGTGCATGTTGTGCGCAATTCTCAATGTGAGAATTGGCGTTTATTTCAGGTGCAAGGGAATCTTGATCATGGGCATATGAAAAGAATCTCAACATAGGTTACGGCTTTTTGAAAAAGGCTCACCATGAAAACAAGTAGCATATGACTAAGGTTTTTCATGAAAGAGCATGTCATATGGCTCTGGTAGGATAGTGCATAACATTGAGGAACTTTTTGAGTTTTGATTTTTCGAAAAGAAAACTACGGATGTCAAGTCATTCTAAGAATAATGTCATAGCAAGCTCATTTTACCATATCGTGAATCGGCAACAACTTAGACCGGATAATGCTTATGCAACCCACATGAATCAGGCTTTTCAAGGTGAAATAAAACTTAGCCACTAAACTCAAACTTTAGAGAAATTTAAGTTATAAACTAGGCACGAGGCAAAACATAAGACAGAGCAACTTTTCATCATTTCAACAAAGGGATAGAACTAAACCTTTCTACAACACATATATATGGAGTGGAAAAATAAATCTCCTCTCTCTCTTTCTTCTTCCCCTCTTTTTTTTTTTTTTTTATTCTCATAACTCATCATTCTTGTAAGATAAGAAAATTACTGAATGGAACGTGAGATACGAGTTACCTTTGTGGGAGTCCTCCCCAAGCTAGCTTTTGCCTTACCTTTGGTTTAGGAATGTTGCTAGCTTGCACACGCCCAAGCCCCGATTCTCGGTTCATGGCTTCTTTGAGCGAGATAGGGGACTGCCCCCCAAGCTTTGTCTTGTGATGATCTTGGAAGAACGGGACAACCATTCTTGGGGTTTGAAAGGTTTTTTTATTATTATTTTTTTTATTTTATTTTATTCTGATTATTATTTTATATTATATTTTTTTTTTTTTTTGGTTCGCCGGGCAAGATCGATCTCCATTGTCATCTCCGGGACACCCTCTTGAAGTTGATAAATTCTGCAGGGGGTTAGTCCATATGGTCGACCAAAATCCACACTAGCGATTACGGTTCAAAAATTAGACTCGACTCCTTGTCTAATTCGATTAAGGTAGACTTTTTGACCTAAGCACCATGCTCAATTCAAAAAGTCTATGGAAGTATGATCATGCGCATAACCAAAACTTCCAAACCATACATGCCAATATAGAAAGAGGAAGCATGAATTGATAACGAGATTCATCCAATGGAGAAAAAAGGCATTGCAAGGCTTAACGAAATGATTATAATTTTTTTAGCAGATGTTGGCCGGTCACCAACGACGTATTTTTAACGTCAACATTCTACCAATAAGGGGTTGAAACTATACCTTACTACACACATATACATTTATTATTAACATAATTCCACTTGTAGTGCGTAAAACATTATTTTGCAGGATTTATATAAAAAGCAAGTGGAGAATGCACCAAAAGGCGCCTCCCTAGAAAGCGCATTCCTGAAGAACATCAAGCCCAAGGGAGAAACGGACCAAACACGCAAAAAGCGGGCCGAGCCAACACCGCCACACAACTTTTCAAGCCCAACAACGATGGCCTGCCAAAGCTCGGGCGAAGCGGGGCCCGAAGGGTGCCAGCAGCGCACCCATCCCGAGGCCGTTCGGGCCCAACTTTGGCGAGGCGGTGCATTAACCTTCCAAGTGGGCGATGCGGCGGTGGTATGGTCGGTTTGGTCAGATTAGGAAGATGTCCAAGGTCGGTTTTGGCTCCTTCCATATGGGGAGGACATTTTCCAAAGAGCCCCTCTCCTCTACCTATAAAAGGAGGCCCTCCCCCCCTCATTCAACACACACCACACAAGAGAGCCTCTCTCCATTTCTTCTTCCTCCTCCTTTTCTTCTTTCTACTTCTTCTTTTCTTCTTTATAGGTTAGTAGTATAATAATAAGGAGGATGGCCATGAGCTTACTTGGAGAGCTTGGACATCTTGTATCTTTCGGTATGAATAATATCAAGAGTTCCATTTTGTTCTTGCTCTCACTTTACCAATATAGTTGTGTTCTTGAATTAGAGCAAAGTTCTTATGATATAATCTTGATTGATGGACTAGTCTATAGTTTCTATATCATGATCTTGTCATATAGGATGTTGTGCTTAATATATCATGCATACATGCTTAGACCTAGAGCTAGATTGAAATGATGAGTTCTACTTAAAGTTAGACTTGGTTGATGTTGGGTTGCGGGTTCGTCGTCCGTCCTTGTGGTGGTTGCTCTGGTAGAAGGACCCCGTTTACGGGTAAGCCTTGTACATGCCAGAGTATGTAGTCAATGGCATAGACATGGTGTCTAGGCTAGGGGCTGCCTTCGTTTGCCTCGGCCATGTACGGTTGTGGTGGTAGGCGGCAGGTGGTGACGGCCCTGTCCGTCCCTTGTAATCCCCCACGTCCATGGTCGGCGTAGAGCCGTAGGGCCGGCAATGCCCGGACCGGTGTTATCCGGTGCGAAGTAAGTCGGCAGAGACCTTGCCTATCTTGACCTAGAATCTCTAACATAAAAGCATGTGTGTATCGGCTATCTTGACATGACTATCTAGGATATGCCTGCTCCATATTAGACTTATTCTTTTATTCTTTCTTTTATCTTTATCCTTGAGATTGGCTTGAGTGTGTGTGTCAAGTTATCCTATTTACCCATCCTATTTTATCCCTATTATGAACATTGGTTTATTATGCAGTCGTGTTGTCTTGACCATGTCCGAATTAGAGACTTTTACACCATGCCTTCCTTTGGAAAAATATAAATAACGATACCCTGAATACTTCCGGGTGAAATGCTACAACGGTATTTCCGTGCGCTTGCGGACTTGGTCTCAGAACGTTGCAGAATACCAACAGACATTTCTAAAGCGTGATTGCGTTAAGAAATGTCAACAAACATTTCGCGGCGTCATTGCCTGGGGATGGGTTCTAAACCTTGTTTCTAGTGATTGCACTTAAGAAATGCAACAAGCATTTCTCGCGCCATTCTTGGGAAGGCGTTGGTTAAAGGGATGATCTATTAGGACATGTTCATTATAATATGCATGTGTAGTGACCCTTGTTCATAATAGTTTTATCTAAAAAAAAATCTTATAAATAAATAGCAAGAACATGATTTCAAGTTAGTGTGCACCTTCGGGTATTCTTGTCGCTAACCATTTCAGGTGGAGACTAAGAAGAACAAAAAGGAGCACACGACGCTCAAAAAACATGGGGGCTACATCATCAAGAAAAACCTTGATACTCTTGGGCGGAGGAACACACTCAAAAGGAGACCCTGACTTTGCACACTTGATTTTTTTTTCACGAAAGTCCAAGTGTGTGAGGGAAGATGGTGAGAATATCAAGTTCCAAAGCACACCAAGGGGATCATAAAAAAAGAGAAGTAAAAAAAAAGAGATGAATAAGAGATTGGCCTCCCCTTGCTATAAAAAAAAAAAGAGAGAGAAAAAAAAAAAAAAAAAAAAATATGTCATCGAAAAAAAAATATAGAGAGAAAAAAATATATAATAAGAGGAGAGAGGAGTAGGTTGGCCCCACATGGCTAAAATGAACAAAGAAGACACCTGACTCCACCCAGCATTGCCTCCATAAGCAAGAAGGGGTCGTTCTCTACCAATAAAGTCTCTGACACAAGCACCAAGGCTTATGAATCATGCACATTCTTTGTGCGTGACTAAGCCTCGTTGCCCACCTGAGTGAGTTTGGTATGCCTCCCTCTGCTCCAACCTGAGGAAGTCATAACCAAACCAAGATCATCATACCACCGATGCAGCAGTCCTGAACTCTATCCTCAGGCTGCCGGTCAAGAACACTCAAGTACGCAAAGGTCCAATAAAAAAAAAGAAGAAGAAAAAAAAGGGTGAAAAAAAAAGAGTAAAGGGAAGGAGGAACACCCTCCTTTACACCTTTGCTACCGCTAAGGCCCAAGGTCCATATACACTACTGTGTGTGTACCACCTAAGCCTTGTGGGCCGCCCGAGATGGATCATCAAGCTACCACCGTAGAAGTTTCAACGTTCTTGCCTTCATGCGCGGTTGGTACTCACACACTCGAGATATGCAAAGGTAATAATTCACCGATTCTTTTTTTACTCATACTTATCTCCACATATAAAAAAATATATATATATATATTTCATGATGGAGATAAAGCAAGGCTAGACCTATTTTGTATCTTTATCATAGCCTTGTTTAAGTATGAAAAGTTTGGTGAAGCTTTTATGTCCCCCTTTGATAATAAAACTTTCAAATAAAACTTTTTGAAAAAAAAACAAAAGCTGCTCTTTTGCTCCTTCCGCACATGTTTCAAAGTTTGGTAATCACGAAGGATGGTAAGTCCACTCGTGAAACTACCATATACTAATCATGCAGAAACGCCAAAAAGCACGGGTACAACCCCGATTCGATGGGCATTGAGCTAGCTTGGGGAGGACCGTAACAAGGTAATGTGAAACCTACACTCTCATCCTTTGTCCTTTACCTTGCTAAAAAAAACAAACTATAATCTTTTTTTGTCGCCTCGCAATGCCTTTATCGCCATTGGATGAATCTTGTTATCAATTTCATGCTTCCTCTTTCTTTATTGGCATGTATGGTTTGGAAGTTTTGGTTATTCGAATGATCATACTTCCATAGACTCTTTGAATTGAGCATGGTGCTTAGGTCAAAAAAGTCTACCTTAATCGATTAGACATGGAGTCGAGTTTGATTATTGAACCAGAGTCGCAAGTGTAGAATTTGGTCGACCATATGGACTAACCCCTGCAGAAATTACCAACTTCAAGAGGGTGTCCTGGAGATGACAATGGAAATCGGATCTTGCACGGCGAAAAAAAAAAAAGGATATAATATAAAATAATAATCAGAATAAAATAAAATAAAAGTAATAATAAAACCTTTCAAACCCCAAGAATGGTTGTCCCGTTCTTCCAAGATCATCACAAGACAAGCTTGGGGAAGTCCCCTATCTTGCTCAAAGAAGCCACGAACCGAGAATCGGGGCTAGGGCGTGTGCAAGCTAGCAACATTCCTAAACTAAAGGTAAGGCAAAAGCTAGCTTGGGGGATGACTCCCACAAAGGTAACTCATATCTCACATTCCATTCAGTAATTTTCTTGTCTTATAAGAATGATGAGTTATGAGAATAAAAAAAAAGGGGGAAGAAAAGAGAGAGAGAGGAGATTTATTTTTTCCACTCCATATATATGTGTTGTAGAAATGTTTAGTTCTATCCCTTTGTTGAAATGATGAATAGTTGCTCGTCTTATGTTTTGCACGTGCCTAGTTTATAACTTAAATTTCTCTAAAGTTTGGGTTTAGTGGCTAAGTTTTACTTCACCTTGAAAAGCCCGATTCGTGTGGGTTGCATAAGCTTTTGTCTGGTCTAAGTTGTTGCTTTGTTTACGATATGATAAAATGAGCTTGCTATGACATTATTCTTAGAATGACTTGACATCCGAGTTTTTTTTCGAAAATCGAAACTCAAAAAGTTCCTCAATGATATGCACTATCCTACGAGCCATATGACATGTTCTTTCATGAAAAACCTTAGTCATATGCTACCTGTTTTCATGGTGAGCCTTTTTCAAAAAGCCGTAACCTATGTTGAGATTCTCTTCATATGCCCATGATCAAGATTCACTTGCACCGAGAAATAAATGCCAATTCTCACGAGAATTGCGCACAACATGCACCCTTCCATCCACCAAAAATATACTCCATTCATTTTATCATGCTCTCTCACAAAAACTCTTGTTGCAAAAAGGAGAAGTATGGGCTATGCTAAAAAAAGAAGAAAGAAAAAAAAAGATGGACAAATGTCCTAATAAAGACGAGGAAGTCAAGTACTCGTCCAAAAAAAAATGGATATGAGAAAAAGAGAAAAAAAGAAATAAAGGTAACCCATACCTCCTTCCTCCAAAAATAAGAGAGAGTCATGGTACTTGGAGTCCACCAAATACCAAAAATATATTTCCCACACATGCACATCTTGATCAAGGCATATGACTAGTCTCTCCGGTGGTTCGGTCTTTTGACGAAGGCAACATGACATGAAACAGTACGCCAATCTTTTACCTACCCAAAACTCCACATATCGGCCCTTATAGTTGGTAGGAAAAAAGAAAGGCAACTCTAAGCCTTTGGTGAGGATCAACCACTTACATACATTGAGAGATCGAGTGATCATTCGAGGAACTTCTTTATTTTGCAAAAATATTTCAAAAACCTCTCGGATTGATGGTCACTCGAAAGAATGAAAGATAAGCGAGCCCGTCGAACGTTCTCTATCCGCAACCGCCTAAGACTTGAGACGGCTCAAAAGCCTCACAAAAGATGAAAGGTAATAAAGGGTGAATAAACGTGCCATTTTATTCAAACTATAGTAGAACTTTTTGTTATAACCCCAGCACAGGTGAGATGTAATCGGCATAGAAGCAACTCCCGATCAACAACCAAGTACTTATGTTTGCCCGAGGGCGTGCAATGGGTAAGCTTGGGGAGTTTGTTGGCGGTCACCAACGACGTATTTTTAACGTCAACATTCTACCAATAAGGGGTTGAAACTATACCTTACTACACACATATACATTTATTATTAACATAATTCCACTTGTAGTGCAGAAATATTATTTTGCGGGGTTTATATAAAAAGCAAGTGGAGAATGCACCAAAAGGCGCCTCCACGGAAAGCGCATTCACGAAGAACATCAAGCCCAAGGGAGAAACGGACCAAACACACAAAAGCGGGCCGAGCCAACACCGCCACACAACTTTTCAAGCCCAACAACGATGGCTGCCCAAAGCTTCGGGCGAGCGGGGGCCTGGCGAGGGTGCAGCGCACCCATCCTAAGGCCGTTCGGGCCCAACTTTGGCGAGGCGGTGCATTAACCTTCAAGTGGGCGATGCGGCGGTGGTATGGTCGGTTTGGTCAGATTAGGAAGATGTCCAAGGTCGGTTTTGGCTCCTTCCATATGGGAGGGACATTTTCCAAAGAGCCCCCTTTCCTCTACCTATAAAAGGAGGCCCTCCCCCCCTCATTCAACACACACCACACAAGAGAGCCTCTCTCCATTTCTTCTTCCTCCTCCTTTTCTTCTTTCTACTTCTTCTTTTTCTTCTTTATAGGTTAGTAGTATAATAATAAGGAGGATGGCCATGAGCTTACTTGGAGAGCTTGGACATCTTGTATCTTTCGGTATGAATAATATCAAGAGTTCCATTTTGTTCTTGCTCTCACTTTTACCAATATAGTTGTGTTCTTGAATTAGAGCAAAGTTCTTATGATATAATCTTGATTGATGGACTAGTCTATAGTTTCTATATCATGATCTTGTCATATAGGATGTTGTGCTTAATATATCATGCATACATGCTTAGACCTAGAGCTAGATTGAAATGATGAGTTCTACTTAAAGTTAGACTTGGTTGATGTTGGGTTCGCGGGTTCGTCGTCCGTCCTTGTGGTGGTTGCTCTGGTAGAAGGACCCCGTTTACGGGTAAGCCTTGTACATGCCAGTATGTAGTCAATGGCATAGACATGGTGTCTAGGCTAGGGGCTGCCTTCGTTTGCCTCGGCCATGTACGGTTGTGGTGGTAGGCGGCAGGTGGTGACGGCCCTGTCCGTCCCTTGTAATCCCCCACGTCCATGGTCGGCGTAGAGCCGTAGGCCGGCAATGCCTGGCAGACCAGGTGTTATCCGGTGCCCGAAGTAAGTCAGCAGAGACCTTGCCTATCTTGACCTAGAATCTCTAACAAGAAAGCATGTGTGTATCGGCTATCTTGACATGACTATCTAGGATATGCCTGCTCCATATTAGACTTATTCTTTTATTCTTTCTTTTATCTTTATCCTTGAGATTGGCTTGAGTGTGTGTGTCAAGTTATCCTATTTACCCATCCTATTTTATCCCTATTATGAACATTGGTTTATTATGCAGTCGTGTTGTCTTGACCATGTCCGAATTAGAGACTTTTACACCATGCCTTCCTTTGGAAAAATATAAATAACGATACCCCGAATACTTAGGGTGAAATGCTACAACGGTATTTCCGTGCGCTTGCGGACTTGGTGCGTAAACGTTGCGAGAATACCAACGAGACATTTCTAAAGCGTGATTGCGTTAAGAAATGTCAACAAACATTTCTGGCGTCATTGCCGGGGATGGGTTCTAAACCTGTTTCTAGTGATTGCACTTAAGAAATGCAACAAGCATTTCTGGCGCCATTGCCGGGGAAGGCGTTGGTTAAAGGGATGATCTATTAGGACATGTTCATTATAATATGCATGTGTAGTGACCCTTGTTCATAATAGTTTTATCTAAAAAAAATCTTATAAATAAATAGCAAGAACATGATTTCAAGTTAGTGTGCACCTTCGGGTATTCTTGTCGCTAACCATTTCAGGTGGAGACTAAGAAGAACAAAAAGGAGCACACGACGAAAAACATGGGGGCTACATCATCAAGAAAAACCTTGATACTCTTGGGCGGAGGAACACACTCAAAAAGGAGACCACGACTTTGCACACTTGATTTTTTTTTTTCACGAAAGTCCAAGTGTGTGAGGGAAGATGGTGAGAATATCAAGTTCCAAAGCACACCAAGGGGATCATAAAAAGAGAAGTAAAAAAAAAAAAAGAGATGAATAAGAGATTGGCCTCCCCTTGCTATAAAAAAAGAGGAGAGAGAAAAAAAAAAAAAAAAAAAATATGTCATCGAAAAAAAATATAGAGAGAAAAAAAAAATATATAATAAGAGGAGAGAGGAGTAGGTTGGCCCCACATGGCTAAAATGAACAAAGAAGACACCGACTCCACCCAAAGATTGCCTCCATAAGCAAGAAGGGGTCGTTCTCTACCAATAAAGTCTCTCGACACAAGCACCAAGGCTTATGAATCATGCACATTCTTTGTGCGTGACTAAGCCTCGTTGCCCAGTGAGTGAGTTTGGTATGCCTCCCTCGCTCCAACCCGAGGAAGTCATAACCAAACCAAGATCATCATACCACCGATGCAGCGAGCCCCGAACTCTATCCTCATTTTGCCGGGTCAAGAACACTCAAATACGCAAAGGTCCAATAAAAAAAGAAGAAGAAAAAAAAAAAAAAAAAAAAAAAAGAGTAAAGGGAAGGAGGAACACCCTCCTTTACACCTTTGCTACCGCTAAGGCCCAAGGTCCATATACACTACGTGTGTACCACCTAAGCCTTGTGGGCCTCGAGATGGATCATCAAGCTACCACCGTAGAAGTTTCAACGTTCTTGCCTTCATGCGCGGTTGGTACTCACACACTCGGATATGCAAAGGTAATAATTCACCGATTCTTTTTACTCATACTTATCTCCACATATAAAAATATATATATATATATTTCATGATGGAGATAAAGCAAGGCTAGACCTATTTTGTATCTTTATCATAGCCTTGTTTAAGTATGAAAAGTTTGGTGAAGCTTTTATGTCCCCCTTTGATAATAAAACTTTCAAATAAAACTTTTTGAAAAAAAAAACAAGTCGCTCTTTTGCTCCTTCCCGCACATGTTTCAAAGTTTGGTAATCACGGAAGGATGGTAAGTCCACTCGTGAAACTACCATATACTAATCATGCAGAAACGCCAAAAGCACTGGGGGTACAACCCCGATTCGATGGGCATTGAGCTAGCTTGGGGAGGACCGTAACAAGGTAATGTGAAACCTACACTCTCATCCTTTGTCCTTTACCTTGCTAAAAAACAAACTATAATCTTTTTTTGTTAAGCCTGCCGCAATGCCTTTATCGCCATTGGATGAATCTTGTTATCAATTTCATGCTTCCTCTTTCTTTATTGGCATGTATGGTTTGGAAGTTTTGGTTATTCGAATGATCATACTTCCATAGACTCTTTGAATTGAGCATGGTGCTTAGGTCAAAAAAGTCTACCTTAATCAGATTAGACATGGAGTCGAGTTTGATTATTGAACCAGAGTCGCAAGTGTAGAATTTGGTCGACCATATGGACTAACCCCCGAGGAAATTACCAACTTCAAGAGGGTGTCACGGAGATGACAATGGAAATCAGATCTTGCCTGGCGGCGAAAAAAAAAAGGATATAATATAAAATAATAATCAGAATAAAATAAAATAAAAGTAATAATAAAACCTTTCAAACCCCAAGAATGGTTGTCCCGTTCTTCCAAGATCATCACAAGACAAGCTTGGGGAAGTCCCCTATCTTGCTCAAAGAAGCCACGAACCGAGAATCGGGGCTAGGGGCGTGTGCAAGCTAGCAACATTCCTAAACTAAAGGTAAGGCAAAAGCTAGCTTGGGGATGACTCCCACAAAAGGTAACTCATATCTCACATTCCATTCAGTAATTTTCTTGTCTTATAAGAATGATGAGTTATGAGAATAAAAAAAAAGGGGAAGAAGAAAGAGAGAGAGAGGAGATTTTTTTTTTTCCACTCCATATATATGTGTTGTAGAAATGTTTAGTTCTATCCCTTTGTTGAAATGATGAATAGTTGCTCTGTCTTATGTTTTGCCTGTGCCTAGTTTATAACTTAAATTTCTCTAAAGTTTGGGTTTAGTGGCTAAGTTTTACTTCACCTTGAAAAGCCTGATTCGTGTGGGTTGCATAAGCTTTGTCTGGTCTAAGTTGTTGCCGGTTACGATATGATAAAATGAGCTTGCTATGACATTATTCTTAGAATGACTTGACATCCGAGTTTTTTTTCGAAAATCGAAACTCAAAAAGTTCCTCAATGATATGCACTATCCTACCAGAGCCATATGACATGTTCTTTCATGAAAAACCTTAGTCATATGCTACCTGTTTTCATGGTGAGCCTTTTTCAAAAAGCCGTAACCTATGTTGAGATTCTCTTCATATGCCCATGATCAAGATTCACTTGCACCCAGAAATAAATGCCAATTCTCACACTGAGAATTGCGCACAACATGCACCCTTCCATCCACCAAAAATATACTCCATTCATTTTATCATGCTCTCTCACAAAAACTCTTGTTGCAAAAAGGAGAAGTATGGGCTATGCTAAAAAAGAAGAAAGAAAAAAAAAAAAAAAGATGGACAAATGTCCTAATAAAAGACGAGGAAGTCAGTACTCGTCCAAAAAAAAAAATGGATATGAGAAAAAGAAAAAAAAAGAAATAAAGGTAACCCATACCTCCTTCCTCCAAAAATAAAGAGAGTCATGGTACTTGGAGTCCACCAAATACCAAAAATATATTTCCCACACATGCACATCTTGATCAAGGCATATGACTAGTCTCTCCGGGTGGTTCGGTCTTTGACGAAGGCAACATGACATGAAACAGGTACGCCAATCTTTTACCTACCCAAAACTCCACATATCACCGGCCTTATAGTTGGTAGGAAAAAGAAAGGCAACTCTAAGCCTTTGGTGAGGATCAACCACTTACATACATTGAGAGATCGAGTGATCATTCGAGGAACTTCTTTATTTTGCAAAAATATTTCAAAAACCTACGGATTGATGGTCACTTTCGAAAGAATGAAAGATAAGCGAGCCCGTCGAACCGTTCTATCCAAGCAACCGCCTAAGACTTGGAGACGGCTCAAAAGCCTCACAAAAAGATGAAAGGTAATAAAGGGTGAATAAACGTGCCATTTTATTCAAACTATAGTAGAACTTTTTGTTATAACCCCGCACGGGTGAGATGTAATCGGCATAGAAGCAACTCCCGATCAACAACCAAGTACTTATGTTTGCCCGAGGGCGTGCAATGGGTAAGCTTGGGGAGTTTGTTGGCGGTCACCAACGACGTATTTTTAACGTCAACATTCTACCAATAAGGGGTTGAAACTATACCTTACTACACACATATACATTTATTATTAACATAATTCCACTTGTAGTGCGTAAATATTATTTTGCGGGGGTTTATATAAAAAGCAAGTGGAGAATGCACCAAAAGGCGCCTCCCGGAAAGCGCATTCCACGAAGAACATCAAGCCCAAGGGAGAAACGGACCAAACACACAAAACTGGGCCGAGCCAACACCGCCACACAACTTTTCAAGCCCAACAACGATGGCCTGCCAAAGCTCAGGCCGAACGGGGCCCAGCAGGGTGCGCGCGCACCCATCCTAAGGCCGTTCGGGCCCAACTTTGGCGAGGCGGTGCATTAACCTTCCAAGTGGGCGTGCGGGCGGTGGTATGGTCGGTTTGGTCGATTAGGGAAGATGTCCAAGGTCGGTTTTGGCTCCTTCCATATGGGGAGGGACATTTTCCAAAGAGCCCCCTTTCCTCTACCTATAAAAGGAGGCCCTCCCCCCCTCATTCAACACACACCACACAAGAGAGCCTCTCTCCATTTCTTCTTCCTCCTCCTTTTCTTCTTTCTACTTCTTCTTTTCTTCTTTATAGGTTAGTAGTATAATAATAAGGAGGATGGCCATGAGCTTACTTGGAGAGCTTGGACATCTTGTATCTTTTCGGTATGAATAATATCAAGAGTTCCATTTTGTTCTTGCTCTCACTTTACCAATATAGTTGTGTTCTTGAATTAGAGCAAAGTTCTTATGATATAATCTTGATTGATGGACTAGTCTATAGTTTCTATATCATGATCTTGTCATATAGGATGTTGTGCTTAATATATCATGCATACATGCTTAGACCTAGAGCTAGATTGAAATGATGAGTTCTACTTAAAGTTAGACTTGGTTGATGTTGGGTTGCGGGTTCGTCGTCCGTCCTTGTGGTGGTTGCTCTGGTAGAAGGACCCCATTTACGGGTAAGCCTTGTACATGCCAGAGTATGTAGTCAATGGCATAGACATGGTGTCTAGGCTAGGGGCTGCCTTCGTTTGCCTCGGCCATGCGGTTGTGGTGGTAGGCGGCAGTGGTGACGGCCCCTGTCTGGCCCCCTTGTAATCCCCACGTCCATGGTCGGCGTAGAGCCGTAGGCCGGCAATGCCTGGCAGACCAGGTGTTATCCGGTGCCCGAAGTAAGTCAGCAGAGACCTTGCCTATCTTGACCTAGAATCTCTAACAGTAAAGCATGTGTGTATCAGCTATCTTGACATGACTATCTAGGATATGCCTGCTCCATATTAGACTTATTCTTTTATTCTTTCTTTTATCTTTATCCTTGAGATTGGCTTGAGTGTGTGTGTCAAGTTATCCTATTTACCCATCCTATTTTATCCCTATTATGAACATTGGTTTATTATGCAGTCGTGTTGTCTTGACCATGTCCGAATTAGAGACTTTTACACCATGCCTTCCTTTGGAAAAATATAAATAACGATACCTCGAATACTTCCCGTAGGGTGAAATGCTACAACGGTATTTCCGTGCGCTGCGGACTTGGTGCGTAAACGTTGCGAATACCAACGGGACATTTCTAAAGCGTGATTGCGTTAAGAAATGTCAACAAACATTTCTGGCGTCATTTGCCGGGGATGGGTTCTAAACCATTTCTAGTGATTGCACTTAAGAAATGCAACAAGCATTTCGGCGCCATTGTAGGGGAAGGCGTTGGTTAAAGGGATGATCTATTAGGACATGTTCATTATAATATGCATGTGTAGTGACCCTTGTTCATAATAGTTTTATCTAAAAAAAAAATCTTATAAATAAATAGCAAGAACATGATTTCAAGTTAGTGTGCACCTTCGGGTATTCTTGTCGCTAACCATTTTGGTGGAGACTAAGAAGAACAAAAAGGAGCACACGACGCCTAAAAAAACATGGGGGCTACATCATCAAGAAAAAACCTTGATACTCTTGGGCGGAGGAACACACTCAAAAGGAGACCACGACTTTGCACACTTGATTTTTTTTTTTCACGAAAGTCCAAGTGTGTGAGGGAAGATGGTGAGAATATCAAGTTCCAAAGCACACCAAGGGGATCATAAAAAAAAGAAGTAAAAAAAAAGAGATGAATAAGAGATTGGCCTCCCCTTGCTATAAAAAAAGAGGAGAGAAAAAAAAAAAAAAAAAATATGTCATCGAAAAAAAAAAATATAGAGAGAAAAAAATATATAATAAAAGAGGAGAGAGGAGTAGGTTGGCCCCACATGGCTAAAATGAACAAAGAAGACACCGACTCCACCCAAAGATTGCCTCCATAAGCAAGAAGGGGTCGTTCTCTACCAATAAAGTCTCGACACAAGCACCAAGGCTTATGAATCATGCACATTCTTTTGTGCGTGACTAAGCCTCGTTGCCCACTGAGTGAGTTTGGTATGCCTCCCTCGCTCCAACCCGAGGAAGTCATAACCAAACCAAGATCATCATACCACCGATGCGGCCAGCCCTGAACTCTATCCTCAGCCGGTCGGTCAAGAACACTCAAGTACGCAAAGGTCCAATAAAAAAAGAAGAAGAAAAAAAAAGGGTGAAAAAAAAGAGTAAAGGGAAGGAGGAACACCCTCCTTTACACCTTTTTGCTACCGCTAAGGCCCAAGGTCCATATACACTACCCTGTGTGTACCACCTAAGCCTTGTGGGCCGCTGAGATGGATCATCAAGCTACCACCGTAGAAGTTTCAACGTTCTTGCCTTCATGCGCGGTTGGTACTCACACACTCGATATGCAAAGGTAATAATTCACCGATTCTTTTTTACTCATACTTATCTCCACATATAAAAAAATATATATATATATATTTCATGATGGAGATAAAGCAAGGCTAGACCTATTTTGTATCTTTATCATAGCCTTGTTTAAGTATGAAAAGTTTGGTGAAGCTTTTATGTCCCCCCTTTGATAATAAAACTTTCAAATAAAACTTTTTGAAAAAAAAAACAAGCTGCTCTTTTGCTCCTTCCTGCACATGTTTCAAAGTTTGGTAATCACGAAGGATGGTAAGTCCACTCGTGAAACTACCATATACTAATCATGCAGAAACGCCAAAAAGCACGGGGTACAACCCCGATTCGATGGGCATTGAGCTAGCTTGGGGGAGGACCGTAACAAGGTAATGTGAAACCTACACTCTCATCCTTTGTCCTTTACCTTGCTAAAAAAACAAACTATAATCTTTTTGTTCGCCTCGCAATGCCTTTATCGCCATTGGATGAATCTTGTTATCAATTTCATGCTTCCTCTTTCTTTATTGGCATGTATGGTTTGGAAGTTTTGGTTATTCGAATGATCATACTTCCATAGACTCTTTGAATTGAGCATGGTGCTTAGGTCAAAAAAGTCTACCTTAATCGATTAGACATGGAGTCGAGTTTGATTATTGAACCGAGCTGCAAGTGTAGAATTTGGTCGACCATATGGACTAACCCTCGCAGAAATTACCAACTTCAAGAGGGTGTGTCCTGGAGATGACAATGGAAATCAGATCTTGCCGGCGAACCAAAAAAAAAAAAGGATATAATATAAAATAATAATCAGAATAAAATAAAATAAAAGTAATAATAAAACCTTTCAAACCCCAAGAATGGTTGTCCCGTTCTTCCAAGATCATCACAAGACAAGCTTGGGGGAAGTCCCCTATCTTGCTCAAAGAAGCCACGAACCGAGAATCGGGCTGGGGCAGTGCAAGCTAGCAACATTCCTAAACTAAAGGTAAGGCAAAAGCTAGCTTGGGGGATGACTCCCACAAAAGGTAACTCATATCTCACATTCCATTCAGTAATTTTCTTGTCTTATAAGAATGATGAGTTATGAGAATAAAAAAAAAGAGGGGAAGAAGAAAGAGAGAGAGGAGATTTATTTTTTCCACTCCATATATATGTGTTGTAGAAATGTTTAGTTCTATCCCTTTGTTGAAATGATGAATAGTTGCTCTGTCTTATGTTTTGCCTCGTGCCTAGTTTATAACTTAAATTTCTCTAAAGTTTGGGTTTAGTGGCTAAGTTTTACTTCACCTTGAAAAGCCTGATTCGTGTGGGTTGCATAAGCTTTGTCCGGGTCTAAGTTGTTGCCGGTTATTTATATGATAAAATGAGCTTGCTATGACATTATTCTTAGAATGACTTGACATCCGAGTTTTTTTTTCGAAAATCGAAACTCAAAAAGTTCCTCAATGATATGCACTATCCTACGTGAGCCATATGACATGTTCTTTCATGAAAACCTTAGTCATATGCTACCTGTTTTCATGGTGAGCCTTTTTTCAAAAAAGCCGTAACCTATGTTGAGATTCTCTTCATATGCCCATGATCAAGATTCACTTGCACCCAGAAAATAAATGCCAATTCTCACCGAGAATTGCGCACAACATGCACCCTTCCATCCACCAAAAAAATATACTCCATTCATTTTATCATGCTCTCTCACAAAAACTCTTGTTGCAAAAAGGAGAAGTATGGGCTATGCTAAAAAAGAAGAAAAAAAAAAAAGATGGACAAATGTCCTAATAAAGACGAGGAAGTCAAGACTCGTCAAAAAAAAAAAAATGGATATGAGAAAAAGAAAAAAAGAAATAAAGGTAACCCATACCTCCTTCCTCCAAAAATAAGAGAGAGTCATGGTACTTGGAGTCCACCAAATACCAAAAATATATTTCCCACACATGCACATCTTGATCAAGGCATATGACTAGTCTCTCCGTGTGGTTCGGTCTTTTGACTTAAGGCAACATGACATGAAACAGTACGCCAATCTTTTACCTACCCAAAACTCCACATATCAGCCTTATAGTTGGTAGGAAAAAGAAAGGCAACTCTAAGCCTTTGGTGAGGATCAACCACTTACATACATTGAGAGATCGAGTGATCATTCGAGGAACTTCTTTATTTTGCAAAAATATTTCAAAAACCTCTGGATTGATGGTCACCGAAAAGAATGAAAGATAAGCGAGCCCGTCGAACCGTTCTATCCAAGCAACCGCCTAAGACTTGAGACGGCTCAAAAGCCTCACAAAAGATGAAAGGTAATAAAGGGTGAATAAACGTGCCATTTTATTCAAACTATAGTAGAACTTTTTGTTATAACCCTGGCACAGGTGAGATGTAATCGGCATAGAAGCAACTCCTGATCAACAACCAAGTACTTATGTTTGCCCGAGGACGTGCAATGGGTAAGCTTGGGGGAGTTTGTTGACGGTCACCAACGACGTATTTTTAACGTCAACATTCTACCAATAAGGGGTTGAAACTATACCTTACTACACACATATACATTTATTATTAACATAATTCCACTTGTAGTGCAGAAATATTATTTTGCAGGGTTTATATAAAAAGCAAGTGGAGAATGCACCAAAAGGCGCCTCCCTGGAAAGCGCATTCCTGAAGAACATCAAGCCCAAGGGAGAAACGGACCAAACACACAAAACTGGGCCGAGCCAACACCGCCACACAACTTTTCAAGCCCAATAACGATGGCTCGCCAAAGCTCTCAGCCGAACGGGGCCCTGGCCAGGTGCGCGCACCATCATCCTAAGGCCGTTCGGGCCCAACTTTGGCGAGGCGGTGCATTAACCTTCCAAGTGGGCGATGCGGCGGTGGTATGGTCGGTTTGGTCAGATTAGGAAGATGTCCAAGGTCGGTTTTGGCTCCTTCCATATGGGGAGGGACATTTTCCAAAGAGCCCCCTTTCCTCTACCTATAAAAGGAGGCCCTCCCCCCCTCATTCAACACACACCACACAAGAGAGCCTCTCTCCATTTCTTCTTCCTCCTCCTTTTCTTCTTTCTACTTCTTCTTTTCTTCTTTATAGGTTAGTAGTATAATAATAAGGAGGATGGCCATGAGCTTACTTGGAGAGCTTGGACATCTTGTATCTTTCGGTATGAATAATATCAAGAGTTCCATTTTGTTCTTGCTCTCACTTTACCAATATAGTTGTGTTCTTGAATTAGAGCAAAGTTCTTATGATATAATCTTGATTGATGGACTAGTCTATAGTTTCTATATCATGATCTTGTCATATAGGATGTTGTGCTTAATATATCATGCATACATGCTTAGACCTAGAGCTAGATTGAAATGATGAGTTCTACTTAAAGTTAGACTTAGTTGATGTTGGGTTGCGGGTTCGTCGTCCGTCCTTGTGGTGGTTGCTCTGGTAGAAGGACCCCGTTTACGGGTAAGCCTTGTACATGCCGAGTATGTAGTCAATGGCGTAGACATGGTGTCTAGGCTAGGGACCGCCTTCGTTTGCCTCGCCATGTACGGTTGTGGTGGTAGGCGGCGGTGGTGACGGCCCCTGTCCGTCCCTTTGTAATCCCCCACGTCCGTGGTCGGCCAGAGCCGTAGAGGTAGGCGGCAATGCCCGGAACACTGTGTGTTATTCGGTGCCCGAAGTAAGTCGGCCAGAGACCTTGCCTATCTTGACCTAGAATCTCTAACAAGTAAAAGCATGTGTGTATCACTATCTTGACATGACTATCTAGGATATGCCTGCTCCATATTAGACTTATTCTTTTATTCTTTCTTTTATCTTTATCCTTGAGATTGGCTTGAGTGTGTGTGTCAAGTTATCCTATTTACCCATCCTATTTTATCCCTATTATGAACATTGGTTTATTATGCAGTTGTGTTGTCTTGACCATGTTCGAATTAGAGACTTTTACACCATGCCTTCCTTTGGGAAAATATAAATAACGATACCCCTCGAATACTTAGGGTGAAATGCTACAACGGTATTTTCGCGGCGCTTGCGGACTTGGTCTCAGAACGTTGCGAGAATACCAATGGACATTTCTAAAGCGTGATTGCGTTAAGAAATGTCAACAAGCATTTCGGCGCCGTTGTCGGGATGGGTTCTAAAACCCTGTTTCTAGTGATTGCGCTTAAGAAATGCAACAAGCACGGTAATGGACAAAGGATGAGAGTGTAGGTTTCACATTACCTTGTTATGGTCCTCCCCCAAGCTAGCTCAATGCCCATCGGATCGGGGTTGTACCCCCGCGCTTTTGGCTTTTCCTGTATGGTTAGTATATGGTAGATTCACGAGTGGACTTACCATCCTTCGTGATTACCAATTTTCAAAACATATGCAGGAAGGAGCAAAAGAGCAGCTTGGTTTCTTTTTTTTTTCAGAAATTATTTGAATATTTTATTATCAAGGGAGGACATAAACCTCACCAAACTTTTCAAGCTCAAACAAGGCTAAGAAGAAAATGCAATAAAAGTCTAGCCCTCGCTTTGTCTCCATCATGAAATATCTTAAATATTTATGACGTCGATTCTGGGTTCATTAATCAAATTTCAACACCTTGTCAAAATTTGATTAAAGGAGGTCATTTTAACCCAAGCACCATGCTTGATTTAAAAGACCTATGGATGTCTCACATGTGCCCATGTAAACACATCCAAACCCAAACCATATTTCATAAACAAAGAAGCATGCTTTTTTTTTATATGGAGATAAGTATGAGTAAAAAGGATTGGTGAATTATTACCTTTGCATACCTGAGTGTGTGTGTACCAACCGCGCATGAAGGCAAGAACATTGAAACTTCCACGGTGGCAGCTTGATGATCCCTCTCAGGCGGGCCACATGGCTTAGGTGATACACACGTATAGTGTATATGGACCTTAGGCCTTAGGGGTAGCAAAAGTGTAAAGGAGGTGGCTCCTCCTTTTCTTCTTTTTTTTATTTTTTTTTTATCATCATCATTCATTTTTTTTACACCTTTGCGTACCTGAGTGTACTTGACCGGCAGCTTGAGGATAGAGTTCAGAATTGCTGCATCGGTAGCGTGATGATCTTGGTTTGGTTGTGACTTCCCGGCCGGAGCAGAGGGAGGCATACCAAACTCACTCAGGTGGGCAACAAGGCTTAGTCACACACAAAGAATGTGCATGATTCATAAGCCTTGGTGCTTGCGACAAAGGTCTTGGGAGAGAAAGATCCTTTCTTGCTTGTATGGAAGCAATGCCGGGTGGAGTCAAGTGCCTTTATTATTTTATTTGGACTATGTGGGGCCAACCTCGCTCCTCTCTCCTCTTATATTTTATATATATATATTTATTTATTTATTTATTTTCTTTTTCGATGACATTTTTTTTCTTTTTTTTTTTTTTTCTTCGATTCTTTTTTTTTTCAAATTATTTTTTTTTCTCTTTTTTTTATAGCACGGGGAGGCCAATCTCTTATTCATCTCTTTTTCGTAATCTTTTTTTTTTCACTTCTTTTTTTTTTTTTATGATCCCCTTGGTGTGCTTTGGAACTTGATATTCTCACCATCTTCCCTTACACACTTGGACTTTTGTGAAAAAAGTCAAGTGTGCAAAAGTCGTGGTCTCCTTTTTCGCCCAAGAACATCAAAGTTTTCTTGTTGATGTAGCCCCCATGTTTTCGAAGGCCGCGTGCCCCTTTTGTTCTTCTTAGTCTCCACCGAAGTGGTTAGCGACAAGAATACCCGAAGGTGCATACTAACTTGATAACATGTCCTTGCTTTTTATTTATAAGATATATATATATATATATTTAGAACAATGGTCACTACACACGCATATTATAATGAGCATGCCCTATTAGATCATCCCTTTAACCAACGCCTTCCCGGCAAGAACGGCGCCAGAAATGCTTGTTGACATTTCTTAACGCAATCACCAAAAAGGCAATCACGCTTAGATATGTCTGCGTTGGTATTCTCGCAACGTTTACAAAACAAGTCCGCAAGCGCACGGAAATACCGTTGTAGCATTTCACCCGTAAGTATTCGTGGTATCGTTATTTATATTTTCCCAAAGGAAGGCATAGTATAAAAGTCTCTAATTGGACATGGTCAAGATAACTTGACTATATAATAGACCAATGCTCATAGTAGGGGTAAAATAGGATAGGTAAATAGGATAACTTGACACACACACTCAAACCAATCTCAAGGATAAAGGTAAAAGAAAGAATAAAAGAATAAATCTAATATGGAGTAGGCATATCCTAGGTAGTCATGTCAAGATAGTAGATACACACATGTTTTATCGTTATGCATTCTAAGTCAAGATAGCCAAGGTCTCGCCGACCGCGGGCACCGCCCACGCCCAAAGGACGTTGTCCGCAATTGCACCGCGCCACACCCGAACGTGGGGGATTTCAAGGGACGGACAAGGTCGTCACAACCCACCCGCCTACCCCCTCAACCGTGGGATGCGCCACAAAGACAGGCAACCCCTAGCCCGAACACCACGTCTACACTAGTGATTATTACCTAGCGTGTTAACAAGGCTTACCCGGCCCCCCGGGGTCCTTCTACTAGAGTACCGCCACAAGGACGACTATCAATCCCCAACCCAACATCAACCAAGTCAATCTTTAAGTAGAACTCATCATATCATTCTAGCTCTTGGTCTAAACATGTATGCATGATAGATTAAGCACGATGTTCTATATGACAAGATCATGATATAGGAACAATAGACTAGTTCATCAACCAAGATTATATCACAAGAACTTTGCTCTATTTCAAGAACACAACTATATTGATAAAGTGAGAGCAAGAACAAAATGGAACTCTTGATATTATTCATACCGCAAGACACAAGATGTCCAAGCTCTCCTAGATAGCTCATTGCCTTCCTCCTTATTATTCTACTACTAACCTATAAAGAAGAAAAGAAGAAGAAAGAGGAAGAGAGGCTCTTGTGTGGTGTGTCTTGAATGAGGGGGAGAGGGCCTCCTTTTATAGGTAGAGGAGAGGGGGCTCTTTGGAAAATGTCCCTCCCCATATGGAAGGAGCCAAAACCAACCTTGGACACCTTCCTAATCCGACCAAACCGACCATCCCACCGCCGCAAGACGCCCACTTGAAGGTTAATGCACCGCTCGCCAAAGTTGGGCCCGAACGGCCTCGGGATGGGTGCGGGCGCACCTTAGGGTGCGCGCGCAACCTTTCGGGCCCCGCTCGCCCGAGCTTTGTAGGCCATCGTTGTTGGGCTTGAAAAGTTGTGTGGCGGTGTTGGCTCACCCAATTTTGCATGTTTGGTCCATTTCTCCCTTGGGCTTGATGTTCTTCAGGAATGCTTTCTGTGGAGGCGCCTTTTTGGTGTATTTTCCACTTGCTTTTTATATAAATCCCGCAAAATAATATTTCGCACTACAAGTGGAATTATGTTAATAATAAATGTATATGTGTGTAGTAAGGTATAGTTTCAACCCCTTATTGGTAGAATGTTGACGTTAAAAATACGTCGTTGGTGACCGTCAACACATATGATTTGGAACGAGTTACCCGCTGATTAAGTCCTCCAATCATGGTCTCCTCGTGGTGGCGGCTGGATGTGTTGTGGCGCCGCGGCGCGAAGATGTCGCCTCCCCTCGACCGCAGCGAGGGACCTCCTTTGGTACAATCGGCTCACCGAGGAAGCCGCTCCACCGACCCCAAGAAGTAGAGGTAGTCGTGTCGGGTCCGGGAGCGCGCACGCCGTCATCGTAGGGTCAATCGGGACAAGCGGTGGAGTCACTTTGGGATCACCCCAGCCAACATCTTCCTGCTCCTCCTCCGCAAAGATACTCTATCCCATCTCCTTCTTTCCTGCACACTCAAAAGCAGAAGAAGAACAAGGCATAGTCTCATCGAAGGTAACCTCACATGTCTCTACAATGTGGTTAGTCTGAAGATTATGTACTCTATAGGCATGAGAATGTAAAGCATATCTAAGGAAAATGCCATCAGCTGATCGAGACCCAAACTTATCAAGATTACCTTGCTTGAGAATGAAGCATCTACACCCAAACACACGTAAGTGGCTCACCTTGGGCAATCTCCCAAACCGCAGCTCGTATGAGGTCTTCTTAGTGAAAGCTCAAGAAAGACGCGGTTGGAGACATGGCACGCCGTGTTGATTGCCCTCGCCCAATACCTCCTGAGTCTTACGTTCATCGAGCATGGTCCTCGCCATCCGCACAAGAGTCGGGTTCTTCCTCTCAATGATTCCGTTCTGCTGAGGCACATAGGGACTAGAGAACGGTGTTCGAGACCAAGGCTAGCACAAAAGGTATCAAACCGAGTGTTTTTGAATTATGTGCCATTGTCACCGCGCAGATAGCTCGAATGGCATTATCTCGCAACTCAGTCCGCAACCTCATAATCAAATCTCATGCATGACCAAAGGCTTCATTCTTACCTTCCATGAAGAAGACCCATGAGTACCTTGAAAAGTCATCCAGATCACCAAAAAAGCACCACTTCCCACCAATGTAAACGAACCCGAGATGGACCAACAAAGGTCCATATGTAAAATCTCTCCGGTCGAAAGTGGTCACGATCCCGTTAATCGGGGATGGGAAGCGGCTACCATTTTCCCATGGCGATAAGGATGGCAGACTAAGTCTTTCTTGAACTTGAGCTTAGGTAATCTCGGATGATGAGGTCCATTGAGCTCAACCTTGCAAGAAGATCGAAGCTCAAATGTCCCAACCTCCTATGCCACTTACACAAGTCCGAAGAAGACCCAGCCACCAAGCAACAAGAGGCACCAAAGGCCCTCGAAAAGTTAGCTCGAAAAACTTGACCGAATGGCACAATCTAGCATATAAGATTACCATGTGAATCCAAGACTCGAACAACCAACCTTAAAACGCACCTCAAAACCATCTGTCAAAAGCTAAGAAACGCATGCAAGTTGAAGTGGAGGTTGATAGTGCCACGTCCTTGAGGACAAAGTGCTCGTTGAGTCCGGTCGACCCACGAGACAAGATCTTCCCTCTACCGTTGTCCCCAAATGTGATGTACTCTTTAGTCTTCATGGGGCTGAGGCTGGAGAACCAATCGAGGTTGTCGGTCATGTGTCGAGAGCAATCCGAATCGATGAGCCACATGTTCTCCAACCTCCCATCCTGCATCAACAATAGTATATAGGATGAGCAAACGACACAACACTGGGGTTAGTATACTTAGGAGAATACCAGTGTTGACCATTTTACCCAAGATAGGCGTTAGGCAAAACAAACATCCCATGACCCTTCTTCTCAAAGTGCTCACCACACACAGCAAAGCGTGGTGCACTCCTCCTATCAAACTCAAAGCTCCCAAAGCGAGGAACAACTTCCACTCGTGGAGTACGACCACCACGGGGCCTCACAATCTGCAGCCTAACTCTCTAGGGCATCCTACCTCTTGGCCCAAAGAAACCGCTCTCGAACCGGGCCGCATACCCCTCTCATGCAAACCAAAGCTGTGGGTGATACAAGTCGCGGTTCTCGAACTCAACTTGACACCTAGCATCCCTCTTCCTCCTAAAGCAAAACTCAAAAAAGTGACCATCTCTCTGGCAGTACTCACAGTGATACCTCACCTTTCTCTTGGGTGGTTGTTGGTTCACTCTCTTGGGTGGATGGCTCACTTTTGGTGTGGCCTTGGCTCTAGGAAGGGTTTCCTCAGGGATTTTGGGCAAAGTGTCAAGTGGGTTCTTGAGGTGGTTTGGTTTTGGAAGCCATACTTACTTGGGAGGTGGAGTCTTTGGGATCTCTTGACAATGCCATCTTGCACAATGGGCTTAGTAGGCTCAGTGGGGTGATCTTGGTCAACTTAGGAGTGTTTATTGGTTTTTCACTCGAGCTCAAACCACTACCTTGACCAACCTTGCCATAGATAACTTCACCCTTCCCACCTATTGCAAAGCCTAATCTCTTTATGTCGGTTCCCCTCTTGAACCGACTCATTATCATACCAAGCTGTGGCTCTCCACTAGACACCTAACTCAGGACAGAGTGAAGGTATTTGTTCTCCTCTTCGACTCTCCCCTTGTCATGCCTACAAGACATCACCTCAAGCTCCAAAGCTTCACACTTAGCACACTCCAACACGGTGCTAACCGAGCTAGCCTTCTCTAGCACGTAGATTTTAGCATCCTTCTCTGCCAAATTTCAGATCGCAAGCCCGAAAGCAGACTTGCATGCACCCAAGAACATTGGCCTAGCCTTCAGCTCTCAACGCGTGCTCATCTAGCAACGTTGTAATATTTGGATTGCAAAGACATAATGCTAGACATATGCACAAAGACAAGCATCACACTCAAAGTTCATCGAGACACTCCTCCATCAAGCCAGCCAACTCTAACTCAACCAAAGCCATCTCCCACTTCTCCTTATACTCCTTTCTCTCCTTAGTCGCTTCGCTTGAGTAGCTTCTCCTGACACACAAGCGCATCTCCCATAGAGTCAACCTCAGCAGTAAGGGATTCGATTGTGGGTGATACCTCGTGAGAAGAGTCATTGTCGTGGCTTGGTGGCCGCCGGTCTCCGCTCCATCGAGGGCCATGGTGCAGAAGCCCCCGTGCTCGAAGTCAGCGAAGAAGCAAAGTCCATTCAGCTTCTCCTCGATCTTGTGCTCGGACTCCTCATCACCAGAGGGAGCTTGCTCATTGTTTGAGTTGTCGTCAAGGTCGCTGAGGGAGGCAAAGAAGGCGTGCTTGTGCTCCTTGGCACGCTTGAGGTACTTCTTCTTGATTGCCTCCTTGTCGAAACCCTTCTTGGACTTGTGCTTGATGACGGTGTACTCGCGCTTGTCATTGCACTTGCCATAGTCATGCCTGTCGATGGAGTAGTACTTATCCTTGTTCTTCTTGGGGCACATGGCGATGAAGTAATCCAGATCACCACACTCGAAGCATCCTCCCTTCAGACCACCGCCACGCCGACGGTTCAGGCGGTTGTTGTGGAACCGTGAGAATCGGCTGATGACGAGAGCCAACTAATCATCCCTAAGGCACTCCAACTACTCCTCTGTCACAGTCACCAAAGAAGACAAGGCAAATGAGATCTGTGATGGGTTAGCAGATGAATTGGAACTACCTTTTCCCTGAGACGAGGGCAACGTTTGGCGCGGATGGGTTCTTGAGCTTTGCCTAGATCCGGGACTCGATCTCGGAGGACTTGAGCTTGCTGTAAAGCTTGTCGGGTGTGAGGGTGTCATAGTTGGTGGACTCCATGATCGTGGACACCTTCACGCCTGTTGGTATTTGTTAAGCCCACAGAAATATTTATAGTTTTTATAATCCGCAAGCGAACGGATAACGGTGAGCACTTCACCCGGGAGAGGGTTTTAATATCGAATCCACAGGGAAACGGTGAGGGAGACTACGATCTAATCTTAACCCGAAGTAGCACAAGACTTAAGAAGGTTGATGGTATAGAGATGATTACTAAGATATCTAGATCTAATCCAGGTAAGCTATGTCAATATTGTCCTAGGGGGACGCCACTCATAAGGAGACACGGGCAAAGCGTGCAATCCTCCGGGGCAACAAAGAGTCCTACTAGTCCTATCAACGGGAGGTGGAATACAAAGGAATAACGCAGCTGTCACCTACGTTAACTACCACACACCGGAAGGTAGGGAGTATCCACAAGCAACCTCAGTCTAAGCACCACGCCTAAACCTAAATTACTCCTCTTAACCTATAGGGTCCTATAGATCAGAGTACTCAAACAAGAGTTGTGAACAATAAGAACAATATTAACAATCACTTACTTAGAAGAGAAGTAGATTACCAGAGTAACTCATAGTGTAGATTAACTTCCACCAAGGTACAAGTGTGGAGGTAGCACCGACAGGCCGGCACCTCCTCCAGTCCTTTCCCTCTCTCTATCTCTCTTGATCTAAAGACTAGATCTATCTAGATCTAATCCTCTTGCATCTACTAGTGGAAGAGGTTGTCCATACATGGGACATCTCCATGACCCATAGGTCAAAAGATAATGAATAGAATGAATTAGGGTTTCACCCTGTAAGGGGGGGGTCCGCTTATATAGCCCTAGGCGATGAACGAGGAGCCCTTGGATCAAACCGACCTTGAACAACGGCGCAGATCTTCTCCCAATGTCGGTTTATAACCGACCTAGAAATGTGAGACTGAAAGGTGGGGACACTCGGCGGTCGCCGCCAGAAGATTCCCCGGCGATCGCTAGGATCCTGCTTCCATGTGGGTCCAGCCTTCTCCTGGTGTTTTCTGGTATCTTCTAGAATGTTTTAGTCCACTTTTTGGATTGGATTACTTCACGGTCAAGTCTCTTCTTCATATGGCAAGTAATCTCCGGGCTTTTCACTGTTCTCATCCGGCTTTTATCCGTTTAGTCCCTCGAAAAGATATAAATCACCAAAACTCGTGGAACTATGTCAGTAAAGCCCCTAGTCTATGTGATTATTCATTTTAAGCCCTTATTTCATGTTTAGTTGACTAGTAATATTATGCTATAACAGGTGTCAACAATACCCCCAAGCTTACCCTTTGCTAGTCCCTAGCAAAGCCAAACTTAGCAATGGATCAGGAGTTGCTGCAACGCTTTCACGCCTCAAAAATACACATGCTTTCAAATTTCTCTCCAGATAAGAATAAACTGTTTCAACCTTCAACTTACCCATCTTACCTTTAACCATGGAGCTTATAGCCTTCTCTTCAATCTTGGGTAATTGAAAGATAGAACAATCAAATCAAGCACTATTTCTCAAACTCTTTGTTTAACTGCCCTTCTTCGAGTTTTTGCAAGTTTTCAAAATAAAACTCAAAGTTCCTAGTATGACTCTCTCAAGTCTCTCATTTGTGGTATTTGTGGATCCTCACTTAGGTAATAATGTTGTTTTGCCTTTCTCTCATAATATGTGGTATTTTTGGCTAAGGCAGTAGGACACTATGCCTTCTTCTCTCTCAACCTATATCTAAGGCTTATATCTGGAGCTCATAGGTGAGAGAGAACTATATCTACTTACTAAGCATATATTGTAAGTTCATGCAATGGATCCAAAGTCACGAGTCATACTGATCAAGTGTTGCATGTGTATGGTGGAGTGAATATAGTGGTAGGTGGATAATGAGGGTAAATGTAATGAGGTGTATCTAATGAATGAGGGGAAAGCCTAATTCTACTTTTTGCTCCTTGAGGAATCATCTCTCTTTGAAATCTAGGAATGTTTGTGAGAACCCGGGTTGTATTTCTTTTTCTTTGTTTTCTCATTTTTTATTTATTATATATATATATATATTTTTTATGGAGAGGTGGGCATCTAAGTACCCATTGTTTTCAGCGGACACTTGTCCATTTTTTAACTCTCCTTTATTCTCTCTTTTTTTTTTTTTTTTTTACTTAGAATACAACCCAAATCTCTTTTGCAATAAACTTTTGAGAGATAGATAAGAGTAATGGAGCTTTGTAAGACATTGGCTAGATATGGATGGGTGGAAGGGTGTAAGGAATATTTTTGGTTGTTCTATCCCGTGATAGAGTAGAACATTTTTTTAGTGGATATAGTGGATGCATAATGGGTGTAGTGGTGGATGCGCATTCCTAGGGTGGAAATAGCATATGCATGAATGGAGTTGAGTGGAGTAGAGTGGAATGCAATAGAGTGGAATAAGATGAGATGGAGTGAGATGGAATGGGGTGGAGTGTACATGATCAGCATGACAAGTTTCTAAGGGTCGACAAAGATTGAACAAACTCAATGCAAAGCAAGCAACTCTATATATGTCAAAGGGTTTTCCTAATCTAGGGAGCATGTATATATGGCTGTGGTAGGAGGTTCAACACTCTGTCACACAGGAACTTATCATGTGCACTTTCATATTTTCAAAATGAATCTCTAGAAATCTAGTGTCACTAGGAGTAAGATCAATAGCAGCTCAGACTCTCATATATCATATCCGTCAATTACCTAGACTTTAGAGCAAGCGAGTTTGCAACCCACGTGTTTTAGGTTTAAAGTAAGTCTCAAGTCAAAAGGGTTTGCATTTAAGGCTCAAGAGAAATTAAGCTTGAAAGCTAGGTACTGAAAAGGAATTACGGCGGAGCAACTATTCATCATTTCCATGCATGAGAATTAGCTTTAGAGATCATTTTATGTTGGTGGAAAAAGCAACCTCTCGGTACACTCCTATTTATTTATTTATTCTCACACTCTAATAAAGACTCTTTTAAACGATTTGACTTTTTATAACACTAGACTCTTAGCAAACTTCTTAGCAAAACCAAGCAAACCGAATATTTAGCTAATAATAATAGTAGTAATAGTAGAGATACTTATCGGGATAATTGGGGGTGCTCTCCCCAATTTGGATTGAAGTGTAGGGTTTGTTGATGATGAGGAAGTTGAGGTAGATGGCGATGATGATATCGCCTATCATGTCTTTCTCCCTTCAAGTCTTGCTGAACTCAAATAGACAACAAAGCTAGTGGAACTTGATTAAGCATTAGGGGTTAGCCACTTTAGCTTCATGTGTCTAGAGATTTTCAAGATGAATCATGATTACTCTAAGCGTAACTTCAGCAGAAAATATTTTTGAGTTTTATAGATTTATATGCATGCAAAGAACTATGATGCAAATGTAACTAGATGAATGCATAATTATTTTTATGCCACCACGGTGAAAATCTTTATGGGTTGTTACACACCACAAGATTATTCACATGGGGCTTTGAATTTTTCAATGCAAAACACAAAATATTTTTGTTGTTTTCAAATGCAGTATAAAAAAAGAAGATATGCTAATGCAATAATGCAAAAAGATAAATATGATATGCAATGCTAAGAATTAAATATGGATAGCTACCGAGTTACCTTTCGGCAAGGGTTCAATGTTTTAAGTCCTCCGAACAAGACTACTTACCTTAGTTACTCCTTGAGTATATCATTTGATCTTGGCAGCTATATCTCGGGATGGTGATTCTTAGATTTTGTCACCCATGTTCTTTTGCTGGTCCAACATTTAGAAGTAAAAGTTTGATAGTGGGGTTGGCGACTTCTTGTTTTCGTGTGCATGCTTTGTGGGTCTAGGACATTCTCTTGTAGAATTTTGGGGAGTGAAAGCTCCTCCACATTTTGCTCGAAGTATGTCCTGCGTGCAAAAACAAGATAGAGATCAAGTGCATGGGCTGTTGGTGGGAAAACACCAACAGAACCAAAAAGTTCATTCTTCTCTAAAACCTCGGGCACATCAAACAAGACAAAGTTAATTTTCTATGTGTTTCGTTTATTCACAACAAGGGTGATAAGATCGGAAGATGGAACATGAATGTTGCAATACTTTTGCTAGTATGATTAGGACTATGAGATCAAGAAGGTGGTGATAGGAAAGATACCAAACATGTTGAGCTAATAAAGCAAGGGTGTTACTCTAACATGTTGATTCTTTATTTATGAACATGCCATAACTAAGGGAAAGCTTATTTATTGACAACTTACCTCGGGTTGTTACCTTTTTATTGGAGCATGATGGCATCGTAACAACTTGTGGTGGTGCTTTCCATTCTTGTTTGAAGCTTTTCCTTGATTGGCCTCTTGTGTAGCTTCTTCCTAACTTATCTTCTTTCTCTTTATTTCATAAAGTTCTTTTGTGTCCTCCTTGTGAAAGGTTTGTTGTGTCTTGCTTCTTCTCACCGTGAGTTCATCTGGGACCTCTCCCCCAAGCTTATTTGAGAGTTTTTTTTTTTTTTTTTTTTTCGCAGGGGTTAGTCCAACAAGATATACCAATGTCTACACAAGCAATTTTTAGTTCAATAACCAAACTAGACTCCATGTCTAATTTAATTAAGGAAGGTGTTCTAACCTAAGCACCATGCTTAATTTAAAAGCCTTTGAAAACACTCTAGAAGCATTCCCAAACCAAAGCATACTATGGTAGACAAAAGTAGCATGAAAGCATTATAGGGATTTACTCAAACAGAGAGATGGAAAGCATGATAGTTGTTTAACAAATTGAGCATGTTTCAAAAGGTAGAGGCAACCAAGATAGTGTAGCAACATGATAAAGAATATTTCTATGCATATGATTCATGTTGCATAATGATTGGTTGGACATACCTTATATTGTCATCCTTTCGTTCTTCTTGCTCTAGACCTGAAATGGTTAGCGACAACAATATCCGAAGGAATATTTCCTCATTTATATTTCTATGCTCTTTTCACAAGGGTATTATAGCAATATAGCAAACACTCATGTTATTTCTCAAGAAGTGCTTGTTTTAGGACAGCAAGCTCGTCCTTGGGAAACCATTATTATTCATTATGATTAAGTGGTCTCCCATCAATCTATCTCAAGATTTATGCCAACGAGATCTAGAATATTTATTATAGATGTATGCATCTACAACCACCCTTTCAAAATCTATAGGAGGAGAGAGAATGAGGGGGTTGAAGATCTCGTGTGTGATAGTGATGGAGAGACTAGGTGATTCAGGAAGGTGATCATGTGAATATGGACTAGATGAAGTGTCTATGAAGCAGCTCTCATACTCACTGATGTTGTCCTCCTTCTCAAACTCCAAGGTTAATTCATCATGATTGTTTAAGGGATCTCTTGGGTTTGTGTCTCTCGGGCTGAGAATGTCTAAGATCTCGTCCATACAATCGATGGCTGTGGTACATAGGTTTTTGACACTCTCAAGCCATTGTTGTGGGTCTTCTTGGTGGTCTTGATGATCCCTATGCTTAGGTTGTTGTGGTGAATTTCTAGGGTCATCATGAGTCTCACAGAAGGAAGCATATGTGGATTCATCGGGGTCAAGGATAGGTTTAGAGATAGGTTCGAATAAATCATCTTGTCTAGGCATAGAAGGGGAGAAGATAAGATTGTCTTCTAGATAGCTTTGCTCTTCTTCTATGTCATGATCAGACATGCCATCCTCGAGTTCTTCCCAATGTCCTTTGAAAGGATACATATATTCGAATAGAGACTTCTCCTTAAGGGATTCTGAATTATAGTTACTTGGAGGTCTCTTGAATGGATGAGAATTTATTGGTCTCCCAAAATCTCTAAGGGTAGGTTCAAGGTTTTTCCAAAGGAGGAATTTCTTCTTCCTTTGGGGATTTTGGGATGTTGATGGTTCAGGATGGATAGCTAGATTTTGGGATTGGAATTGCTTTGTGAATTAGCTATCGTAATTTCCTCTCCTTGATTGGAGGGTAATTCTTCCTTCTTCTTGGGAAAAGTCCTTTTGGAGGTGAAGTATCCACAACATCTGTCAATGAGATCTCTTGCTTCTATAGCGGCAGATGGAGGAATGAGCCTCCTAAAGCTGCACTAAGGTCCCCTTTATCTTCCTCATTAAGATTAGAATAAAATTGTTGAAGAAGGGTTGGGTATGGAATACCAAGGTTTGGGCCAGTGTTGATGAGGTCATTGAAACGATCCCATGATGCAGCAAGAGACTCTTCTTTATGTTGTTTAAAAGTTATAACTTCTATTCGAAGACGGGCCACTCTATCGGCGGGGAAGAAATATAGACCAAATTCGGCACACAATGTTCCCCAATCTCCTTTAACTCCCCCTACATTCCGGTGATACCACTGTTTAGCTTTTCCCGTCAAAAGAACGGAAAGTACTTCCAGCGTAAGGTATTGTCGGACATGCCTTCTATACGAAGGAGATTCATGATTTCGTTAAGTTTTTGTAGGTGTGAGTAGGGGTTGGCCTCGCCTTCTCCCGAGAAGGCTAGTTTCTGAACCATGCTTATATAACCCAAGCATAGCTCATAGGACTCTGCTAGGATAGG
The DNA here is from genome assembly GCA_015847255.1 of Hyparrhenia diplandra. Taxonomy (NCBI): domain Eukaryota; kingdom Viridiplantae; phylum Streptophyta; class Magnoliopsida; order Poales; family Poaceae; genus Hyparrhenia; species Hyparrhenia diplandra. Next base: position 186,126 of record JADLZK010007563.1, read on the forward strand.
CTCTGAAGATTGTGGTGGCCTAAAGCTTTTGCTGGTGGGTATATCGAATTTATAAAGAGGAGTGGAATCCATGATTAAAAAGGAAAAAAGGAAAAATGGAAGGGTTTAAAAGGATAAAAGAATAGGATAAGGTAGACTCGAAGTCAACTCAGCAACCGTCTCCCAGGCAACGGCGCCAGAAATGCTTGTTGGTATTTGTTAAGCCCACAGAAATATTTATAGTTTTTATAATCCCAGTTTAAACGGATACCGGTGAGCACTTCACCCGGGAGAGGGTTTTAATATCGAATCCACAGGGAAACGGTGAGGGAGACTACGATCTAATCTTAACCCGAAGTAGCACAAGACTTAAGAAGGTTGAGGGTATAGAGATGATTACTAAGATATCTAGATCTAATCCAGGTAAGCTATGTCAATATTGTCCTAGGGGGACGTCACTCATAAGGAGACACGGGCAAAACGTGCAATCCTCTGGCAACAATAGTCCTACTAGTCCTATCAACGGGAGGTGGAATACAAAGGAATAACGCAGCTGTCACCTACGTTAACTACCACACACCGGAAGGTAGGGAGTATCCACAAGCAACCTCAGTCTAAGCACCACGCCTAAACCTAAATTACTCCTCTTAATCTATAGGGTCCTATAGATCAGAGTACTCAAACAAGAGTTGTGAACAATAAGAACAATATTAACAATCACTTACTTAGAAGAGAAGTAGATTACCAGAGTAACTCAAAGTGTAGATTAACTTCCACCAAGGTACAAGTGTGGAGGTAGCACCGACAGGCCGGCACCTCCTCCAGTCCTTTCCCTCTCTCTATCTCTCTTGATCTAAAGACTAGATCTATCTAGATCTAATCCTCTTGCATCTACTAGTGGAAGAGGTTGTCCATACATGGGACACCTCCATGACCCATAGGTCAAAAGATAATGAATAGAATGAATTAGGGTTTCACCCAAGGGGCAGGGGGTCTGCTTATATAGCCCTAGGCGATGAACAGGAGCCCTTGGATCAAACCGACCTTGAACAACGGCGTAGATCTTCTCCCAATGTTGGTTTATAACCGACCTAGAAATGTGAGACTGAAAGGTGGGGACACCCTGGCGGTCGCCAGGAAGACTCCTGGCGATCGCTAGGATCCTGCTTCCATGTGGGTCCAGCCTTCTCCTGGTGTTTTCTGGTATCTTCTAGAATGTTTTAGTCCACTTTTTGGATTGGATTACTTCACGGTCAAGTCTCTTCTTCATATGGCAAGTAATCTCTGGGCTTTTCACTGTTCTCATCTGCTTTTATCTGTTTAGTCCCTGAAAAGATATAAATCACCAAAACTCGTGGAACTATGTCAGTAAAGCCCCTAGTCTATGTGATTATTCATTTTAAGCCCTTATTTCATGTTTAGTTGACTAGTAATATTATGCTATAACAGGTGTCAACAACGTCCCACACCTTCCAATCCAAGGCGTACAAGAGCCGCATCGCCTTCTCATGGTCATCAAGCCTCTCTGAAGGCTTGTTCACCCGTAGCTTGTTGCAAATCGTCTGAAACCTAGCAAAGAGAGAATCGATGGACTCACCATCAAGTTAGATTAGGTTGTTGTACTCTCTCTTGTAGGTCTCATATAGGCAGGTGTTGACGGTTGTTAACATCAACTTTTTACCATGAAATAATAGAACATATGAGAACAAGAACAATAGAAGATAGGGTTTGTACTAATGATTTCCATGAGTTTTATTGCACACTCAGTTTTACAGGTGAACTCCAGAAAATAGCAGAATACAGAGAGAAAAGAGAAGAAATATAGAAACGAAAGAAAAGAACCAAATCAGGGCGATTAGTATAAATTCCACGGGTCTAAAGGACAAAAGAAGATAGCTCGCGAAGGCCGAGGCCCACATGTCAGGATGTGGGGCCGGGCGGCCTGACATGTGGGGCCGCGCGGCACCCCCCTATGGAGACATGTGTCCTGCTTCTGGAATCTTCCTACAACCGACTTGTGGAGTAGATCTACGCCGTCCAATCAAGTCGGTTTGATCCAAGGGTTGAGATTCATCGTATGGGGCTATAAAAGCATGGGCAGACCTCACCCCTGAAACCCTAATTCAGTACTGAGATTCAGTTGATCTGAGTTCTAGAGATCAAATCTAGAGCCACAAACCCTAGTTCTTCAGAGTTGTGACACCCTGCCTTCCAAAGCCGCACCGCACAACCCTTCCGAGGGGCGCGCATGCGTACACATAGCACCTTGCTTACACTTTCGTCCTCGCTTCGTGTAAAAGGGTTAACCCGAAGGTGATATGGCTAGAAGGCAAAGGCTTATAAGTTGGCGCCACCCTTGCTTAACCAGCAAGGTGGTACTAAACATGTGCGCGCAGCACTCATAGGCCCCTACTGGGCCACATCCTTATTGGGCCGGGTGTTACATACACCCCCCCTCAAAGGACTCGACGTCCTCGTCGAGCGCCAACCTAACCAGGACCTCCCCTCTTGGCACACGTGACCGTGCGCCCGGGGCGGCACATGTGCCATGCCGTGTACTCGCGAGCCTACACGCACAATGAACCTCCATGTCCGTGCCTCGGCCCGCACGCGCCCGTGGCCGCGAAGATCGGCTCGATACCACTTGTGACACCCCGCCTTCCAAAGCCGCACCGCCTGACCCTTCCGGGGGCGCGCACGCCGTACACATAGCACCTTGCTTACACTTTCGTCCTCGCTTCGTGTAAAAGGGTTAACCCGAAGGTGATATGGCTAGAAGGCAAAGGCTTATAAGTTGGCTCCACCCTTGCTTAACCAGCAAGGTGGTACTAAACATGTGCTTGTAGCGGCTCATAGGCCCCTACTTGGGCCACATCCTTATTGGGTAGGGTGTTACAAGAGTAGTTCTAGTTCTAAAGAGATTAGCTATATAGTAGTAGATTAGAAGGAGATCTAAGTCTAGGAAGACTTGAACTTTAGATTCTATCAAGGTGTTCCATAGGTACATTTTATATCTTTTGATATATTTATTACTCAAGTTTATCTATGACATTGTTTTTATCTATTGCATTGTTTATTGTTTGCTTTAATATGTCTAGTAGAGTTAGATATTTATTATGGATTGCATGCTTAGGATTATATAGCCCTCATCTTGTAATGTGCAAGATAGGTGTTATAACTTATGTAAGCGTGGTGCTTATATATGTTATATCTGCAAATGCCCTCTATATACCGGGTCGTGGGGTAGATCGTAGGGGTTACAGCCCTATTGAGTCCTCTGTAATCCTCCCTCCGTGTATAGTGAATGGTAGGACGTGTGTCGCGAAGAAGGTGAAGATCTCATTATTGAATCCTTCCTAGTTAATGTTCCTTGAGTATGATATGAAGTAATAGTGACAATGATAGCTAGATGTTTGCACTAATTACAGTTTAGCAATAGCATGTGATGATAGTTACTCATTAGTAAGTTTTCCTTATATTACCCATATTAGTCCTTAGACTAGAATACTGTTGAATCTTTATATTTTATGATGGCTTGATCCCCTGCATTTATCATTTATCTTTATTATCATTTATCTTTATATCTTTATCATATTTATTATTTATCTTTATTGTGACATTAACCCTATTGTTGAGTAGAAGCATTATCCATTATTGGTTTATAGCTACTCCATATATAAGGACATTATTAGTGCTATGCATATCTAGTTATAGATACCTTCCCGGTGGTAGAATAAAAATGATAACCCGGTCTTTACTCTAGGTAAAATGCTGCAATGGTATTTATTATTCTCGTAAAACTTGCAGAGCCTTATTCTTTATTCCTTATCTTATTTTCTTCCTAGTCGTCTTATTCTATGCCTTGATATACTTTCTAGTTGCACAAGATGGATCGACAACCTATCTTACTAGAAGTATGGGTACCCTTTTGACTAGTTTATTAGTGGTGTTGGTATTTTTAACGCACACAAAATAAATAAGGAAAAGATCTGCAAGCGCACGAAGATACATTTGTAGCTTTCACCCGTGGTGTTTTTAATATCGAATCCATAGGAAAATGTGTGAGGCTAACTACAAACTAACTCAACAATAAAGATAACTAAGTCTAGGTTTTAAAGTAACTATAAGGAGTATAAGATAACTAAAAGGGTTTTATAATAAAATGGGAGTAGCAACAAGGTTAGGATAAATAGGGGGAATAAAGAGGATAACTAAGGGTCCTTGACTTCTCACTTGGGTAAACAATGTCTTCTACCGATCTATCTTGGCCAATAACTAATAGAGAACAAAGCAGAGTTTCTTCCCTATGAGCACCAATAAGGCTACCAGTACTTACTAACGGGATGGTGGACTTCAAAAGGACTCAACAGTATGTCACACCTGCGATCTACCACCGTATCCGAAAAGTAAGGGGCATTCACGATTAACCCTAGTCTAAGCAGCATGCTTACACTACAGGTTAACACTCTACTCCTCCTAGGAACAGGAATAAAGCACCCAAAAGAGTCAGAAACTAGATAGACAAATATAAACAAAGTAAACTTAGATTAAAAGTAAATTACCAGAGAAATTTTGAAGACAAGAAGAACTTGAATCCACTGAAGTGCAAGCCGTAGAGAGAGCAGCGATAGGCCGACAACTCCTCCCAACTCATCCCTCACTCTTTATCTCACTATTTCTATGCATAAGACTAGATCTATGAAGAACTAGTCTTCTCTTGATAGCTAAACCTAAGAGATAGATCTATTTAAGGGATCCCTCTCTTCATCTACTGAAAAGAATAATGAATTAGGGTTTCGGGGGGTGGTGCGCCTCTTTATTTATAGCCCCGAGGGATGAATCTGAGCCATTGGATCAAACTGACCTAAAACCGACTTAAATCAACGGTTAGATATGATTCGGAGGATCCCTTAGGTCGGTGGAGGAAGGTTCCAATTTGGGCCCATTTGGCCAAAGTAGAGGGCCGGGTGGCTCCACATGGTAGGCTGGGCGGCCTCCCCCGTGACAGGGAGGATCCCATCTTTGGCGAGCCATCTTTTGGTGTCCGTTTGGTCCTTGGAATTCATACTAATGGTCTTAGTTCGTAACTTTTGATTTTGGACTCCAAATGTGGCAAGTAATATATCCGTTTCAATTGTCTCGATGAGCTCTTCGCAATGGTGCACTCTAATCCATTATTTAAGATACTTTTATTCAGTGAAAACCTGCAAGACAAATGAAAACACCAAACTCATGGAACTTGTTAGAATCAAACCCTACATCTAGTGTTTGTGATTCCTTTTGTATCATTTCATGCGAAGTTGATGGTAAAAAGTTGACGTTAACTACTGTCAACAAGTTCCCTCAAGCTTACCTTTTGCTAATCTCTTAGCAAAACACATATACTATAAGACAAACTTGGATCAGGAGTTGCTAAGATACTTTCATTCTTATAGAGTACACATGCTTTCAAAAAGAAACTCTACTCCGGATCGGATAAACTTATTCTGACTTCAGACTCACCCTTATTACCAAACTATGGTGCTTTTACTCTCACTTGGGTCTTGAGTAATTGAAAGACAGAACAAGCAAGTCAAGCACTATGCCTCAAGTCTTTGATCAACTAATATTCGGAGTTTTCATAAATTTTTCAAATAAAACTCAAAGCTCTGAATTGAATGGCACTCTCAATCTCTCAATATGTGGTATTTATGGATCCTCACTAGGCATTAATAGTGTTATGCCTTCTCTCTTGAATATGTAGTATTTTGTGGAACAAGGTTGAATGTATTAAGCCTTCTCTCATCTTTCTTTTGCTCACTCTCTCTCTAAAAAGGTTTATGTGGAGCTCATAGGAGTGGCACTCTTAAATAATATAGCATATCTGCAAAGAATATATTGTAGTTCAAACAATGAATCCATAGAGAGTTCAGCAAAGTCAAGACAAAGATTGCATATGTAAAGAATATGATGGATAGGTGTATATTTGGTGGCTAAAACTAATTCTACTTTTACTCCTTCAAAGGTATAAACAAATCTCTCTTTTTGAAACCTGAAAACTTGAGAGAACTTTGGGCTACGATACTTCTATTTTTATTTATTTCTTTCTTTTTTCTTTCAGAGAGGTGGGCATCTAGGTACCCAATGTTTTATTGTAGATACTTGTCCTTTTTACTCTCTTTCTCTTCTCTTCTTTTTTTTTTAAATCTTAGCAAACAACCCAAATCTCTTTCCACGATAAATTTTAGAGAGATAGCAACAAGGATATTTGGAGTAAATAAACATGGGCTTCCTATAGTTTTATGGAGTGTTTATTCCCAGTGTAGGAATGAAACATGTAAAAGTGGATAAAGATGAAAAAATAATGGTATTGCGATCATCCCCATTATAGGAACAATGCATATGAAGGTAAGTGGAAGGTTGGTGGATAAAACGTGTCTTTTCATGATGAACTCTCACAGGTATCGCAAAGCTTGAACTACTCAATCCAAAGCAAACAAAGATATGTAAGTAGAAAGTTTTCCTAATCTAAATATCATAAATATGGCTTTAGTAGGAATTTAACACTCGCCAAACAAGAGCTCATCATGAAAGATTTTAACTTTTCAAAAACAAATCTCTAGATATAGTTTCACCAAGAACAAGATAAACAGTAGCTCAGACTCTCTCATATCATATTCCCCAATTACCTAGATTTAGATCAAGTGTATGCTACCCACAAGTTAGGTATAGAGCAAATTTGAAAGCGGGACAAATATATCCAAAACATCGGAGGAATTTCAAATTAAAAACAAGGTACTAAAAAGAATTAGAGCAGAGTAACTATTCATCATTTCCAAAGCAAACTTTACTCTAACAAAAACTTATTAACCACACCTTAAAAACATGCATATATATCTAAGACAAATTTTTTATTTGATTTAAAATATTATGAATCTTTTTATGACTTTAAAGCAAGCAATAAATAGTAAGTAAAGAGATACTTATCTTGATAACAGGGGTGCTCTCCCCAAGCTAGATTTTTGTGTAGGTGCTATGATGAGGTAGATGAATGGAGGCGATGTCGTCCTTCCTTGATGGAGCATTGATGATGATGATCATTGGCGATGCTTTGTCGAGTGGTCGAACGTCTCCTTCTCGTCATGGCTCATTGATGCTTTAAATCCTGTGAAACTCAAATAGACAAAGCAAAACTAGTGGACTTGATTAAGCATTAGTGGTTGGATATTTTAAGCTTTAATTATCTAGAGTTTCTTAAAGAAAATTAAAGATTAAGCTTTTAACAGGATTTAAGCAAAAGCTAACTATTTTTGAATTTTCTTAACTAGCATGCATGCAGGAAAAATTAAGAACAAATGCAAACTTTATTTTTACGCCTCCACAAGCAAATATTCCTATGGGTGTTTATGCCACGAAGTAATCACATAGGGCTTTAAAAAACATGTATGAAACATATGTATGCAACAAAGTAAACATGCTAAAAGGAAAAACTACTCATGCAAGGAAAGTAAATATGCCAAACTTAAATAAAGGATAAATGCCAAGTTACCTTTTCTGTAAGGATTCAGTGTTTTAAGTCCACTGAATCAAGACTCTTACCTTATTTACTTCTTAGGTGTATCATCCATGTTTATTGTCCGGCATCTTGAAGTAAAGCTTTAATAGTAGGAGCTGGCAACATCTTGTACATGTTCATAGATCCAAGACTTTTATACTCGTAGGGCTTAAGGGATTGTCTCCCCAAGCTTTGCTTGAAGTATGTCCCTGTTTGCAAAGGCAAAGTAGAGATCAAGTGCATGGGCTCCGTTGGTGGAAAAACACCAACAAAACCAAAATTTTGTTCATTCTTTTCTAACCTTAGGCACATGGAGCAAGATAAGGTTAAAGCTTTATATACTCTACTTAATCAAGATATGGGTGATAGGATAAAAAGGCAAACATTGAATGTTGCAATTAAAGCATTTTAATGAGAAAGGATCAAATGGCTAAACTCAAGATGTGCAGCATTTAAACTTATTTAACTTAGGACATTAAGATTAAGAGGGTGAAACTAGGAACAATTAAAAACTAAACATGTCAAGTTAATGAAGTTGGATCAAGCTAAGTTTTTATGAGCATGCAAAAGTTAAGGAAAAAACTTTATCAATAACGAAAAACTTACCTCAAGATGTTACCATTATTATTAGAGCATAATAGCAACATAGCATCTTGTGGTGAATCTTCTCCTTTTGTTTCTCCTTGCTTAAGCAAGTTTGAATCTCTTGCTTCATCTTAGTGTGAGTTCATCTCAGGACATTCCCCAAACTTATTTGAGTGTTCCTTCTTTTCTGCAGGGGTTAGTCCAACAAAATATACCATTGTTCGCACAAGCAATTATTAGTTCAATAACCAAACTAGACTTCATGTCTAATTAGATTAAGGAAGACTATTTAACCTAAGCACCATACTTAATTTAAAAGCTTTTGAAAGTACTCATATGGCCATATGAAGTACATCCAAACCAAAGCATACTATAGCAAACAACAGAGGCTTGAAAGCATTATAGAGATTTACTCAAACGAGATGACAAAGCATAAACAAAGCATGTTTTAAAAGCGAGAGGTAGCTAAGTCAATGTACCAACATGGCAAAAGATGTTTTGCATATTAATCATTAGTTGGACATACCTTGTATTGTCGTTCCTCATTCTTTTAGCTTAATCCCGAAATGGTTAGTGACAAAAATACCCAAAGGAATCTAGTCCTAGGAACATGTATATATATATGAGCCTTCACGTGCTCACACTTTTTTTAATAAAAATATATATAGAAATAGCTGGACCTTCAAGTGCCCATATATTTTTTTTCTTTTTAAAGTAATTGGACCTTCATGTGTCCGAATTTTTTTTTCTAACTTAAGACAAAATATGGTATATAAAATAAAAATAAACACCGACTTACCTATCTCCTTTATCCATCCTCTTCTATGAGTGAACACTATTGTTAAAAGAATTCTTGTTTTAGGACACAAGCTCGTCCTTGGGAAACCTTCAAATTACGAATCAAGATGGTGAAGTAGTTTCCCCTCCAACACCACCTATCTCAAGATTCATGTCAACGGGATCTAGAATATTTGTGATACACATATGCATCTACAACCCTTCTTTTGAAGTTTACGAGAACAGGGGAGTATGATGGGGTTGAAGATCCTGTATGTGGCGATGTAGAGACTGTTAAGTTCAGGAGATTTCTCATATGAGCATGGATTTAAAGAAGATGCGTTAATGATGTAGCTTCCATGCTCGTTGATGTTATCTCTTTCTTCAAACTCCAAGGGCGCTTCTTCTTGAATGTCTATAGGCAAAGACTCTGTCTCTATATGACATTCATTGGGTGTTTCATTTTCTAGGATTTCCCATGAATTAATCTCTTCTAAGGCTTCGTCCTCGTCTATCCATTCTTCAATAATGGCACATGCCTTCTTCAGCTGTTCTAGGCATCCTCGTAGTCACTCCTCATCATCCTCGTAGTCTTCATAACTCTCTTGCTTTAATGTGTTTATGGGATCATTATGAAAGTTAGGGAGAGAGGATATGAGGGAATATCAGGATCAAGGATGGTATTAGAGATGGGTTCAGATGAGACATTTAATGTAGGCATAGAAGGAGAGAAGATAGGGGTGTTTTCTAAAAAGGTTTGCTCTCCTTCTATGACATTGCTAAATGGGTCATCCTTGAATTCTTCTTGATACTCTGAATAAGGACGCTTTGAAGAGACTCCTCCTTAAGGGGATTTGAATTATATTCTCTTAGAGGTCTCTTATGAGGTTGAAGATTTATTGTGTTCCCAAAATTTATCAAGCGATTATCATTGAATCTAACTAGAATGTCCGATGGTGGACTTCCCTCTTCTATTAGAAGATTTTGGGGCTCATTGGAATGGATAGCTAGACCTTGGGCTTCTTTTTGTTCGGGAGAGAAATTCTTTTCTATCTCAAGGAGTTCATTATGAAAGAGAGGGCTAGGAAAATTTCCACTAATTCTATTAAGCATAGCCCTTGCTTCATTGGGAGGCAATTGAAGAAAAGATCCTTGAGCAGCTGCAATAAGGGCACACTTAGAATCTTTAATAAGACCCATATAAAAATGTTGAAGAAGCATAGGTTACGGTATGCAAAGGTCTAGGCGGTGTTGATGATTCAAAAAAGACGATCCCAAGATGCACCAAGAGATTCTCCTTCTAGTTGTTTAAAGGTTAGAACCTCTTGTCGAAGGCCGACCACTTTAGAGATGGGAAATAAATGTAAACAAAATTGAGCGTAGCTTATCCCAATCTCCTTGCATACTTTTTATGGCTCAACGATACCAATGTTTAGCTTTTCCTATTAAAGAGAACGGAAATAGCTTCTATTTTAAGGTATTGTCGACATGCCAAACAATATGCAAACAATCCACAGATATATGAAAACTCCAATAAGTGTGAGTATGGGTTTTCATCACCTTCTCCCGAGAAGGGTTTATCCCGAGCTAATTGTATAAAAGACGGCTTTAGCTCAAAACCAGGTGCTAAGATAGGCTCTTTAGATTCTGGTAGCAGGGTTAGGCTCGTGGGTTGGTCCCATTGATAGAGAGGAGTGGAATTCATAATGAAAACAAAAGGTGAGATAAAAGATACAATGAAGGGGTAAGATAAAGGAATAGAAGATGAAAGAATAAAAGATAAAAAGTTGAGCTAGGCTCAAAGTTAACTCAGCAACCATTTCCAAGAACGGCACCAGAAAAGCTTGTTGGTATTTTTAATGCACACAAAATAAATAAGAAAAAGATCTGCAAGTTACAGATACCCATTGTAGCTTTCACCCAAGGGGTTTTAATATCGAATCCACAGGGAATGTGAGGCTAACTACAAACTAACTCAACAATAAAGATAACTAAGTCTAGGTTTTAAAGTAACTATAAGGAGTATAAGATAACTAAAAGGGTTTTATAATAAACAGGAGTAGCAACAAGGTTAGGATAAATAGGGGAATAAAGAGGATAACTAAGGGTCCTCGACTTCTAACTTGGGTAAACAATGTCTTCTACCGATCTATCTTGGCCAATGACTAATAGAGAACAAAGCGAGTTTCTTCCCTATGAGCACCAATAAGGCTACCAGTACTTACTAACGGGATGGTGGACTTCAAAAGGACTCAACAGTAGGTCACACCTGCGATCTACCAGCATATCTAGAAAGTAAGGGGCATTCACGATTAACCCTAGTCTAAGCACCACGCTTACACTCTGATTAACACTCTACTCCTCCTAGGAACAAGAATAAAGCACCCAAAAGAGTTGTAAACTAGATAGACAAATATAAACAAAGTAAACTTAGATTAAAAGTAAGTTACCAGAGAAATCTTGAAGACAAGAAGAACTTGAATCCACTGAAGTACAAGCCGTAGAGAGAGGACCGATAGGCCAGCAACTCCTCCCAACTCATCCCTCACTCTCTATCTCACTATTTCTATGCATAAGACTAGATCTATGTAGAACTAGTCTTCTCTTGATAGCTAAACCTAAGAGATAGATCTATTCAAGGGATCCCTCTCTTCATCTACTGAAAAGAATAATGAATTAGGGTTTCAGGGGGGTGGTCTGCCTCTTTATTTATAGCCCTGAGGGATGAATCTGAGCCGTTGGATCAAACTAATCTAAAATCGACTTAAATCAACGGTTAAATATGATTACGAGGATCCCTTAGGTCGGTGGAGGAAGGTTCGAAGCTGGGCCTATTTGGCCAAAGTAGAGGGCGAGCGGCCCCCACATGGCGGGCGGCCTCGGCCTCCCCCGTGACAGTGGGTCCGTCTTTGGTGAGCCATCTTTTGGTGTCCTTTTGGTCCTTGGAATTCATACTAATGGTTGTGGTTTCGTAACTTTTGATTTTGGACTCCAAATGTGGCAAGTTATATATCCATTTTGATCGTCTCGACGAGCTCTTCACAATGGTGCATTCTAATCCATCATTTAAGATACTTTTATTCAATGAAAACCTGCAAGACAAATGAAAACACCAAACTCGTGGAACTTGTTAGAATCAAACCCTACATCTAATGTTTTGTGATTCCTTTTGTATCATTTCATGTAGAAGTTGATGGTAAAAAAGTTGACATTAACTACCATCAACAAGTGGCAAAGTAATTATCATAATACCAGCAGATTATTTTTGGTCATCGCTTTTTTAGTGTGTCATGGCGCCATTGCTATATTAGTGATGTCGTTAGCGGTGTCAACAAGCATTTTTGGCGCCACTTTGCGGGAAGGTTTTCAACTTAGAAGCGTACTAGTATACTTTATATGCATGGAATTAGTTCAAACAACCAATAGTCTTCAACTCACAACAACTTCACCCTTTTGTTTTGTTTATTTTTGATCATTTTATTTCAGGTTAATGTATGCAAAGTGCTAATCTTCTGGAAAATTTCCTTAGTGATCCGTAAAGATTATTCGAAAGCAAAAACTCGAGAAAAATACAAAAGAAAGTTCCAAAGATCAACACTCAAAGAGAAGCTTAGCATCGACTTTGAAACAATGGCTAACAAGTCTCAGCGAGTTCTACGCTTTCGACCACCAACAACATCCGCCTTTGGACCTCACGGCCGATGTTGGAGAGAATGGCCGAGCTCAAGCACTGCACTCATCACAATGGTGCAAGCTAGTTAGTTTTGTGGGAAGGCACATGAAGATGCAAGTGCCCATTTGTAACATTTTCTCGAGATCTGCATCGCCTTCACCATCAAGGGAGAGACATGTGATCCCACTTTGCTTCGCCTTTTCCCATTCTCATTGCTTGGAAAGGCCAAGCGGTGGTTCTATGCCAACAAGGATAAACACACCACTTGGGACCATTTGCTCAACCGAATTCCTCGCCAAGTTCTTTCCTACTGGCAAGACAAATGCCTTGCGCGGGAAACTTTCAAGCTTTCAGCAACAACATGATGAGTCATTCCCTGAGGCTTGGGAACACTTTCAAGATCTAATTTCAGAATGTCCTCATCATGGGATGGAGGACTGGCTTTTAATGCAAACCTTTTATCATGGCCTAACTACTAGCACCAGTGAAACAATGAACGCTGCAGCTGGAGGAGCTTTCTTATCACTTACGCTCTCCAATGCTACTACACTCATTGAGAAGATGGCATCCAACCAGAGTTGGAATGAAGAGCGCACTTCCACTCGGAAGAGTGGAGGAGTCCATCTACTTAAGGAGGTGGACATGATATCAGCTAAGCTTGACTTGCTGATAAAGAAGCTAGAGAGTCAAGACCATGAGAAGGGAGAGGTCATGCACATTAATGACGCTCTCATGACTTGTGAAGAATGCGGAAGCTATGGACATTTAGAGAAGAATTGTCTAGAAATTCTCGAGGATGTGAACTACATCAACAACAGTAACAACAACAACTATCGTCCTCAACAACCTCAAGAGTGGAACCAACAGAGGCCTAACTATTCAGGTAACTACCAAGGTAATTACCAAGGTAATAACTTCAATCAGCCTCCTTTGAGAGAGTTACTTGCTAGTCGGTCTAGACTTATTGAGCAGATCAATAAGAAGGTGGTTGCCAATGACAAAACCTTAGACACCATTAGCACCAGGCTAGACACCATCTCCACTGCCATGAAGAACCAGCATAGCTTTAATAAGATGCTAGAGTCATAGCTTGCTCAGCTAGCCGCTGCTGTTTCCCTGCTAGAGAAACATAAGATACCAGGCCAGCCAGAAGAGTTAGAGTCTGCAAATCTTGTTGATATTTTTAATGTAGGCCATTATTATAAAGACTTCTCGAAGCAAGGATGGAAAGATGACTCCTTGCCACCTAAGAAAGGAGATTCAGATAGGCCGACCATCACTATTTAGATTTGGCAGCACACCTTCGATAATGCACTTTGTGACCACGGATCCAAAGATCAACATCATGCCAAAGGTAATCTATGACAAGATCCATGGTGCTCCTTTATTACATACAACCATGTGCTTGCGGCTTGCGGAATCGATCAATCATCTACCCCAAGGGAATTTTTGAAGACATCTGTCTATGAGTTGGCAACTCGTATGTACAAGTAGACTTCATCGTCCTCGAGACCGGAGGAGATGAGAGGTCAACCATCATATTGGGCTGACCATTCTTGAATACGGCCAAGGCTATCATTTATGCTGCACAAGCCAAGATCTGTTTCACCATTAAAGGGAGAAGGGAGACTTTCTATTTCAAGAACAAGATGCATGAGTCCCTTGCTCATCCTCAATATGGTTACGAAACTGCTACACCTATCAAGAAGAATAATAGAAGAAAGAACAAGAAGAAGCAGCCAGAACATGTGAACATGATCAATGCAGTCGATTCAGAAGGGGACTATGCTGCCACTTTACCTTATCTGCCAAAGATGAAAGATCCAGGTAACCCTGAGATCGAATGTTCAATCAATCAGCTAACCTTTACAAATACCATCTGTGATACAGGCTCAGGAGTCAACATAATGCCTAAGGTAAATTATGAATTTGTATATGGTAAACAACCCTTGTATGAAACATATACACAGTTGCAGATGGTGGATCAGTCCCTACAGATTCCGTAAGGCATAGCTAAAGATGTGCGAGTCAGATTCATGACCACTATGTGCACACAGACTTCATTGTCTTAGACATGAAGTATGAAGACATCAATGCGCCCATAGTGCTGGGAAGACCGTTCCTGAACACTACACGTGCTATCATCTACATAAGGACTGGAGAGATTCACTTCCAACTCCCTTCGAAAAAAGGTGCGTTGCTATTTTAAGAATTACGCTAACTATGAACAGCCCAAGAAGTCACGCGCGAATGTAAGGAGATGCAACTCTCACCGCAATGGGTACATCCCGATGTCGCAAGAAGAAGGGAAGCTTATGCGGCAGAGACATCCAAAAATGAAGTAGGATGGGAAGACTGGATGTAAAGACTTGAAGAAGGAGGAGATAGTTAAAGAGAACATTAGAGACGAGGTACAGGAAGAGGTAACTCCCCCGTACCTAAATCGCTAACTAAGAAGGTGTGGAAGAAGAAAGAAAGCCCACCGCCGTAACCGTAAACATCCTCTCCTTCAATGTCCGAGGTAACGCCCTCGAACCATCAAGCACCACCATTCATACCCTCTCGATGAACCATGGGAGTAATAAACTCCCCTGCGTGCCCGAGGTAAGTACCCGGTATCCTTTACTTAAGTTTTGCATATTTACTTTCCTTGAATAAATAGTTTTTCCTTTAGCATATTTATTTTCTTGCATTTCATTTCAAAGCCCCATATAAATACTTCGTAACATAATCGCTACGTAAATATTTATTGTATGCATAAAAAAATATAGAGTTTGCATTTGTTCTTTTCTTGCATGCGCGCCATTTAAGAAAATACAAAAATATTAGTTTTTGCTTAAATCCCTGTTAAAGCTTAATTTTTAATTCTCATTAAGAAGCTCAAGATAATTAATGCTTAAAATATCCAACCGCTAACACTTAATCAATTCTACTAGTTTTGTTGTCTATTTGAGTTTTACAGATTTAAGGCATTAAAGAGCCACGAGGAAAAGGGCGACATCGCCTCTATTCATCTACCTCATCACAACACCTACATAAAAATCTAGCTTGGGGGAGAGCACCCCAGTTATTAAGATAAGTATCTTTTTACTTACTATTTATTGCTTGCTTTAAAATCATAAAAAGATGTATAATATTTTAAATCAAATAAAAAGTTTGTCTTAGTCTTATGTGTTTTTTAAGGTGTGGTTTATTGTTAGAATAAAGTTTGATTTGGAAATAATAAATAGTTGCTCTGCTCTAATTCTTTTTTAGTACCTTGATTTCAATTTGGAATTCCTCGATGTTTTGGATATTGTCCTGTTTTTCAAATTTGCTCCATACCTTACTTGTGGGTAGCATACACTTGATCTAAGTCTAGGTAATTGGGGATATGATATGAGAAAAGTCCTTTGCTATTTATCTTGTCCTTAGTGAAACTATATCTAGAGATTTGTTTTGAAAATTTAAAATCTTTCATGATGAGAGCCCTGTTTGGTAGAGTGTTAAATTCCTACCAAAGCCATATTTATGATATTTAGATTAGGAAAACTTTTCTGTTACATACGCTGTTTGCTTTGGATTGAGTAGTTCAAATTTTGTTGATACCCGTGAGAGTTCAGTCATGAAAAGATATGTTTTATCCACCCACCTTCCACATATATCCATATGCATTGTTCCTACATTAGGAATAATTGTAATACCATTCCTTTTCCATCCATATCCACTTACAAATGTTTCATTCCTACACTGGGAATAAACCCTCCATAAGACTATAGGAAGCCCATGTTTATTTACTCCAAATATCTTTGTTGTTATCTCTCAAAAGGTAATCGGTGGAAAGAGATTTGGGTTGCAAAAAAAAAAAAAGAGAATAAAAAGGACAAGTGTCCACAATAAAACAATGGGTACTTAGATGCCCGCCTCTATGAAAAAAAAGAAAAGAAAGAAAGAAAGAGAAAAGTATGCAGCCCAAAAGAGAGATTTGTTCATACTTTTTGAAGGAGTAAAAGTAGAATTAGTTTTAGCCACCAAATATACACATATCCATCATACTTTTTCATACACCTGCTACTCTTGTTTTGGTATTTGAACTCTCTATGCACTACTACAAAAATTGATTAACCGTGACACTTGCAAATATTAACCGTGGCGGTTATTTTTTTATTAACCATGGCGGTTATAATAACCGCCATGGTAAATCAACCGATTGCGGTTTTTTATAAAAAAACCGCCACGGTTAATGAGGCCCAGTTTCAACCCACTGGACATCTCGCGCCCATTTAGCCCAACAAAAAAACAAAGTGGGACGTATATAACCCGAGGAGTGAAACCCTAACCCATTATTCTCTCTCCCTCTTCTCTCCACCGCCTCCCTCCCTTCTCTCCCCCACACTTCACGCCGACGCGGCCTCCTCCCTCACCCCGACGCGGCCTCCACCCCGACGCGGCCTCGGCCTCCACCCCGACGGCCCTCCACCCGACGCGCCGCGGCCTCCACCCCGACGCGGGCCTCCACCCCCGACGCAGTACGGGAGCGGCGGCCCTGAGCGGAGCAGCGGCGGCGCGCTCCACCGACGAGGGCAACCCGGATCCGCCGAGGATGGAGCCAAGCGGCGGTCGGGTGGTGGCCGAGGCGGCGACGGTGGCGGATTCGGCGGATCCGCCCTCGGCGGATGGATGTGGCGGCACGGCGACGCCGATTCGGCGGATCCGCCCTCCTCCAGCGGTGGCGGCGGCCCTCGGGCGTCGGCGCGACGTGGTGGCCCTGGCGGCGGGCGGCGGCCTCTGGAGCGGCGGCGGCCCAGATTCAAATTATTTTGGATCCGGGATTTCTTTTTTTTTTTTTTTTTTTTTGTCGTGTCATTAACGGTTACGGTTATTGAGGGGGCCTAAAAACCGCCACGAAGATCCACCCATTTACTGTAACCCTTGCTTGGTCGCGGTTTCAAAAACCGCCACGGAAAATAAAAAAAAAACGCCACGGAAAATCGAAACTGTAGTAGTGATGGATCCATGGTTTGAAGCGCAATATATCCTTTTGCAGATATGCTATATTATTTAAGAGTGCCACTCCTATAAGCTCCACATAAGCCATATCTAGAGAGTGAGTGAGTTAGAGAGACAAGGCTTAATACATTCGGCCTTGTTCCACATAAATACTACATACTCAAGAGAGAGGGTATGACACTATTAATGCCTAGTGAGGATCCATAAATACCAAATATTGAGAGATTGAGAGTGCCATTCATTGCAGAGCTTTGAGTTTTATTTTGAAAATCCATAAAAACTCTGGAATATTAGTTGATCAAAGACTTGAGACATAGTGCTTGACTTGATTGTTACGTCTTTTCAATTACTCAAGACCCAAGTGAGAGTTAAAGCTCCATAGTTTAAGGTAATAAGGGTGAGTTTGAAGTCAGAATAATTTTTATCCGATCCGGAGTAGAGTTTCTTTTTGAAAGCATGTGTACTCTATAAGAATGAAAGTATCGTAGCAAATCCTGATCCAAGTTGGCCTTATAGTATATATGTTTTGCTAAGAGACTAGCAAAAGTTAAGCTTGGGGGAGCTTGTTGACGGTTGTTAACGTCATCTTTTTATCATGAAATGGTAGAACATATGAGAACAAGAACAATAGAAGATAGAGTTTATACTAATGATTTCCATGAGTTTTTGTTGCACACTCGTTTTACAGATGAACTCTGGAAAACAGCAAAATACAGAGAGAAAAGAGAAGAAATAGAGAAATGAAAGAAAAGGATCAAATCAGGGCGATTAGTATAAATTTAAAGGGTCTAAAGGACAAAAGAAGACAGCTCACGAAGGCGGGGCCCACATGTCAGGATGTGGGGCCGGGTGGCTGACATGTGGGGTCGCGCGGCACCCCCGTGGAGACACGTGTCTTTTTTTCGGAATCTTCCTACAACCAATCTATGGAGTAGATCTACGCCGCCCAATCAAGTCGGATTGATCCATGGGCTTAGATTCATCGTATGGGGCTATAAAAGCAAGGGCAGACCGACCCCCGAAACCCTAATTCAAGACGAGATTCGATTGACCTCGAGTTCCGGAGATCAAGTCGAGCCACAAACCCTAGTTCTTGAGTAGTTCTAGTTCTAGAGAGATTAGCTACATAGTAGTAGATTAGAAGGAGATCCAAGTCTAGGAAGACTTGAACTTCAGATGTCAAGGTGTTCCATATGTATATTTTATATCTTTTGATATATTTATTACTCAAATTTATCTATGACATTGTTCTTTATCTTTATTATATTATCTATTACATTATTTATTGTTTGCTTTAATATGTCTAGTAGAGTTAAATATTTATTACGGATTGCACGCTTAGGATTGTATATCCCTCATCTTGTAACGTGCAAGATAGGTGTCATAACTTGTGTAAGTGTGGTGCTTATATATGTTATATCTGCAAATGCTCTCTATATGTCGGGTCGTGGGATAGATCGTAGGGGTTACAGCCCCTATTGAGTCCTCTGTAATCCTCCCTCCGTGTATAGTGAATGGTAGGGACGTGTGTCGCGAAAAAGGTGAAGATCTCATGCGCGCGCAAACTGCGGTCAAAACAACATTGCTAGAAATTCATTGTAAAAACCGGATATCAAATCGGAGCACAAATGAGGAAATTGTGAACAAATCTGAAAAGTCAGATCGAGTGCAAACTGAACCAAACCTGGGCACTGGGCATGAGGACCACGGCCCTTGCCTGGGCGCGCACAGCACCAGCTGCAGTTCGGCAGCTGTTCAGGCAAGAAGGAATCGAAGTAGGATGACGAGCAATACGATCAGCAGAAAAGAAGAGCCAGCACCTGCACCTTGTCGAGCTACACAGAAAGCACGCAACAAATTGCTTGAGGGAATTAAAACCAATCACTTTTGCTTGACAAGACAACTCACTAATCAAGAACGTGCATGGAATCCTGGAGGAAATCGATGGAGGGCTGCTCTCCTATCGCTGCTTGACGGACTCAAGAACAGAGGAAAGAAGAACTCAACGAACGAAGAAAAAGTCAGCACTTCAATCTGACAGCGATGGGACTCCAGGGCTGGAACAAGCGCGGCTCAAACGAGCGCACACGGCGCCTGTGCGCACGGTGCCGGTAGCACTACTGCTATCCCCATCAGAGAGCTACGGCAGGAAGCCAAATCGAGAGAAGAACAGCGTCGCACGAACAGGAAGATAACTCGACGAACAGAAAAAACGCCGCAGCAAAATCAACGAGAACTAAGCCAAATCAGAGCGACTTCACCCCAAATTTTGCACAGATAAAATTGAGCTAGCTACGAACAAATCCCCCAAAAATCATCACCTGAGACCATCTCTAACTCCTGAAAACTCAGATCACAGCCATGACGAAAAAGAAGAAAACTCACTTCACGTAGCAACGAAAATCACAGATCAAATAGATGAATCCCAGAGGGGACAAGCAGGCTATGGGGCTTCTCTTCTCACTCAAAAATCTCCGAAATACACCCATGAATTTTTTCAGTCAGTGGCCTCTCTCAAGAACACTAAGGAGGGGGGAAACCCTAGCTAGAAGGGAAAAACGAAAATGAATGAGGTAAGAGGGGATGGAGGGTAAGCCTCCGCTAAATAGTCTAATATTTTCTCTTCCTAAACTACCCCTAGGATACATGAGCTGATCCTCTAACCCTAGGGCTATTTTGGTCGACTCGGGTAATTTCTGATCTCGATGGCCACCGCGTCTCCTCATCGGTAGCCTCGTCTCCACGCGATCTCCCGAAGCCGCCATGTGCCGTCCTTCCGCCATCGGAACCTCCGTCCCGGGTTTTGAGGCCCAAACACGAAAACGGCCGGGCGGTGGTTTTGAGGCCAAACCAACAAACCTCCGCCCGATGGTTTTGGGGGCAAACCACCAAACCTCCTTGACACGTGTCCTCGCCGTCTTCGACCGCTCGGCCCACCAAGTCATCTCGAGCCGCCCACTCGACTTGCCGCGTCCGTCTTGACCCGATTGACACGGTCCCGCCACGCCCCTCTTGCATTCGCCGATGTCCCGTGATGTCAGCCACCATGGCTAGCCACCCACCGATTCGGTCCTCGGTCCAAGCCTTACGTCCGTCCTTCACCTCCGCGGTCCGTCGGCCCAAGACGCCCTCCTTGGTCCCTTCACCTCGCCGTCGCCTACCATCTCCGAAGCTCCACACCCTGCACAACATGAACCAAGAGATACGTCTTCGACACACTCCACGTGTGCCGGTGAACATAGCCGAAGCATAAAGGATAAAGGAAAATAGAAGTAAAATGTTGACTGTTGACAATCACTCAATCACACAACTAAACACATTTGATCTAAATCAACCATGTGTTCAGAACACAAATCACCAACTAGTGGTGGATTAGAAGTGTCGTACTAAGAAATAAAACAATTGAGCGACGAAAGGGGCTAGCGTGGCTCGGGAGATGAGTGCGTGAGCAACGCCAAACCGTGGAATCGACCGATCTCAACTCCCACTCTTTCCGCGCTTGGGAAAATCGACCAATTGCATGGATATATCCGTGCGCCTACCATGCGTGTATCCATTTGTCAATCTAAAGGTGGAAAGGGATGGTGAAAAAATAAAGAGTAGAAAAGGGTTCCTGATACAAATGTGCGAAACAAAAAATAATTTAGAAATAGTCTAGGGCCTGTTTAGGTCAGCCTGGGCAATCGGTTGTAACCGACAGTTCATTTTGGTTGTTCGGTGCTAGCAAACTTCGGTTTGGGAAGGGATGGGAACCGATCGGTTTAATAAAAACAGAGAAACCGAGTAGTTCGGTGTCGGTTTCTTTGGTTTGGTGTTCGGTTCCCCCGAAGTTCACCGAGGATTCAGAATCACCGTACCTAGCTGAGCGTCGTGCGCACAACGACGCTCGTCGCTGCTCGCCCATGTGCCACGCGCTCATCAACCATCACGGCGCCCACGCTTGCTCAGCCCACAGCCACGTACCACCGCCAGCCCCCACGGTACGCATCCTCTACAATGTGCCGCCGCCTCCTGTCTGACTTCGCGAGCTGTGTGGCTACAGGTATTCGTGCGAATTAGATCTGCTGCCGCAGCTTTGCGCCTATGTGATCGTGATATGCTGCTCTAGATTGGTTAGATCTGCTGTCGCAGGTATGCACCTATGTGATCGCGATTTGCTGCTCTAGATTGGTTTCTGTAGTGTAGTTGTGTGAGATTGAGATTTGAGACTCAGCGAGAGAAGAACGAGAGAAGAAATAGATGAGGATAAAGGAGAGAGAGAAACGGCTAGATGGGGTCACGGGATTGCTTGTTTCGTTTTGGCTGTCTACGTGATGGGCCTTGGGCCAGTCCTACTGCCATGCGGTTCGATTTGCAAGATGAGGACGCAGGCAGGATGGCACAGCTACAGACTTCGGTTCCGATCGGGTGTTCGGTTCTGTGCATCTGCAAACCGACACCGAAGCCAAACACCGAAAGCGTTGAAAACACAGAACCGAAACCGAAAACCGAAAAAACCGAAAGTTCGGCTTGGTTCGGTTGGGTTCTCGGTTCTCAGTTAAAATGTGCCCAGGCTGATGTTTGGGGTAACGTTTGGTTAGATTCTAAGCAAGATAAGCAACTTAATACCGCCAAACGGCGAGTGATGGGGGGCTCAACGCTAACGCGTGTTTGCGACCGGGGATCACCGCCGTTGTAGGCCAAAACGTGAGCCAAACCTGATTTTTTTTTTTTTTTTTTTTTTTTTGCCTGCTCCTCCCTTCTCTTGTGCGCTTGCTCCTTCTCCCTCCCATGCGGGGTGCCACCTCCCTCCATCCCCGCCACAACTTCCCTCTATCCCGAGGCGCCTTGAGTGCGGGAGTCCCATAGGAGGGCCTTCACGGGGAGGTTTCTTCGACTCGGTGTTATGACCGTTGGTCGGTACGGAGCGCCCGCGGGGCGACCTGCAGTGACCCGCCGCCCGCCGCCGCGCCGGCCCTCCCCGGCCGTCGGTTCCCGGCGGTCTCTCGTGGCATCCTAGCCCCGCCGTCCACCTTCTCCACCACCAGCCCCCTGTCATTCTTGCCCCCCGAATCCCCCACCTTTTCTCCCAACCCTAGCGAGATGGACCCGTCCCCAATCAGATTTCCCTCACCCGAGCCCGCTGTTATGGCGTCGGAGGCCGCTCGCGAGATGTCGGATCCGGCAGCGGCGGGGAAGGCCCTCCCCTCTTGGCGACCCCCCTTCATCCCCTCCGCCCAAGAGATCGAAGATGGCTCACCGGGAGGATGTGCAGATCGAGGGCCAGGAGGTCGACTTCGAGCCGTCGCCGCGCGCGGGCGGGCGTGTCATGCAGCCTCGCCGATGATGGCACCGCTGGGGACTCTACGGGGGACCCGATGCGGGCGCCGCCGTCGTCGGAGTCGCCTTCGCTGCGCCGCCCACGACCGGTTGAGCCCCATGGCTCGTGGAGCGGGGTGATGCCTCGGTCCTGGCGAACGCGCCGCCAGGCTTCGGCGCGCCCAGGCTGCTCCGGTCCCAATGGCGTCGGCGCTGAATGGCGTGAGGCGCTGCGGGGCGCCCGCCCCACGGTGGAGAGGGTTCCTGTCCATCCAAGGCCGGGCCCCCATCGACGTGCATCGCATCCGGACGCTGCGGGCTAGCAGAAGGTCCTTCCGCAGTGTCCGCCTCAGGAGCCGCGTCGTGCTAGGGTGCTGGAGCCACAATGCCAAGCTGAGGGTCACCGCCATCATGCGACGGCGCGCTGGCAGCAAGGTGGTGGAGGTTGGGGCCACATTGCGGAGGAGCAACATGACCATGGCGCGTTTCCGCGGTCGTTGCTTCCGGTGCCTTGCGCGTGACCACGGGGTTGCGGCTTGTCGTGATCCGCTCAAGTGCTCTGGCGTGGAGGTACCGGGCACCAGTCGAGGTACTGTCGTGCCCGCCGCAGCCTCGTCCACCGGCGTTGAGCCATGGCCACACAAGGGACTATGGACGGTGCCAAGACAGACTACGGCGACTTCGTTGTCGCTCCTGCCGACCTGCTCACGCAGGCGCTTTGTGGCACGCGCGGGGCCTCCCGTCTGGGTCGACCCGATGCTTGACGAGCTTCTTTGCGTCCCTCGTCGCCCAGCCCTGTCTTCTTCAGCGGTTGCCTCACCGGAGGCCCAGACATCGCTGGCGGACCCCCTTTCGCTGCCGCGTATGGTCCAGCTCGGCCTCATCGATATTGTGGCGCCGGGGGTGGTTGGTGAGGACGCCGCGGTGGTGCTTGAACTCCCTGCAGATGCCGAAACCATGTCTTCGCCAGTTGATGGCAACGCCCATGTCTCCGACGACTTAGGCGGTCCGTGTGGTCTTCCCTCCTCCGTTGGAGAGGCCGGCGCAGAACAAATGCCATTAACCCGTTCGGGCCAGGCTAGAGGAGGAAATCTGCATCCCGTTAGCCACACCACTCATCCAAGCAGGACCGCGGCTGCGCCGGTCGCGCACGCCTGTCTCCATTAATTCCCCGCGCCGAGTGGCAGGATTGTAGCCAGGCCGCGTGCTGTAAATGCTACTGTGCAGGCGCAAAAGTTGTTGCTGAGGAAATTGGGTTACGACATCGAAGCGGAAGAGGTGGATTCCGAGATTGGGGCCAACTTTGAGAGGGCTTTCAAGGGCGGTGCCTGAATGTCCTGCTCAATGGGGGCTTAGACGCCCCACTTTGGACCTCAATGTGTCCGGGCTTGACGGGAGTTGGCACGACCGGGCGCTATTGGCGGTGGTGATTCGGGGAAGAGGCGCAGTGTTGATGCTTGGCGGTGATCGGCGCTGGCACGTTCCGCTTGCGCTTGTTTTCTGTTCCGTCTGTTCTAGTTTTTCGTTTTCAGTTCTTTTTTTTAGAACACGACTTCACGTGTATTTCATTAAGAAGGAGCAACATAAAAAATAACAAATGCTATCCAAGCGAGATGCCAGGATAGTAGAGTTCACCACACACACACCCACCCTTGAAGCTAAAGCTGATTACATAAAGAAAGCGCTACAAATAGAAGACCGAGGCATCACGCCACGTCTGCCACGCGCCTAGCACGCCTTCGCCGCTCTGGGTACAGCCCCAACTCCTTCATAGCCGCGTGAATAACCTCGCTCTTGGAGGGAGAAAGAGGCTCCCCGAATTCGCGGTGGAACTCGTCATTGACGCTGTTGTCGGGGACGTCCCGAGGGAGGATCTGTCGCCGGCCTCCACTTCCTAAGCAAGACCTTCTTGGCCTGCTTCTCCGGATTTGGGTCGCGATGGTAAGACAGGCGCTGCAATGCGTGCACTCCGTCGGGGCACCAGCGGAGAGGTGTCCCTACGAGAGATGCGCCGGATCGGGGAGGCCTCAATCAACGGCTCCTGCAGAGGTAGACGAAGGGAACTGAGGAAGTCCGACAAGGTAACAGCGCCCGTAGCGCTAGCGCCTAGAGTCCCGGCCAGCCCAGGGTCCGGACGGCTGATAGAGGGCGACTGGTCCGCAGCAGAAGGCGTCGGTGCAGTCGGTGCGGCAGCGGGTGTGGTTAGTTCCACCGCCGCGTGCTCCTCGTCGGCCACCTCGACGCCTTAGCCACTACGGGCCTGGGCTGGGCCATGCGAGGTGACGAGAGAGGGTCCGCAAGCACCGCACGAACCCCGACGCCACATCATCTGCGCGGTTGAGCTTCGACCATACGAGCGGCGAAGGTGGCTTCATCCGCACTTCTCGGGAGACCACGGTGGTAGACGGACCCGCGACGAGGGAGGCCACGAGCTCATCTAGCATTAGGTCCACCCGAGCGGGAGACTCGCGAACCGCACACGGCACAAGCGCGAGCAAGTCGGCGTGGCTCACGGTGATGTTGACCTTCCTCCGAGGCATGGCGCTTCTCACCAGCGGCAGCATTGTCGACGCCGTTGGGGCCGGACAAAGGACCTGTCCGACGAAGAAAGGAGCCGCTTGTGGCATGGACGCCTTTCAGTTCTTGTTTTTTGTTTTTCTTCTTTTGCTTTGTTCCCCTGCTTGCCGGCAGCCTGTCTGGTAATCGGGGCCTTACCAGTGCAGGAGGTCCTTCGTGTTTGTGTTGTCAACACTCGCTTAATGAAAAACGCGCCCGATTTAGGTGGGCGTGGTCTCAAAAAAAAAAAAAGGAGGTTTCTTCGATTTATCAATAAATTGTTTCTTATATAAACTGACGGCTTTCTTATATAAACAGCTTATTGATACACCAGAACAGTATCTACAACTAAACCTTACTAAATATTACTACAACATATCTGAAGAAGTTACACAAAGGCACAAACTGACAAAATACATTTGACCTCATATCATGAGCAAAGCCAACCAATGACTTAGGCCTATATGTAAATCAAGTACCTTCATGAACTAAACTAGTGTGAAGACCCTCATATGGGAAACTGGCGGAGTGTGATAAATCGAAGAAACCTCCTGTGAAGGCCCTCATATGGGACTCTGGTGCAGACTGTTGCCTCCATTTCCAGACGACGACGAGGCCTGTTCTCCACCTGCAGACATCTCTACCTGCATACTCCGACCCCTGTCCAAATTACTCCGCTCTGTGATGTAATCAGAGCTTAAAGAAGACCCTTCTTCTGGTGGTGGCCATAGAAACCTTGGAATCTCAAGAGGCACCTCTGGTGGCCGTGCGGATCTGGTTATGATCTGCACTGCCTCCACCATGGTTGGCCGATCCGATGGTCTCGGGTTGCTGCACGCCAAACCTAGAAGAAGTAGACGCTTGGCATCGCCGGCTTCAAACTCTTCATCGGTCGTCAGTATTGGATCAACAGCTTCAAGTAGCTTATCTTGCTTGTGATATTGCCACACCCAGTCTGTGATGTGGCTAAACTGTGGATTCTTAACTGCTCTATTTCCTGTTACAATCTCAAGAACAAGGACTCCAAATGCAAATATGTCTGACTTTGTTGTAGCCTTGCCTCTATAGATATACTCAGGTGCCATGAAGCCAATGGTTCCGGGTACTCCTAGGTCTGTGTAGGAAGTTTTCCCGTTTGCCACAACGCAGGCAAGCCCAAAATCGCCCAGGCGTGCTTGGAAGGTGGAGTCGATCATGACGTTGCTTGCCTTGATGTCACGGTGGAGCACCATAGGCTCATACTCGTGATGGACATAGTGCAATCCAGTGGCAATATCTTTGACCATGTTGTAACGAGTGGTCCACTGGTGAATAGGAGCTGCCTGCTGCTGTTGCATACTACTACTGCTCCTACGAAAGAGATGTTGGTCCAAACTTCCATTGGGCATGAACTCGTAGATAAGTAGGGGCTCTCCTTTGTGGTAAGACCACCCTGAAATGTTATGCGCGAAAGCATAAATGTGAGTTTCTTCTGAAATGCAGGATCTAACAAATTGTTAGACAAAAAAAAAAAAAAAAAACTGTATAGTTAGTTTCGGGAGAGATTGATTTTGTGGACTTTTGTTTTTGAATAACCAGACGCACAATTGCGCTAACAACTGCTAGTTATCTTACTCGCTCCTCCATTCTAAACTAAGACATGTTGATTTTTAGATGCATTATTGCTTTTACTATTGTTGACGTGAATATGTGTCCATGCCAATACGCTAGCGGGCTTTGGACTCCGTAGAGGTTGCAAATAACCTGCACAAACAGCAAGAAAAGCAGCGTGATCGATCAAACCGATCTAGAGATCGATGAAATCGATGTAGAGCTTGTTCTCGGTCGGAAAAGCTCCAGAACCACCTCCGGAAAGATCCGTCGCGAGGAGGCACGTGGAGGATCTTCTAAGACCAGCAAGGCCGCCTAGAAAGCCAACGAATCACGTGGAGAAATTCTCCGGACAGCAGATCAGAAGGTCAAGAGATAGCAAAAATAGGGTTTGAGACGTGTTTTTGTGTTTTGTCAATTGATTTGGTAGATGAGGTTCAATCGGTCGTGATCCTCTCGTATATATAGAGGGGGTGGTCTTATCCCTTTAGGAAACAATTCTGGTATGCGTTTCCATCAACAAAAACTGCTCAAAACGCGATCTCGGGGAGACCGGTTCGGAATCCA
This sequence comes from Hyparrhenia diplandra, assembly GCA_015847255.1. Taxonomy (NCBI): domain Eukaryota; kingdom Viridiplantae; phylum Streptophyta; class Magnoliopsida; order Poales; family Poaceae; genus Hyparrhenia; species Hyparrhenia diplandra. The sequence continues at coordinate 213,674 of JADLZK010007563.1, forward strand.
GCATGAACCGGCTTAGCCGGCTCTGAACCCGGCTAAGCCGGTTTCCACGGGCGCCGTGCGGGAGGCCAAGCAGGCCTAAGGCACAGCCGGCTTGAGACCCAGCTAAGCCGGGTGGTGCACTGCAGCCGGCCTAGCACACGGCTAGGCCGATTTGGGGGAGCGGCTAAGCCGGTTTGCAAACCGGCTAAGCCGACTTGCGTGGTTCGCTATGGCTCGTCGTCTTCTCTGCGTGATTTCTTGCTCTATTTGCGACACCACTTGACCTTGTACATGTCCATGACCCTTTTAACGTGTCAATGATACTCAAAATCCTTCAGGACATTTTTGAGTGTCAACAACTATGTATCTAACACATTATGTATATCTAAGTATGTAGCAAAATCTATGTATATAGAAAATTCAAAACATCCTATAATTAAAAATGGAGGGAATATTATTTAAAAGAAAATTAGTATCAAGATACTTTTTTAGGTTAACCTTTAGCATAATGGCAGTGGTGGGTAATTTATCAACATGTTGAGTTTTTCTTATTTTTATTAATGTTGTAATTTTAGGAATTAACGTGAAGGAGGTTTCTTTTGTTTACCAAATACTAAGATAATAAATGTAGTAGCGAATGGCTAAAAGGTTATTTGCTTTCACTTTGACGAACACAAAAAAGACCAGCAAAGATTATTCAAGTTTGTTTTATAACATTATAATGTGTATTAACTTATTAGACATATATATGTAATAGATTAAATTTTCAATATCCATCAAATACTATATAAGTTATTATGAAAGATAATTCAAATCCATAATATATATTTCTAAACTACAAACTCTACAATTGTTAAGTTAAAAGTAAGCATAATGTTATATTCCACCATATATACTAAGTAAGCATTTTCATTACAACAATTGTATATTTGAATAGCTTGAAAGCATGAAAAAATGTTCTATATGAATCACATAGCATTGACACCAATAATTCATTTAAGTTATATTAACAACATGGTAATAATACATTTCAAAAGTTGCTACTTTAAATAAGTTCATGCATTTAAGCACTCTATATTTTATAAAACAATACTACTATACATATATATTATGTGATATTACTGATTCAAAATGTTGAATTCCGTTGTGCAAGCTGAAACGTTTATTTATATGCCATTGTAAGAACTAAGAAGGTAGTCTAGGACCTTAGTATTTTCAATAACACAAAAGGTAAATTTTTAAATAAAACATACAATAAGTGCTAGAATCATTTCATCTTAAAATAAATATGGATAAATAACTACAACAACTAGATTAATAGTTGTATTGAAAGCTAAACTATAGACTCATGTTGGTACGAAAAGGGTTGCAATAAGAGCTTATATAACTTAAGCTTAGGTCAACTAAATACATGTTGCTAGAAAAAAAAGATAAATCTTACAAATTCTAACTACAAGTCCCCAACCGAGGTTCAACATTATCCTCACGAGACCCGGTAGGAAAAAAGTAAATGTTTAAAATTCTCATGAATAAAGCCATTAGTTCAATAGACTCTAATTACTATTGGTAGTAATATCCATTCGATCTATTTATTATCTATATAATTTCCCACCCTATGATTGTGTAAAACAACATAAATTAACACATGTACATTAAAATTGCTCGCCTATTCCAATAGGGAACTTGATGTAAAGAACCTAATTTTGCATAAATTACCCACATGCTATTATTATGATAAATAAATAATCCATGGAGCCCCTTAATGTGCATCTAAATTACCACTCCTATCATTATTAAAATAGTAAAATATCCTCTAAAATCCACATATAAATTAGCGATATATTATATTAAAAATATCTAAATAACCATAAAAATATAATGTTTCTATATTACCCACATTTATATTAATATTAATACATTGTTTCACAAAAAAAAAATATACATTAATTTTTGATTGAAGTAAACATATAAGTTGTGCCATCATGCAAATCAAGTACATGTATGCATTAACAAGTTATTTAAGATTATATTAATAACCATTACACGTAATTTACATAACTTGTTACTTTAGATATATTTATACATTTTAATTAAAACATTTGACATATTCTGCACATACAATTCTTAAATTCAAATATTTGAGAAGTGGGGATGTTAATGTAGTGTGCAGGTGTGTGTATATATATATATATATATATATATATATATATATATATATATATACACACACACATGGTGAAGCCGGCACTGTTCCGTAACAGTGCTCCCATCTCACAGAAAGCCTTTATCTCAACTACAGCCGTACGATTAAAACCAAGGGCGATCCACACCGTCCGTGTTTCCCAAACGAAAGACCCTTCTGGATCCCACCCGGTTCATCCAGTGAGGCAGTGAGCAGAGAAGAAAATCCCCTACCCCCCAGGCATCGCTCCATCAGCAGCGCCGTCAACTCCTCCACTCCCGTCGCCCTCCCTCCGCATGTGCGTGTGTATCTAGATTTAGGGCATATATGACCGAACAAAGTGTATGTAGACGAAGTATATGATCATACTAGACAATCCGAGGTGGTATGTAAGTTAATTATGTATGCATACATAGAGTATGTGGTTATACTTATTTTTATATACTATAGTAGTGGCATTTTTATATATTGGAGTATTTTTAATATGAGTATATAAACATACTCAAACTGATAAATAAGTATGAACATATATGTAACGTGGTTTTTGAAGATGAGAGTAACTACTCCGGGAGTATAGAAATCTCACCCTATATATATATATATATACACACACATATATATATACGTATATATATACATATATACGTATATATATGCATACATATATACGTATATATATATGTATATAGCTTTTTAAGATTCCTTTATTTAGTAAACCGTCTTTATAAGACTTAAATGTTAATTAATATATCGCTACCCTATCTTAGATCTTACTTTAAACTCTACCATTGATCTTAAGTGATGTGGTATTGATTTTAAATGATTGTTTATGTTATTCTAGTACTTAAGAGTACAATCTGCAAGCTAAAATCCTTCTTTTTTTGTAAAAAGTACAAAAGGAGAGGTAATAATAAATACGATAAGTACATGGGTTTCTACTTAAAGTAAGGATTAAAAATTCTAGCAATTAAAGATTAAAACTCGAATCAATGTGGGTTGCATCAAAAGCTACCATAGTTTAAGGTTGCCGAGTGCCAAGATAAAGCACTCGGCAAAGTATGGCTTTGCTGAGTGTTAACGGCGGACACTCGACAAATTGCTAACGGTAGCGTCTACGGTCGGCGGCTTTTGCCGAGTGTTTATGTTTTGCCGATTGCCTGACAGGTTGCACTCAGCAAAGCAACTGCCCGACACTCGGCATATTGCGGGTTTCTAGTAGTGCTACATGGTATCTACTGTGTTTGAAAATGAACGATGAAGATTAAAAAAAATGTAAAATATAGCATATTTTTTTTTTTATAATGGACAATTCAAATAACAATCTTGTGTACAGTATAATAAAAATAACACAGTATGATACAGATAGATAATAGAGGAGTTTTTATTACCGACGAGAGGGACGATATTCCTGTGTCGCAGACGGTTGATGACGCTGACCTCTGCTAGGAAGTCCTCGTAGCGTCGGTTCTCGTCCCGACTGAACTTCTTCACGGCGACCTCCATCGCCTCAACCCTATTCGGGGACGAAGCCTGCACCTGTAGACTATGCCAAATCCGCCTTGGCCCAGCCTCATCGTCTCGTGGAAATTGTTGGTTGCTTTTCTGATGTCAGTGAACTCAAACTGAGTGGGCACCCCTGGAAGCTGCTGCATGGACCTGGCCAGCTGATCCAGGTCCTTCTTCCACCCTCTGTACTTGGAGTTGAAATACCAATACGCCACAGCAGCAGCCACGACGGCCGTGGCAGCAGTTAACCCGAGAACAGAGAACAGTATAGTGGTAGTGCTGGACCCTTTCTTCCATGGGGGCGGCAGGTCCACCGTGAAGTTAAAGGTATGGAGTTTCAAGAGTTGTCCCATGGAGGAGGAAAAGATGAACATGGCAAACCGTGATGAAATGGTTTCGCTAATGTTGATGGGCATACTGGCGCTACCAGAATAAGATTGTTGTGCATCTGGGTCGACTTGGACTTGGATAGACATGTGAGACTCTACAGGGTAAGCAATTGTGATCCTGTAATCTGACGACGGCAAGACTGAAACGACTGCCTCTGTCAGCGGCTCTATTGTAATTTCGACACAGATAATAGTGTCATTAGCTGTATTATTAGCTGATTCGAATTCCCAGTCAAATTTACCAGTCTGGATGGAGATGTTGCTAGCTTTGCTGGAACTTTCATTAGTTACGTCGTAGCTGCAGAAGCTCCTTAGATCAAACAGCTGTATAGAGGTGGACCCGTTCTGCTGGTAATAGGCAGCATCGGGGATAATGGCGAAGGTTAAGGTGAGGCCATCCTTAGGTTGGTACAGGCTCATATTGAACTCGATGCTGAAGGACGGATCGTATGCTACTACCCCATCATAGTGGACCCATAAGTCGACCCTTTGATCATCCATGACGAACAGCCCAGTGTGGTTTAATTCAATAACCTCCGACTGATGTTCGTCCTTCATGTAATATCCGAGGTCACCAGGTAGATGATCGGTTATACCTGATAAGTTGGTGTCGTAGTACAGGTCACCATGAATTTTGCTGAAGGTAGTGTTCAAGACGAACTTGTTCCTATTCCAAGCATCGTCCTTGATGGAGCCGGGGCATTTGCAGCATGACTTGGCGTAGGAGCAGGAGAGCAACGAGCATAAGATGACGAGTAGTGGTAGGACAGTGGTGCACAAACTTGGGGCAGCTGAGGAGGGTTTAATAATACTAGACTGGAAGGCCATGGCCATCATCTTACGAGTTATTTCAGCACAGCTAGTAGCTGATGGCTAGACCTCGCATCCTGCAAGTGCTTTATATAAGCGTGCTTCCGTTCCGATCCGCTCCTCCCTGGAAATTTCGGTTAACTATGTACTGACTGAAGGTAATCTTAATATCTTTATTATGCGGCTGCTGTGCAATACTCCATCCTTCCCACAAAGAATGCCATTCTCACTTTCCGACAAGCCAGCTATTTTTAACTCTTTTTTTTCGAAGGGAACAAGGAATTATATCAAAACTCAACGCAATACATCCTCAAAGTGAAAAAAATCTAAAATAAATAAGATACGATATTATACCTAGATTATTCTTTCATTTTCTTTCTTCTCTCGTGGCTTTCCTCGATGCAGTCCATGTTCTAGATGAACAGAGCCGTGTCGAACATCAAAGCCAGATTGCAGTTCATATGCCGAATATAAAACTAATTATGTATAAAAGAATATTAATATTTATAATGCATAATTAGTATCAGATAAATGACATGAAATATATTTTCATAATAAATTTATTAAGTGATATAAATGTTTTTAATATTTTTTATAAAGTTAGTCAAATTTGAGAAAATCAGCACGTATCCTATAGTGTCTTTATTTCTGGACGCAGCACGTATCCTATAAATGTTCTTAGAACGTGTTCGCTTATTCTTGTTTTATCTTATTTCAGCTTATTCTTTCTCACGAGAATACTATTAAATCAGTCGAAATCAGCCGTCAGCAGAACAACTTATAAGTATATATATATAATAACCGGTGAAGAATATACGAGCACACGTCAGCGTAGCCCTAGTCCTGTACTCCTGGAGTCCTGGTGCCAGTGTATCCACCCATGCATGGATATCAATTTGCATGGCTCACAAAAATCCATGCTATGGCTCACAAGTCATAAATAATTAGGAAGAGAAATTCATGCAGCAGCCAATGTACGAAGACCTTGACTGCAAACACCATCTATCTATCATTGTCCAATATAGTTTTTCAGCTCAGGGACGACGACGGTCGATCGATCGGATGAAGGCGGCGTCCAGCCCAGACGCCCAGTCACCGGAAATTGCGTGCGATATAGACACAGTAATAATTCAAATCGTCGTATATACTCTGCACCACAAGTGTCTATGCCGTATATATCGCGCGATAACTTACTTTGGCGCTATATACTCCATGAAGACAACTGTGTGCAGCAGGTTTCACTTTCACCGGTCAACAGGTCCACGGCATTTCCCCTCCTATTGCCATTAGCCAGCTGTACCGGCCGGTACGTTCCATGCATTTCTCCGAAGCTCTTTCGGGTCACGTCAAATGAGCGATACCGCCTTCAGTACGTTTAACGATCGATGTGTTTCTAGTGGATTTTTTTAACCTTCGATCAGTATAACGATATGATGTGTTTCTAGATTTTACGGAAAACAGTAGAGGTCCAGCGTACGAGGCTTAACTAGGATTCGACGTCACACCTGTACGTAACCTCCATTCGTCACTAGCTTGACGCGTCTTTGGGAGATTCGGGCGCCGAGAGAAGGCACAAACATCCGGCGACCTCCGCCCGGGCGAATGTCTTGACGGCCGTGCTAGGCGGCGGCGTGACATAGCCGGACCTTTCGTAAGCCATATGGAGAAGGAGACGATTCGTACGGGCACGAAGTTTGCCCGCCACGCAAGTTCCCAGCCGGCGCGGCCAACCCGGGCGTCCGGCCGCCCGTCACGGTTAAAGGATTAACCGTGGCGGGCGCCTTAACGACGCCCGCCACGCCAAAATCTCCGATTAACCGTGGCGGGCGCGCGTAACGCGACCACCACGGTTAATCTATTTACCGTGGCGGTCGCGTGTGCGCCACACGATTCATAAAATGTTTTACGTGGCGGGCAGATTAAGGCGCCCGCCACGGTTAATCCGAGGCCTATAAATACAGTCCCCCAGCCCCCTCTTCTTCCCCACGGGTCTTCATCTTCCAACTTGTGGGGGAGGCTTTTGCCCTAAAAATTGACCAAATTTTCGAATTGGGACTTTGAGGTTGGATTTGGGGAAGGAAAACACACCAAGTGGTACATAAAGGGTCTCTCATCCACCCTTAATCTCTTTTTTCATCTTTTTAATCCCCTCTAGATCTAGATCTAGATCCATTTTCATGGAGGAGAGAGAAACTTGTATTTCTCTACTCCCATCCTCTTCCTCTCTTTTTTTGTTTCACTTTGAGTACTATATCTAACATTTTGAGTGCTATTTGGTATGGAGAGCGGTGACAAGGATGGAGAGTCGCCGAGCCAAATGGATGTACGAGATGAAGAGGGTGGATGATGAATACTTTGCTAAAGTGAGAAAGTTTGTTGCCCTAGCTTAAAAGACACAGTGAGATAAATCAACATAGGATGATTATATATCCTTGCTCGCATTTGCAAGAACCTCAAAGCCGATACTCGGCAGAAAGTGCAATCTCACTTAATTAGGCATGGTTTTGTCAAGTACTATACGGTTTGATTTTTCACGGGGAAGAGGTTCCACCAGTACATCCACCAGTAGATCCACTGCCCGATCCAAAGAGCGGCCGGTGTTGGTGGTGATGATATATTCAAAAGCACGGTGGCGTCGGCGGCGATGGCGGTGGTGGTGGAGAGGATGGTGGCGAGGAGGTTCCTTTGGCCGGACCACGAGGATGTCCGGCTTTTGAGGATTTCGTTAACCGCCTCGATGAAGGCGTCATTTTGTTTGTGTGCCCAAAGTGGTTGGAAAGTTTCAAACGGATGAAGCGAGGAAGCAATTGATCCGCTTTTTACAAAGACAGTCCTAAGGGTTGTACGGGCGCCGGTTTCAACCTTCATTTGCTAATGATGAAGTCTCGCCATGGCTAGTCTGACACTAGCTTCAATGAGCTCGTAAGTTACCTTGCTACCACGTATCCAATGCCTAACAAGGTTCCTGCCAATACGTATCGTGCTAAGAAGTTGATCCGGCCAGTGGCGATGAAACTCAAAAAGTTCGATGCCTGCCCTAACCACTGCATCCTATATCGGGGTGAGTAGTATGAGAATTTGACCAGTTGTTCGCACTGCGGCATGATTCGATACAAGAGGAATGCCGGATGTCGTGCGGATGAGCTTGATAAGGTGACCTTGGGAGGATGGCCATTAAAAAAGAAGAAGGGGGCCAAGAAAACCAGTGCGGTGGATAAGAAGATCATGTCAATGCAGGACGAGGAAGAAGAAGGTTACGTGCAGAGGAAACATCCAATTTTGTCGATGTGGTACCTTCACATCCTTGATCGCTGCGGGCTATTTTTGCGAACCCCGAGGATGCTAAGCACATGGCACGGCATGCATCTAGCGATCATCTAAAGGATGACGGAAGCTGCGACACCCTTCCGATGCTAAGCGGTGGAAATATTTCGACTCCACCTTTCCCGAGGTTTGCAAAGGAGCCGGGGAATGTTAGGTTTGCACTAAGTACCGATGGGATGAACCCGTTCGGTGATCTTAGCAGCTCACACACGCATGTGGCGATCGTCCTCACCATGTACAACCTACCTCCACACCGTGTCAAAAGCTTGGTATGTTTTGCTTACCATGCTCATTTACGGACGGAGTAGTAGCAAGAAGCGATATAGATGTGTTCCCGAGCCGTTCATGGAGGAGATGAGGTACTATTTGATGATGGGTCAAAATGGTGGATGCATACGCAAGGATGAGTTCACTCTTAAAGCCATCATCTTTGTCACCATCGCGATTACCCAGTCGGGTTTTCATTATCGAGGCAGATCAAAGGGAAGCGCCGTGCACCTTTGCATCGATGAGACTGCTACACTTACCTTAAAGGATCCACCAAACGGTATACATGGCGCCTGAGACACTTCCCCTGCAAAAAAGCATAGGTACGAGAGAAGCCGAGATGAATAAATACTTTGACAACAAGAGCGAGCCGCAACTTAATGAATCGACACCGACTAGTTATGGTCCAAAGGTGTTTGACATGGTGAAGGACTTGGAGTGCGAGTTTGGAAAGAAGAAGATAGAGGAAGACGGCACCACCAAGACAATGAAGAGAAAGAGGGATAAATTGGAGGAAGATCGCCTCCTCCGTTCCTTTCAAGAAGAAGTCAATTTTCTTCAAGTATCTAAAAATTTGGAAGACACCGAGAATACACCCCATGCAATCTACTCTATGCACCTTGAGAAAAAAATGTCTTTGAAAGCATGATCGGTCTCGATGGATATCAAGGGCAAGATGAAGGATGGTATCAAGTCACGTATAGATCTTATTAACATGGACATCCGACCAGAAATCCACCCTACAAAGTCTTAGAGCGGAAAAGTCAAACTCCAGTGCGGCATACAACCTAACGAGAGACAAGAAGGTGGCTATGTGTCGGTTGATTAGGGGTATCAAGGTCTCGACCGGTTTCTCTTCCAACATCAAGAGTCCGGTATCCATGAAAGACCTCACAATGACAAACTTCAACGCGCCGCGATGCTCACATCATGTTGACGGTTTTTCTTCCAATTGTGATCAAAGTTATTCGGCCCAAGGTGCGTGAAGATGGTGATCACAAGGATGTCATACTTCTTTAACCAAATCACCCAGAAGGTCATTAAAGAAACCGATCTGCCTGCGCTAAAACAATTCATCGTGGAAACAATTTGCCGGACTAGAGATGTGCTTCCCACCGTCGTTCTTTGATATTATGCCACACGATGATGCACATGGTTGATCGGATACAAAAGCTAGGACCCATGTACCTACAGCGATGTGGACCATCGGCGATTAATGTCCCTTGTTGGTATTTTAACGCATTAGATAAAATCCATAAGCGCCACGGATACCGTTGTAGCTTTCACCCGGAAGTATTCAGGGTATCGTATTTTCCACGAGGAACGGAAGTGTACTAGAGATGGAACAAGGTCGCCCAAGGTAAGAAAAGAGATAATGTTTTTGGTAGGACGAGAGGGTTTTCTAAGCTTAACCCAAGGTCACTAGATAACTAAGTCTTGGCTTACTACACTCGCTTACTTGAGACGGCTGTTCCTTTCGATTCGAAAAAGGCGGGAAGCGGTAATCGGAAAAAAGGCAGCCAAAAGCTCTACGAAAACACCAACCCGAGCGTGGTGGGATACAAAGGCCTGATCGGAGCTAGTCACCCCGGGGCTACCACAACTATCCGTGGGATTGGCGCAATCTCGAGGTAACCGAAAGTCTAGACACCACGTCCACACTAACGATTCGACTCTAGCTTCACGTTAAAACCAGAGCCTTCGATTCGAACGGAGATTCCGCAAGCAAGTAAGTGAGCACTAACTTTAGTCAAATAGAGTACTAAGGAATTGCAAAGAAGGCGGATATTACTCACAAAGGAGTCGGCTCCGTAGAGGTACAAATTGGAGGAGAACCCGACAAGCCGGCTCCGCCTCCGCTCTTCCCTCCTCTCTCTTCCTCTTTTCTAAATATTGCAACTAGGTGGAGAACACCTAGAGGGACACTACTACTCCTCAAAAGATATGGAAGTGGAAGCTCAAGAATATAGAATGGAGAGAATAGAGCTCAGAAATGTATTCAGGAGGAAGTAGAATGTGTGTTACAATGGAGAAAGATGACCTATATTTATACCAGAGAGGAAGGGGATACATGGAAACATTTCCTGCCGGCTCTCAGCCAAAACCGACCTCCTAGCGTCGGTGGACCGTGATTTACGTCATTGATTTCCTCCACCGACGTATGAGCGATCTGGGGACGGTTCCTTGCTGGGTTCGGCACCTGATAGGCCTTGGGCTGCCTGGCGTTCAAGTATGGCTAGCTGCGTTGGGCCTGTCCCTCTGTGATGCCCGTCCTGCCTTGCTTGCTGAGTGGAGCCCACAGGGCCCACGTTGTCTCTCATCCTGGACGAGCAAATGCCTGCTGCTTGCTGCCCATTTGCACATGTACGATGGCGTGTCTTGCAATATTGCTAATGATGTTGTGTATGTCGTATAATATACACACATGCATGTACTTTATTTTATAAACAATAATCCCTCCGGATACATGTATATTGGTGTACGTCAATCTCATAGTAATGATTAATTAAATCCCTTCGTCACGTATTTTTGCACCACAACGGTAGTTGCTCCATATAATACCATCAATGCACATATTTAGCATGTCCTGCAAAATAACTCGAGAGCAACAAAACTCGTGGAACTTATTAAATAAAAGAATATTATGGTATGATATGTTGTCATTTTAGATTGATATGACATTCGTAAAACATGCGTTAACGACCGTCAACATCCACCCTCAATCGATTCGTTCATAACCGTACTTACCCAGAGGGCTCTATGATCGAGGCATACACAAGCCAGGAGGCCGTGAACTGGTGCCTGAAGTACATAAAAGATGGGAGGGCTATTGGGCTTCCAGTCCATCAGCACGAAGGCAGAACCTCGGGGATAGGGTGCACTGGCCGAAAAGCACGCACCGACGTACCAAAGCAAAAGGTGGTAGATGCTCAGTCAAAGCATCCTTCATCAGGTACTGATCATGGACACATACGTTAAAAAGCACCTAAAAGAGATCCGCCCCGCAAATGGTGGGCCATGCACGGACGAATGGGTCGAGAAATAACACAAGAACAGTTTTCTCAAGTGGCTCGAAAAGCAAGACATTCCCCAGGGAGATGGAGCGGAATTAGTAAAGAAGCTTGTGTCAGGCCCGTCCACTCAGATCAACACCTGGCAAGGGTATGACGTCAATGGGTATAGGTTCCACACAAAAGAGAAGGACAAGAAGAGCGCAAAGACGAGAATAGCGGTGTTCGATATGAGGGCATCGGCGTCCCGTGGCGGGCGAGAGGAAGTCGTACTTTGGACAAATCGAAGAAATATGGGAACTTGACTATGGCGGTAACCTCGCAGATAAGCATGTTTTTGATTTGCCGGTGGGTCAAGCCAAAGGCGGTTGGAGTGGACGATTATGGGCTAACCACCGTGAACCTTAAAAAGGGTCGCCTACAAAAGATGATCGGTGGGTACTAGCAATCGATGTCGCACAAGTAGCGTGAAAGCAAATGGATCGTGGGAGCTGATGGGGTCTAGAGTCCAGAAAAATACAACAACTATGATGAGTTCCATCTCTTTACCAATCATCCAAAGAAGATGAAGGCCCTTGAGAAGAAAATCAATCCCGACAAGACCAAGATGATGCCACGGACACACCCGATGGCGAAGAAGACCGCCAAAGCACTCGTAGAAAAATGATATGTAATAATGTAGTGACCTGTACTCATGTTAATGTATTCATGACTTTTCGATTCGAAGTTTCGACATGTTAATCATATATCTCACATAGAGTTTACGAGACTATGGGGAGACTAGTGCTTTTGAACTACACGTTAAGTAACACTTTCTTGGATGCAAAAATGACCTAAATATCAATTGTAGATCTTGATGAGTTATGAACTTTTGGTATTCATGACTTTTCCAAACGAGGCCGTCTAGGGCTTTGAAATCTCGTCCCGGCGGTGTAAAAATTCAAATTTCAAAATTCGAGGCGTCAAAAATTCGAAAAATGAAAAGTTGACCCTAATACCAAATGTAGATCTTGAAGAGCTTAACAATAGTGGTATTCATGACTTTTCGATTTGAGACCGTCTAGGGCTTCGAAAAACTAGTGCTTTAAAAAATACAAAGTTTGACTTAGTCAAACCTTGGTCGATTTAGTATGAGATATTCTGAATTTTATCTCAATTAAACATTTATTATGCATTTTATCTCAATTATTGTCAATTGAACATTTTTTCTCAGTTTTATATCAAATATTTTGAATTACTATGAGATTTATATTTAAAACGTTAAAATTAACCGTGTCGGCGGTATAACGCAGCGCCACGCAAAAAATTAACAAGTGGCGGGCGGTATAACGCGCCCGCCACGCAAAATATTAACCGTGGCAGGCGGTATAACGTGCCCACCACACAAAATCAAACAACTATAAATACCCGATTACTGTTCGTGATTTCGCTAAGGAACGCCAAAATTTTTTCGCCACCGCCCGCCGCCGTCCCTAGATCCACCGCCGTCGAGCTCCACCCGCCTCCGGGCTTTGAGCCCCCATCCTCCTCCCAGCGGGCGTGGCTCTCCTCCGCCCTCGGGCTGACCCGTCCTCCCCTCGCGCGGCCGCCACCGCCACCGCCACCGCCACATAGAACGCCACCGCCACGCCTCCGTCCCGCCGCTGCGATGCGCCTCCGTCAGCGCCACCATCCTCCTCCTCTCCATCCGTCGTGCGCCACCTTAATTCCTGCGCCACCGTCCTCTCCCTCGACCTAAGAAAATGGAGCACCAAACTAGATCTTACGGACTACCTTCATCCGGTTACCCTATAGCTCGCAACCGATGTATGGATTGATGTATATATATGCATGTATGGATATGTATGGATGTAGCTTCGCAATTTGGATATGTATGGACTTCTTACACTTGTTCGACTTATGGATCGATTTGTATGAACTTGTTCGACTTGTGGATTTGTATGGATGTATATATCTGTATGGAATATATCTGTCTCTTTGTGAATAATATTTGTTGGTGCTGTTTACATATGGATATGCATGGGTCGAACAGCATTTTATTTTTTAAAAAAATAATCCGAGGCGGGCAACATAATGTGCCCGCCACAATAAAGGGGTTAGCCGTGGCGGGCGCATTACGTTGCCCCGCCATGCAGAAATACAATTAACCATGGCGGGCGATTAAGATCTGCGCCGAAAGCTTGTTGGTATTTTTAACGCACACAAAATAAATAAGAAAAAGATGCGCAAGCGTTTACAGATACCATTGTAGCTTTCACCCGGGGGGTTTTAATATCGAATCCACGAGGGAATGTGAGGCTAACTACAAACTAACTCAACAATAAAGATAACTAAGTCTAGATTTTTAAAGTAACTATAAGGAGTATAAGATAACTAAAAGGGTTTTATAATAAAGCAGGTGTAGCAACAAGGTTAGGATAAATAGGGGAATAAAGAAGATAACTAAGGGTCCTCGACTTCTAACTTGGGTAAACAATGTCTTCTACCCGATCTATCTTGGCCAATAACTAATAGAGAACAAAGCGAGTTTCTTCCCTATGAGCACCAATAAGGCTACCAGTACTTACTAACGGGATGGTGGACTTCAAAAGGACTCAACAGTAGGTCACACCTGCGATCTACCAGCATATCTAGAAAGTAAGGGGGCATTCACGTTTAACCCTAGTCTAAGCACCACGCTTACACTCTGATTAACACTCTACTCCTCCTAAGAACAGGAATAAAGCACCCAAAAGAGTCGTAAACTAGATAGACAAATATAAACAAAGTAAACTTAGATTAAAAGTAAGTTACTAGAGAAATCTTGAAGACAAGAAGAACTTGAATCCACTGAAGTACAAGCCGTAGAGAGAAGCAATAGATAGGCGGCAACTCCTCCCAACTCATCCCTCACTCTCTATCTCACTATTTCTATGCATAAGACTAGATCTATGTAGAACTAGTCTTCTCTTGATAGCTAAACCTAAGAGATAGATCTATTCAAGGGATCCCTCTCTTCATCTACTGAAAAGAATAATGAATTAGGGTTTTAGGGGGGAGTGCCTCTCTTTATTTATAATACGAGGGATGAATCGAGCCGTTGGATCAAACTAACCTAAAATCGACTTAAATCAACAGTTAGATATGATTCTCGAGGATCCCTTAGGTCGGTGGAGGAAGGTTCGGAAAATTTGGGCCCATTTGGCCAAAGTAGAGGGCCGAGCGGCCCCACATGGCAGGCTGGGCGGCCTCCCCCTGTGACAGGTGGGTCCCATCTTTGGCGAGCCATCTTTTGGTGTCCTTTTGGTCCTTGGAATTCATACAAATGGTTGTGGTTTCGTAACTTTTGATTTTGGACTCCAAAATATGGCAAGTTATATATCCATTTCGATCGTCTCGACGAGCTCTTCGCAATGGTGCATTCTAATCCATCATTTAAGATACTTTTATTCAATGAAAACCTGCAAGACAAATGAAAACACCAAACTCGTGGAACTTGTTAGAATCAAACCCTACATCTAGTGTTTGTGATTCCTTTTGTATCATTTCATGTAGAAGTTGATGGTAAAAGTTGACGTTAACTACCGTCAACAAGTGGCAAAAGTAATTATCATAATACCAGCATTATTTTTGGTCTTCGCTTCTTTTGTGTGTCATGGCGCCATTGCTATATTAGTGATGTCGTTAAGCAGTGTCAACAAGCATTTTTGGCACCATTGCCGGGGAAGGTTTTCAACTTAGGCAGTACTAGTATACTTTATATGCATGGAATTAGTTCAAACAACCAATAGTCTTCTACTCACAAATGACTTCACCCTTTTTTGTTTTGTTTATTTTTGGTCATTTTATTTCAGGTTAATGTATGCAAAGTGCTAATCTTACGGAAAATTTCCTTAGTGATCCGGAAAAGATTATTGAGAAAGCAAAAAGAGAAACTTCGAGAAAAATACAAAAGAAAGTTCCAAAGATCAACACTCGAAGAGAAGCTTAGCATCGACTTTGAGACAATGGCTAACAAGAGTCTCTAGCGAGTTCTTCGCTCCGACCACCAACAACATCCGCCTTTGGACCTACGATCGATGTTGGAGAGAATAACCCGAGCTCAAGCCCTGCACTCATCACAATGGTGCAAGCTAGTTAGTTTTGTGGGAAGGCACATGAAGATGCAAGTGCCCATTTGTAACATTTTCTCGAGATCGAGAATCACCTTCACCATCAAGGGAGAGACATGTGATGCCACTTTGCTTCGCCTTTTCCCATTCTCATTGCTTGGAAAGGCCAAGTAGTGGTTCTATGCCAACAAGGATAAACACACCACTTGGGACCATTTGCTCAACCGAATTCCTTGCCAAGTTCTTTCCCTCCGGCAAGACAAATGCCTTCTTGCGGGGAAAATTTCAAGCTTTCGGCAACAACATGATGAGTCATTCCCACGAGGCTTGGGAACGCTTTCAAGATCGATTTGAGAATGTCCTCATCATGGGATGGAGGACTGGCTTTTAATGCAGACCTTTTATCATGGGCTAACTACTAGCACTGTGAGACAATGAACGCCGCTACTATTTGGAGGAGCTTTCTTATCACTTACGCTCTCCAATGCTACTACACTCGTTGAGAAGATGGCATCCAACCAGAGTTGGAATGAAGAGCGCACTTCCACTCGGAAGAGTGGAGGAGTCCATCTGCTTAAGGAGGTGGACATGATATCAACTAAGCTTGACTTGCTGATAAAGAAGCTAGAGAGCCAGAAGAGTTAGAGTCTGCAAATCTTGTTGATATTTTTAATGTAGGCCATTATTATAAAGACTTCTCGAAGCAAGGATGGAAAGAAGACTCCTTGCCACCTAAGAAAGGAGATTCAGATAGACCGGCCATCACTATTTAGATTTGGCTGCACACCTTCGATAATGCACTTTGTGACCACGGATCCAGCATCAACATCATGCCAAAGGTAATCTATGACAAGATCCATGGTGCTCCTTTATTACATACAACCATGTGCTTGCAGCTTGCAGATCAGTCAATCATCTACCCCAAGGGAATTTTTGAAGACATCTGTCTATGAGTTGGCAACTCGTATGTACAAGTAGACTTCGTCGTCCTCGAGACCGGAGGAGATGAGAGGTCAACCATCATATTGGGCCGACCATTCTTGAATACGGCCAAGGCTATCATTTATGCTACACAAGCCAAGATCTGTTTCACCATTAAAGGGAGAAGGAAGACTTTCTATTTCAAGAACAAGATGCATGAGTCCCTTGCTCATCCTCAATATGGTTATGAAACTGCTACACCTATCAAGAAGAATAATAGAAGAAAGAACAAGAAGAAGCAGCCAGAACATGTGAACATGATCAATGCGGTCGATTGAGAAGGAACTATCTTTGCCACTTTACCTTACCGCCAAAGATGAAAGATCCGGGTAACCCCGAGATCGAATGTTCAATCAATCGGTGACCTTTACAAATACCATCTGTGATACAGGCTCAGGAGTCAACATAATGCCTAAGGTAAATTATGAATTTATATATGGTAAACAACCCTTGTATGAAACATATACACAGTTGCAAATGGTGGATCAGTCCTACAGGATTCCAGAAGGCATAGCTAAAGATGTGCCAGTCCAGATTCATGACCACTATGTGCACACAGACTTCATTGTCTTAGACATGAAGTATGAAGACATCAATGCGCCCATAGTGCTGGGAAGACCGTTCCTGAACACTACACGTGCTATCATCAACATGAGGACTGAGAGATTCACTTCCAACTCCCTTCATAAAAGGTACGTTACTATTTTAAAAATTACGCTAACTATGAACAGCCCAAGAAGTCACGCAACAGAAGGAGATGCAACTCTCACCGCAATGGGTACATCCCGATGTCGCAAGAAGATTGGGAAGCATATGCGCAGAGACATCCAAAAATGAAGTAGGATGGGAAGACTGGACGGTAAAGACTTGAAGAAGGAGGAGATAGTTAAAGAGAACATTAGAGGCGAGGTACGGGAAGAGGTAACTCCCCGTACCTAAATCGCCAACTAAGAAGGTGTGGAAAAGAAAGAAAAGCCCACCGTCGAGGAACCCGAGGAAACATCCTCTCCTTCAACGCCCCGAGGTAACGTCCCTCGAGAACCATCGGTACTACCATTCATACCCTCTGATGAACCATGGGAGTAATAAACTCCTGCGTGCCCGAGGTAAGTACCGGTATCCTTTACTTAAGTTTTGCATATTTACTTTCCTTGAATAAATAGTTTTTCCTTTAGCATATTTATTTTCTTGCATTTCATTTCAAAGCCCCATATAAATACTTACGTAACATAATCGCTTACAGAAATATTTATTGTGGCGACATAAAAATATAGAGTTTGCATTTGTTCTTTTCTTGCATGCGCCATTTAAGAAAATACAAAAATTTTAGTTTTTGCTTAAATCCCTGTTAAAGCTTAATCTTTAATTCTCATTAAGAAGCTCAAGATAATTAATGCTTAAAATATCCAACCGCTAACACTTAATCAATTCTACTAGTTTTTGTTGTCTATTTGAGTTTTACAGAGATTTAAGGCATTAAAGAGCCACGAGGAAAAGGACGACATCGCCTCTATTCGTCTACCTCATCACAGCACCTACATAAAAATCTAGCTTGGGGAGAGCACCCCAGTTATTAAGATAAGTATCTTTTTACTTACTATTTATTGCTTGCTTTAAAATCATAAAAAGATGTATAATATTTTAAATCAAATAAAAAGTTTGTCTTAGTCTTATGTGTTTTTTTAAGGTGTGGTTTATTGTTAGAATAAAGTTTGCTTTGGAAATAATAAATAGTTGCTTTCTGCTCTAATTCTTTTTAGTACCTTGATTTCAATTTGGAATTCCTCGATGTTTTGGATATATTTGTCCTGTTTTTTAAATTTGCTCCATACCTTACTTGTGGGTAGCATACACTTGATTTAAGTCTAGGTAATTGGGGATATGATATGAGAAAGTCTGAGCTGCTATTTATCTTGTCCTTAGTGAAACTATATCTAGAGATTTGTTTTTGAAAATTTAAAATCTTTCATAATGAGCTCTTGTTTGGTAGAGTGTTAAATTCCTACCAAAGCCATATTTATGATATTTAGATTAGGAAAACTTTCCTATTACATACGCTGTTTGCTTTGGATTGAGTAGTTCAAATTTTGTTGATACCGTGAGAGTTCAGTCATGAAAAGATATGTTTTATCCACCCACCTTCCACATATATCCATATGCATTGTTCCTACATTAGGAATAATTGTAATACCATTCCTTTTCCATCCATATCCACTTACAAATGTTTTATTCCTACACTGGGAATAAACCCTCCATAAGACTATAGGAAGCCCATGTTTATTTACTCCAAATATCTTTGTTGTTATCTCTCAAAAGGTAATCAGTGGAAAGAGATTTGGGTTCTTCGCAAAAAAAAAAAAGAGAGTAAAAAAGGACAAGTGTCCACAATAAAACAATGGGTACTTAGATGCCCGCCTCTATGAAAAAAAAAAGAAAAAGAAAGAAAGAAAGAGAAAAGTATGCAGCCCAAAGTTCTCTTAAGTTTCTAAGTTTCAAAAGAGAGGTTTGTTCATACTTTTGAAGGAGTAAAAGTAGAATTAGTTTTAGCCACCAAATATACACATATCCATCATACTTTCC
This sequence comes from Hyparrhenia diplandra, assembly GCA_015847255.1. NCBI lineage: Eukaryota > Viridiplantae > Streptophyta > Magnoliopsida > Poales > Poaceae > Hyparrhenia > Hyparrhenia diplandra. The sequence continues at coordinate 232,794 of JADLZK010007563.1, forward strand.
ATACACACACTACTCTTGTTTTTTTTGGTTGAACTCTCTATGGATCCATGGTTTGAAGCGCAATATATCCTTTGCGAGATATGCTATATTATTTAAGAGTGCCACTCCTATAAGCTCCACATAAGCCATATCTAGAGAGTGAGTGAGTTAGAGAGAGAAGGCTTAATACATTCAGCCTTGTTCCACATAAATACTACATACTCAAGAGAGAGGGTATGACACTATTAATGCCTAGTGAGGATCCATAAATACCACATATTGAGAGATTGAGAGTGCCATTCATTGCAGAGCTTTGAGTTTTATTTTGAAAATCCATAAAAACTCTGGAATATTAGTTGATCAAAGACTTGAGACATAGTGCTTGACTTGATTGTTCTGTCTTTCAATTACTCAAGACCCAAGTGAGAGTAAAAGCTCCATAGTTTAAGGTAATAAGGGTGAGTTTGAAGTCAGAATAATTTTTATCCGATCCAGAGTAGAGTTTCTTTTTGAAAGCATGTGTACTCTATAAGAATGAAAGTATCGTAGCAAATCTTGATCCAAGTTGGCCTTATAGTATATATGTTTTGCTAAGAGACTAGCAAAAGTTAAGCTTGGGGGAGCTTGTTGACGGTTGTTAACATCATCTTTTTACCATGAAATGGTAGAACATATGAGAACAAGAACAATAGAAGATAGAGTTTATACTAATAATTTCCATGAGTTTTGTTGCACACTCGTTTTTGGATGAACTCACGGAAAATAGCAAAATCTGAGAGAGAAAAGAGAAGAAATAGAGAAATGAAAGAAAAGGATCAAATCGAGGCGATTAGTATAAATTTAAAAGGGTCTAAAGGACAAAAGAAGACAGACTCACGAAGGCCGGGGCCCACATGTCGGGATGTGGGGCCGGGTGGCTGACATGTGGGCAGCGCGGCACCCCACGTGAAGACACGTGTCCCGCTCGGAATCTTCCTACAACCGATCTATGGAGTAGATCTACGCCATCCAATCAAGTCGGTTTGATCCAAGGGCTGAGATTCATCGTATGGGGCTATAAAAGCAAGGGCGGACGACCCCCGAAAACCTAATTCAAGATCTGAGATTTAGTTGACACGAGTTCGAGATCAAGTCCGAGCCACAAACCCTAGTTCTTGAGTAGTTCTAGTTCTAGAGATTAGCTACATAGTAGTAGATTAGAAGGAGATCCAAGTCTAGGAAGACTTGAACTTGATTCTGTCGAGGTGTTCCATATGTATATTTTATATCTTTTGATACATTTATTACTCAAATTTATCTATGACATTGTTCTTTATCTTTATTATATTATCTATTGCATTATTTATTGTTTGCTTTAATATGTCTAGTAGAGTTAGATATTTATTATGGATTGCATGCTTAGGATTATATAGCCCTCATCTTGTAACGTGCAAGATAGGTGTTATAACTTATGTAAGTGTGGTGTTTATATATGTTATATCTGCAAATGCTCTCTATATGCCGGGTCGTGGGATAGATCGTAGGGGGTTCTGACTCTATTGAGTCCTCTGTAATCCTCCCTCCGTGTATAGTGAATGGTAGGGCGTGTGTCGCGAAAAAGGTGAAGATCTCATTATTGAATCCTTCCTAGTTAATGTTCCTTGAGTATAATATGAAGTAATAGTGTTGACAATGATAGCTAGATGTTTGCACTAATTAGAGTTTAGCAATAGCATGTGATGATAGTTACTCATTAGTAAGTTTTCCTTATATTACCCATGTTAGTCCTTAGACTAGAATACTCTGTTGAATCTTTATATTTTGTGATGGCTTGATCCCTACATTTATCATTTATCTTTCTTATCATTTATCTTTATATCTCTATCATATTTATTATTTATCTTTATTGTGATATTAACCCATGTTGTTGAGTAGAAGCATTATCCATTATTGGTTTATAGCTATTCCATATATAAGGACATTATTAGTGCTACGCATATCTAGTTATAGATATCTTCCCGGTCGTAGAATAGAAATGATAACCTGGTCTTTACTCTAGGTAAAATATTACAATGGTATTTATTATTTTGTGCGCTTGCAGAGCTTTATTCTTTATTCCTTATCTTATTTTACGCCTAGTCATCTTATTCTATGCCTTGATATACTTTCTAGTTGCATAAGATGGATTGACAATCTGTCTTACTAGAAGTATGAGTTCCCTTTTTGACTAGTTTATTAGTGGCAAAGTAATTTTCATAATACCAGCATTGTTTGGGGGGTCATCGCTTTTTTATAGTGTGTCATGGCCCGTTGCTATTTAGTGATGTCGTTAAGCGGTGTCAATGGCGGGCCTTGACTTGTGGGGTTCCCTCATGGTAGCTCTCAAGTGTCCTCCACACCTCATGAGCGGTCTCACAAGTGGCTACTCTCTCAAAAACTCGTGTCCTTGAGGCTAGAGAACAAAAACACTCCTCGCTCGGTTGTTGGTATTGTGTTGGTTGATTTGTTCCTCACCCACTCGGCTAGTACTTGGTAGTTCTCATCCTCAACAATCTCCCACACTCTCCAATCCATCCCCATAAGGTGTGCTTGCATCTTAATCTTTCAATAGGGATAGTTGGTGCCATCGAACTCCGGAGGCTTGCCACCATAGTGACCAAACATATCCATGTCGCCTTCTGCGGATCACAGACCGATTAAGTGGATATGATCCTTAACCGGCTCCGATACCAATTGAAGAACCGAAATGGCGACCCGAGAGGGGTGAATGGAAACCTCAATTTTTCTTCAATTTCAGATCATCGGCTCAACCTCCAACCTCAGAAACAAACTCAAACGAGAGACGAGTAACACACGTGCTAACTAGTAGCAAGATGTCACAGGCGAAGTATTGGACACACCAATGAACAAACTGAGAACGAAACAAAGCTCAAGCGCGCAAACTGCGGTCAAAACAACATTGCTAGAAATTCATTGCAAAAAACCGGATATCAAATCGGAGCACAAATCAGGAAATTGTGAACAAAACTGAAAAGTCAGATCGAGTGCAGACTGAACCAAACCTGGGCACTGGGCATGAGGACCACGGCCCTTGCCTGGGCGCACAGCACCAGCTGCAGTTCGGCAGCTGTTCAGGCAAGAAGGAATCGAAGTAGGATGACGAGCAATACGATCAGCAGAAAAGAAGAGCCAGCACCTGCACCTTGTCGAGCTACACAGAAAGCACGCAACAAATTGCTTGAGGGAATTTAAAACCAATCACTATTGCTTGACAAGACAACTCACTAATCAAGAACGTGCATGGAATCCTGGAGGAAATCGATGGAGGGGCTGCTCTCCTATCGCTGCTTGACGGACTCAAGAACAGAGGAAAGAAGAACTCAACGAACGAAGAAAAAGTCAGCACTTCAATCTGACAGCGATGGGACTCCAGGGCTGGAACAAGCGCTGCTCAAACGAGCGCACACGGCGCCTGTGCGCACGGTGCCGGTAGCACTACTGCTATCCCCGTCAGGGAGCTACGGCAGGAAGCCAAATCGAGAGAGAAGAACAGCGTCGCACGAACAGGAAGATAACTCGACGAACAGAAAAAACGCCGCTGCAAAATCAACGAGAACTAAGCCAAATCAGAGCGACTTCACCCCAAATTTTGCACAGATAAACTTGAGCTAGCTACAAACAAATCCCCCAAAAATCATCACCTGAGACCATCTCTAACTCCTAAAAACTCAGATCACAGCCATGACGAAAAAGAAGAAAACTCACTTCACGTAGCAACGAAAATCACAGATCAAATAGATGAATCGGAGGGGACAAGCAGGCTATGGGGCTTCTCTTCCCACTCAAAAATCTCAGAAATACACCCATGAATTTGTTTAGTCAGTGGCCTCTCTCAATAGGAGGGGAAACCCTAGCTAGAAGGGGAAAAACGAAAAATGAAAGAGGCAAAAGAGTGGATGGAGGGGTAAGCCTCCGCTAAATAGTCTAATATTTTCTCTTCCTAAACTACACCTAGGATACATGAGCTGATCTTCTAACCCTAGGGCTATTTTAGTCGACTCAGGGTAATTTCTGATTTGATGGCCACCCCGTCTCCTCATCGGTAGCCTCGTCTCCACGCGATCTCCCGAAGCCGCCATGTGCCGTCCTTCCGCCATCGGAACCTCCGCCCCGGGTTTTGAGGCCCAAACCCGAAACTTAGACCGGCGGTGGTTTTGAGGCCAAACCAACAAACCTCCGCCGATGGTTTTGAGGGCAAACCACCAAACCTCCTTGACACGTGTCCTCGCCGTCTTCGACCGCCCGCCCGCCAAGTCATCTCGAGCCGCCCGCTTTCGACTTACGTCCGCCCGTTGTTGACACTTGTTATAGCATAATATTATTAGTCAACTAAACTTGAAATAAGGGCTTAAAACAAATAACAACATAGACTAGGGTCTTAACTGACATATTTCCACGAGTTTTGGTATTTTATATCTTTACAGGGACTAAACGGATAAAAGCGGATGAGAACGGTGAAAAGCCCGAAACTACTTGCCATATGAAGAAGAGACTTGACCGTGAAGTAATCCAATCCAAAAAGTGGACTAAAACATTCAGAAGATACGAAGACACCACCGAAGGTGGGACCGAAAGGTCGACCACCCACGGCGTCGCCGGGAATGGCCTGGCGACCGCCAGTGTGGGACACCCTGTCGAGTCTCATCTTTCTAGGTGGGTTTACTACCGACATTGGGAGAAGATCTACGCCGTTGTTCAAGGTCGGTTTGATCCAAGGGCTCCTGTTCATCGCCTAGGTCTATATAAACAGACCCTCTGCCCCTAGGGCTAAACCATAATTCATACCTATTCATTATTCATCAAGTCCCATCAGTAAAGAGCCAAGTCTAGATACTAAGCCCTAGTCCCTCATAATAGAGCATTAGCCTACCTAGTTAGATCTAGAGGAAAGCAAGCTTGTCTTGATTCCTGATAGTCAAGAGGTAGCGGGAACCGAGCTTCTCGTCGCTTCTCTCTTGTATTCACTCTGTAAGTATTCGAGTTGGAGTACAATTGTTATGACTTTATTCTATTCAATGATTATATTCTTAGTTATATGCTTCAATGCTTATGATGATTATATATCTAGATTAGTAAGTTTGTCTTTATATTCAAGCATTGAGTCGTATAGCGCTCACTTAATGACGTCTTGGGTGAGTGGTCAACAATGTGTAAACGTGGTGTTTATACAGCGTTTGCCTATGACTGCACCCTATATTCCCGTCGTGTGGTAGATCGCGGGAGTGATAGTCCCTGTTGAGTCCTTTGTAGTCCACCCCCCGAATGTAGGACTAGTGGAACGATATTGCTCGATGATCCGGTTTTGAGTCCGATCTTTCTTAGTAATGTTCACGGTGTGTAGATATATTGCATCCTTGCCATGATAGCTAGATGTATTGCACTAATCATGATATTCATTGACATGTGATTATGAATAACATAGGAATATTCTATCTACTCTCTCTATAATAAGTTAATGTACCGTTATGATACTAGTGGCCCACCATTATCTTAGACTTGGTTATTTATCATTCATTATCACTTATATATCTTTATTATTCATATATCTTTATTATGTGACTTACCCCTGTATAAAGTATTGTTAGAGGATATGGCTACTCTGCATTATCATCATTGCAAGTGAATCTACCAAATCACCTAATAAATCATTATCCCTTATCTCCCTTTCTTTCCATAGCTACCCCTTCCTTGTGGTAAAATATAAATACGATACACGGATTTACTCCCGGTGAAGTGCTATAAGTGGTGATTCTATACATTGTGCTTGCAGATATCATTTCATATTTATTTCTATAGAAGACAAGGCATTCAAGAATACCATGCACGCATTTCTTAGAACTTTCTTTGCTAGGGTGTGACAGGACTAGTGCGTAGGCAATGCTTAGGAATGTATGGTATACCTCTTGTACCTATCCTAGTGAGATTAACTCCATTATGGATAATGTTGCAAAAAGCATACACACCATAACTAACACCGTCTAACTCTCTCATTGACTTTAACTAACATTGGAATGTGAGATTAACTCCACATCAAGCTAACACATTAGATAGATACCATTTATACATTTCTTTTCGCCTTCCTAAAATGAGGATCGTGTTAGAAATGTCAACAAGCATTTCGGCGCCGTTCTTGGGAAGGGTGCTAGCCAAACTTAAACATCATATATGGAACTAAAGAGAGATCACTTGCATCACATAATGCATGGAGAACCCATTATCTCAATACTCTAACAGGCTTACCCTTGTATGTCTATTTGTTTTTGATCTTATTTTACAGGGTAAATGTATGAATTGGAGTAACCGTCCGGAGAATTACGTTGACAATCCTGAAGCATTAATCAAGAAGGCAAGAGCTACACTCAAGAAAAATCAATCAAGAACACAACAACCTTCTCGACTCGGACGTAGAAGAAATCGAGGCAAAGCCTCTCACCTGTTTTTGAAGCCATGGTGATAAGACACTTCGAGAATTCTCAGCTCCAACCACGGCCAATGTCGCGACTTTGGTCGGAGGTTGCAATTGGGAACTTGACTTTGAACTAAAGCCTGGACTCATCAACATGGTGCAAGCTAGCCGGTTTTGTGGAAAGGCACATGAAGACGAGTGCTCATCTCCAACACTTCTTGGAGATCTGCGGCACTTTCACCATGAAGGGCGTACCAAAGGGCGCCATCTTGCTACGCCTCTTCCCATTCTCACTCTTGGGGAAGGCTAAGCAATGGTTTTATGCTAACAAAGACAAGAATACAACTTGGACCCTTTGCTCCACAGCCTTTCTTGCCAAGTTCTTCCCTATAGGCAAGACAAATGCCTTGAGAGGGAAGATATCAAATTTCCAACAGCAACACGATGAATCCGTTCCGAAGCGTGGGAGCGTTTCCAAGAATATATCTCGAATGTCCACATCATGGGATGGAGAAGTGGCTCTCATGCGCAGACTTTCTACCACGGGCTCATTCCTAGTGCTCGTGAGACTATGGACGCTGCAGCAGGAGGTGCTTTCCTATCACTCACATTGACTCAAGCTACAGAACTTGTGGAGAAGATGGCTTCCAACCAAGGTTGGAGTGAAGAACGTCAACCCCGCAAGAGAGGAATGCACCAACTCAAGGAGGTAGACATGCTGTCCGCCAAGATGGACCTAATTATGAAGAAGCTCGAGGATAGAGATCATCAACCAAGAGAGGTCATGCAAGTTCTAGATTCCCGCATGACATGTGAAGAATGTGGCAACACAGGCCACACCGGCAGGAACTGCCCGAGAGATCGTGGAGGACATCAACTACATTAACAACAACAACAACTATCGTCCTCAACGGAATCAAGGATGGAACCAACAGAGGCCCAACTACCAAGGCAACCACCAAGGTAATTATCAAGGTAACAATTTTAATAACTATTCTCAGCCTTCCTTGAAAGACCTTGTTCTCAGCCAAGGTAAAACCGTAGAGAATCTATCTAGGAAAATTGCTTCCAATGATAAAATACTAGAAACCATTAATAATAGAATGGATAGCTTTTCCTCTGCAATTAAAAATCAACATAGTTTCAACAAGATGATAGAATCTCGATTCAACGGTGGCAACTTACATTCCACTAACCATGCGGGGGTAAGATTAGGGCCACCGAAAAGAATTAGAAACTGCAAATCTTGTCGATATCTTTAATGCAGGTCACTACTATAGAGAGCCCTCAAAGAGCAACTGGTTGGATGACTCTACACCACCCAAGAAGGGAGATCCAGGAAGACCAGTCATCACCATCCGCATAGGACCGCACACTTTCGACAATGCACTGTGTGACTTCGGCTCAAGCGTCAACATAATGCCTAAGGTAATCTATGAAAAGACACATGGTGAACCACTATTGTATACAACCATGTGCTTGCAGCTGGCGAATCAGTCACTATGCTACCCCAAGGGGATACTAGAAGATGTGTATGTGGGAGTTGGACACTCTTACGTAGCAGCAGACTTCGCAGTCGTGGAAACAGGAGGAAGCGAACGATCGACGATCATTCTTGGTCGCCCATTCCTGAGTACAACAAAAGCTATCATCTACGCCGACAGAGCGAAGATTTGTTTCAACATCAGAGGGAGGAAGGAGAGATTCACCTTCAGGAACAAAACACTCACCTCTCCTGCTCATCCACAATCCTCCTACTCATATGAGTTGACACCAAGACCACTGGATAAGAATAGAAAGAAGAAACAGGATAAGTACAAGAAGGCACAACCTATAGAGGTAATGGTGATCAACAAGGTAGGTCATGAGAAAGACAATGACCATCTACTTCAGCCTCCAATGCTTCGCAAACAAGATGATCCAGGTACTCCTACCATCGCATGCTCCATCAATCATTTGACTTTCAACAATACATTCTGCGATACGGGATCTGGCATCAACTTAATGGCAAAGGTAATGTATGAATTACTATTTGGAAAATTGCCCTTGCAACCAACATATGTGCAATTTGCAGATGGCGGAACCGGTCCCGAGACGGTTTCGAAGGAATTGCAAAAGACGTACCAGTAAAGATCTCAGACCACTATGTCCTCACTGACTTTATAGTCATGGACATGGGAGAAGAACTGGATCCTCCAATAGTGCTGGGGAGACCATTCCTCAACACTACACGCGCCATCATCTACACTATACGGGAGAAATTCACTTTCGATTCCCTACAGAAAAGGTACGTGTGTGCTTCAATAGTTACACTAATTATGAGGAACCCAAGAAAAGCGAGGTCATTTCTCGCCGCCAAAGGAATAGGTGGATCATGGATCGAAGAAGAAGAAGAAAACACGAAGGTACCGGTAAATTCAACGCGGGATTAAACCTGAGAGAATACGGAAGAATCATGAATGATACAACCAAAGAGGTAAAATCCCCAACCCCCTGAACCGACCACTCCAAAGAGGAGCCCACCTACTAAGCAAAGATGGAGGAAGAAAAAGGCATCTCCCAGAACATCATCAGAAGAGACAATAGAATCATCAGTACCACCAATCGTAACAACTGACGTACCTTGGGAGTAAAGAGTAGAAGTCCTGTTCGGAGGACTCTAATCGCCGAACCCTCGCCGAAAGGTAACTCGGTAGTTATCCATATTTAATTCCTCGCATTGCATATTTATCTTTCCATACCATGTTTATTTTTAGCATTATATATTTGCATTTGAAAACAACAAAAATATTTTGTGCTTTGTTCTAAGAAAACTTTAAAGCCCCATGTGAGTAACCTCGAGGTTCACCCCTTAAGGACTATTTCTTTGTGGTGGCTTAAAAATAAAATAAAGATGCATGCATGAGTTCTTTATCTTTTTGCATAGAAAAATAAAAATCCAAAAACATATATCTCTTTGAATGAATAATTAAACTAATCCCGGGCAACCCAAAGCAATGTGGCTAACCTCTAATGCTTAATCAAGTTCCACTAGCTTTGTTGTCTATTTTGAGTTCAGCGAGGATTTCCAAAGGAGAGAGACATGATAGGCGACATCATTGTCACCATCTACCTCAACTTCCTCATAGTCAAAAGACTACACTTCAATCCGGCTTGGGGAGTGCACCCCCGTTATCCCGATAAGTATCCCTATCACTATCTATCTATCTATATTATTAACTATATATTAAGTTTGTTCTAGAGTTTGCTAAGAGTCTAGTTTTGTGAAGTCTAGTCGTTTAAAGAGTCTTTTGTTATAGAGTGAAAATAAAGAGAGAGTGTACACAGTTTGCTTATGCTCAACTAAAATGAACCTTAAAATCTGCCAACATGGAGATGATGAATAGTTGCTCCGCCGTAATTCCTCACTAGTGCCTAGCTTTCAAGCTTATTTTCTCTTGAGCTTTAAATGCAAAACTGCTTTGACTTAAGATTTGCTCTAAACACGAAACTTCGTGGGTTGCGATGCTTGCTCTAAAGTCTAGGTAATTGACGGGTATGATATATGAAAGTCTGAGCTGCTATTGATCTTACTCCTAGTGACACTAGATTTACGGAGATTTATTTTGAAAATTAAAATGCACATGATAAGTTCCTATGTGACAAGAGTGTTGAACCTCCTACCACGACCATACATACATACTTTTTAGACTAGGAAAACCTTTTAATGTATGGGTACGCTTACTTTGCATTGAGTTTGTTCAATCTTTGTGACCCTTAGAAACTTGTCATGCTGATCATGTACACTCCACCACATTTCATTCCACTCCACTCATCCATATGCTATTTCCATTCTGGAAGTACGCATCCACAAACACCCATCATACATCCACCAAAAATGTTCTACTCCTATCCTGGGATAGAGCAACCAAAAATATTCCATACACCCAATCCATCCATTCATTGCTAGCCAACATCTTACAAAAGCTCCATTACTTTTATCTATCTCTGAAAAGTTATTGCAAAAGAGATTTGGGTTGTATTTAAAAAAAGAGAGAAAAAGAATAAAAGGAGAAAAATGGACAAGTGTCCGATGAAAACAATGAGTACTTAGATGCTCGCCTCTCTATAAAAAAGAATAAGGAAAAGAAAAGAGATACGACCAGGTTCTCATAAAAATTCTAAGATTCCAAGAGAGAAGATCACCCAAAGGAGCAATTATAGAATTAGTTTTTTCCCTCATTCATTCTATATATCCCATTCACCATATCTATTCTTTCCACCATACACATGCACCACTTGATCAGTGTGACTCGTGACTTTGGATCCATTGCTTGAATTTACAATATATGCTTAGTAAGTAGATTTAGTTTCTCCCACCTAGAGCTCCAGATATAAGCCATAGATATAGGGTGAGAGAGAAGAAGGCATAGTGTCCTACTGCCTTAACCAAAAATACCACATATCATGAGAGAAAGGCAAAACAACCTTGTTGCCTTAAGAGAGGATCCACAAATACCATAAATGAGAGACTTGATAGGGTCACACAAAAGGAACTTTGAGTTTTATTTTGAAAACTTGCAAAAACTCGGAGGGATAGTTGAACAAAAGAGTTTGAAAAATAGTGCTTGACTAGATTGTTCTACCTTTCAATTGCCCAAGATTGAAGAGAAAGCTATAAGCTCCGCGGTAAAAGGTAATATGGGTAAGTTTGAAAGATAGAGCGGCTTATTCTTGTCCGGAGATAATTATTGTTTGAAAGCATGTGTACTTTTGAGGTGTGAAAGCGTTGCGGCAACTCGATCCAACATAAGCCTTGCTAGGGACTAGCAAGAGGTAAGTTTGGGGGTGTTGTTGACACTTGTTATAGCATAATATTATTAGTCAACTAAACTTGAAATAATGGCTTAAAACAAATAACAACATAGACTAGGGTCTTAAGCGATATATTTCCACGAGTTTTGGTATTTTATATCTTTACAGGGACTAAACAGATAAAAGCAGATGAGAACAGTGAAAAGCCCAGAAACTACTTGCCATATGAAGAACAAACTTGACCGTGAAGTAATCCAATCCAAAAAGTGGACTAAAACATTCCAGAAGATACCAGAAGACACCACCTGAAAGGTGGGACTGTGAAGGTCGACCACCCACGGCGTCGCCGGGACGGGCCCTGGCGACCGCCAGGTGGGGACACCCTGTCAGTCTCATCTTTCTAGGTCGGTTTACTACCGACATTGGGAGAAGATCTACGCCGTTGTTCAAGGTCGGTTTGATCCAAGGGCTCCTGTTCATCGCCTAGGTCTATATAAGCGGACCCTCCGCCCCTAGGGCTAAACCATAATTCATACCTATTCATTATTCATCAAGTCCCATCGGTAAAGAGCCAAGTCTAGATACTAAGCCCTAGTCCCTCATAATAGAGCATTAGCCTACCTAGTTAGATCTAGAGGAAAGCAAGCTTGTCTTGATTCGATAGTCAAGAGGTAGCGGGAACAGAAACTTCTCATTCGCTTCTCTCTTGTATTCACTGTAAGTATTCGAGTTGGAGTACAATTGTTATGACTTTATTCTATTCAATGATTATATTCTTAGTTATATGCTTCAATGCTTATGATGATTATATATCTAGATTAGTAAGTTTGTCTTTATATTCAAGCATTGAGTCGTATAGCGCTCACTTAATGACGTCTTGGGTGAGTGGTCAACAATGTGTAAACGTGGTGTTTATACAACGTTTGCCTATGACTGCACCCTATATTCCGGGTCGTGTGGTAGATCGCGGGAGTGACAGTCCTGTTGAGTCCTTTGTAGTCCACCCCGAATGTAGGACTAGTGGAACGATATTGCTCGATGATCCTGGTTTTTTGATCCGATCTTTCTTAGTAATGTTCACGGTGTGTAGATATATTGCATCCTTGCCATGATAGCTAGATGTATTGCACTAATCATGATATTCATTGACATGTGATTATGAATAACATAGAATATTCTATCTACTCTCTCTATAATAAGTTAACAGCCGTTATGATACTAGTGGCCCACCATTATCTTAGACTTGGTTATTTATCATTCATTATCACTTATATATCTTTATTATTCATATATCTTTATTATGTGACTTACCCTGTATAAAGTATTGTTAGAGGATATGGCTACTCTGCATTATCATCATTGCAAGTGAATCTACCAAATCACCTAATAAATCATTATCCCTTATCTCCCTTTCTTTCCATAGCTACCCCTTCCTTGTGGTAAAATATAAATACGATACCTGGATTTACTCCCGGTGAAGTGCTATAAGTGGTGATTCTATCTGTGTGCTTGCAGATATCATTTCATATTTATTTCTATAGAAGACAAGGCATTCAAGAATACCATGCACGCATTTCTTAGAACTTTGCTGCTAGGGTGACAGACTAGTGCGTAGGCAATGCTTAGGAATGTATGGTATACCTCTTGTACCTATCCTAGTGAGATTAACTCCATTATGGATAATGTTGCAAAAGCATACACACCATAACTAACACCGTCTAACTCTCTCATTGACTTTAACTAACATTGGAATGTGAGATTAACTCCACATCCAAGCTAACACATTAGATAGATACCATTTATACATTTCTTTCGCCTTCCTAAAATGAGGATCGTGTTAGAAATGTCAACGGCCGTCTTGACCCGATCGACACGGTCCCGCCCACGTCCTCTTGCATTCGTCGATGTCCTAGATGTCAGCCACCATGGCTAGCCACCCGGCGATTCGGTCCCTCGGTCCAAGCCTTACGTCCGTCCTTCACCTCCACGGTCCGTCGGCCCGTCACGCGTCCTCCTTGGCCCCTTCACCTCGCCGTTAGCTATCATCTCGAGCTCCACACCTGTACAACACGAACCAAGAGATACGTCTTCGACGCACTCCACGTGTGCCGGTGAACATAGCCGAAGCATAAAGGATAAAGGAAAATAGAAGTAAAATGTTAACTGTTGACATTCACTCAATCACACAACTAAACACATTTGATCTAAATCAACAATGTGTTCGCAACACAGATCACCAACTAGTGGTGGATTAGAAGCGTCGTACTAAGAAATAAAACAATTGAGCGACGAAAGGGGCTAGCGTGGCTCAGGAGATGAGCGCAGTGAGCAACGCCAAACCGTGGAATCCACCGATCTCAACTCCCACCCTTTCCGCGCTTGGGAAAATCGACCGATTGCATGGATATATCCGTGCGCCTACCATGTGTGTATCCATTTGTCAATCTAAAGGTGGAAAGGGATGGTGAAAAAATAAAGAGTAGAAAAGGGTTCCTGATACAAATGTGCGAAACAAAAAATAATTTAGAAATAGTCTAGGGCCTATTTAGGTCAGCACAGGCAATTGGTTGTAACCGACCAGTTCATTTTGGTTGTTCGGTGCTAGCAAACTTCGGCTTGGGAAGGGATGGGAACCGATCGGTTTAACAAAAACAGAGAAACCGAGTAGTTCGGTGTCGGTTTCTTTGGTTCGGTGTTGGTTCCCCGAAGTTCACCGAGGATTCAGAATCACCGCACCTAGCTGGCGTCGCGGCGCACAACGACACTCGTCGCTGCTCGCCCATGTGCCACGCGCTCATCAACCATCACGGCGCCCACACTCGCCAGCCCACAGCCCCGTACACCGCCCCCCCCCACGGTACGCATCCTCTACAATGTGCCGCTGCCTCCCGTCCGACTTCGCGAGAGTGTGGCTGGCGGTATTCGTGCGAATTAGATCTGCCGCCGCAGTGTATGCGCCCTATGTGATCGCGATATGCTGCTCTAGATTGGTTAGATCTGTCGTCGGGTATGCACCTATGTGATCGCGATTTCTTTGCTCTAGATTGGTTTTAGTAGTGTAGTTGTGTGAGATTGAGATTTGAGACTCAAAAAAAGAAGAACGAGAGAAGAAATAGATGAGGATAAAGGAGAGAGAGAAACGGCTAGATGGGGTCACGGGATTGCTTGTTTCGTTTTGGTCGTCTACGTGATGGGCCTTGGGCCATCCCCGTCGCCATGCGGTTGCGATTTGCAAGATGAGGACGCAGGCGGGGATGGCACGCTATAGACTTCGGTTTCGATCGGGTGTTCGGTTCTCGTGCATCCGCAAGCCGACACCGAAGCCAAACATCGAAACATTGAAAACACGTAACCAAAACCGAAAACCGAAAAACCGAAAGTTCGCTCTCGGTTCGGTTGGGTTCTCGGTTCTCGCTAAAATGTGCCCGTGCCGATGTTTGGGGTAACGTTTGGTTAGATTCTAAGAAAGATAAGCAACTTAATACCGCCAAACGCCGAGTGATGTGGGCTCAACGCGAACGTGTGTTTGCGACCCGGGATCACCCGCCGTTGTAGGCCAAACGTGAGCCAAACCCGATTTGGAAAAACCCCACATGTTTTGCCCGCTCCTCCCTTCTCTCGTGCGCTTGCTCCTTCTCCCTCCCATGCGGGGGTGCCACCTCCCTCCATCCCCACCACAACTTCCCTCTATCCTAGCGCAGCGATGCCGGGAGTCCCATAGGAGGGCCTTCACAGGAGGTTTCTTCGACTCGGTGTTATGACCGTTGGTCGCACGGAGGAGCGCCAGCGGGCGACCGCGCAGTGACCCCGCCCCGTATTTGCCGCCGGCGGCCTCCACGGCCGTCGATTCTCCCTTGCTGCTCTCTGTGGCATCCCTGGCCCCACCGGCCACCTTCTCCACCACCGCCCCCGTCATTCTTGCCCCCGAATCCCCCACCTTTCTCCCAACCCTAGCGAGATGGACCCGTCCCCAATCAGATTTCTCGCCCGAGCTCGCCGTTATGTCGCCGGAGGCCGCCGCGGAGTACGGATCCCGGCAGCCGGGCGGGAAGGCCCCCCCCCCCATCGACCCCTTCATCCCCTCCGCCAGCGGATCGAAGATGGCTTGGCGGGAGGATGTGCAGATCGAGGACGAGGAGGTCGACTTTGAGCCGTCGCCGCTACCCTGCGGGCGGCGTGTCGCGGCAGACCTCGCCCGATGATGGCACCGCGGGGACTCCGCGGAACCCGATGTGGGCGCCGCCGCCGTCGGAGTCGCCTTTCGCGCTACGCCACGACCGGTTGAGCCCCATGGCTCGTGGAGCGGGGTGATGCTCCCGGTCCTAGCGAACGCCGCCGCCGGCTTCTGCGCCGAGGCCCGCCCGATCGCCCCAAGCATCGGCGTCGGCGCCAACGGCGCGTGAAGGCGACTACGACGACGCCCGCCCCACGCTGGAGAGGGTTCCTCGTCCATCTAAGGTCGGGCCTCCATCGACGCGGCATCGTGATCCGACGCCGCTGGCTGGCGAAGGTCCTTCGCCGGCGTCCACCTCGGGAGCCATGTCGCGCTAGGGTGCCGGAGCCACAATGCCAGCCGAGGGTCACCGTCGTCTTGATGGCGTGTGCGGGCAGCCCAAGGTGGTGGAGGTTGGGGGCCACATTGCGGAGGAGCAACATGACCATGGCGCGTGACTGGGGGGTTGCGGCTTGTCGCGGATCCGCTCGTGCCTTTGCCGTGGAGGTACCGGGCACCAGCCGAGGTATTGTCGTGCGGCCGCAGCCTCATCATCACTCGACGTTGAGCCATGGCACAAGGGACTATGGACGGTGATAAGACGACTCACGGGCGACCGTTGTCGCCCTACCGACCTGCTCACGCAGACGCTGTGTGAGCACGCGGGGCCTCCCATCTGGGTCGACCGGATGCTCGACGAGCTTGCTGCGTCCCTCGTCACGCGCCTGTCTTCTTCGACGCTGCCTCACCGGAGGCCCGGACATCGCCGACGGACCCCCGCCGCATCGCGTATGGTCGGCTTCGGCCTCATCGATATTGTGGCGCCGGGGGTGGTTGGTGAGGACGCCGCGGTGGTGCTTGAACTCCCCCGGATGCCCTGTTGGTATTTATTAAGTGCTAAAAGAATATGAAGGTTCCGCAAGCGCACAGAATACCATTGTAGCTTTTCCCTAGAAGAGTATTCTAGAGTATCGTATCCACAAGGGAAGCTTTGGCTAAAGAATCTAATAACTCACAATCATGCATCTACTAACTTAGCAAACCCTTGGACTAAAGTGAGGGGTAAATGATATATGATAGGAGTTAAGCATAATCACACACAAGAGAATTCCTATGATAAATGTATAGCTAGCAAGTTGAGAGGACAACGGGAGAGATCAAGGTTCCTATGTACTTCTCTATTACTTAGGTTCTATGATAGCAATCATACTAATGCACTTTGGAGCAGCAGGTCCTTTCCAACTCTCGAGAAAGACTGGGAAGAAGGTAGTTGGGAGAAGGCTGCCAAAAGCTCTACGAAACACCAACCCGAACGTGGTGGATTACAAACAACTAACCGTGGGATTGGGCGCAACCTCAGGTAACCTATAGCCTAGACACCAAGTCTATACTATCGATTACAACTCTAGCTACCGCGAATAACTAGAGCCCTCAATACGAGCGGAGATCCCATGCAATAGCATAACAACTATACTAACCATATATGAAAGACATGGAAGTAAATAGAGAAGATAAATATATGAATCATAAGTCTTATAAAGAAAGGATACAAGACATACCAAACTCGTAGACATCTCGTAACCGGAGCGCAGCCTCCGCTCTCCCTAACTCTCTAGTTGCTAATCTACTACATTGGAGTGTCTAGCCCTAATTCTCTAGTGGAGAGGTTGTCCTCACATTGGGACACCTCAATGACCAACAGGTCAAGAGATAATGAATATAATGAATTTCGGTTTCACCCTGGGGGCAGGGGGTCTGCTTATATAGCCCTGGGGGATGCACGGCAGCCCTTGGATCAAACCGACCTTGAGCAACGGCGTAGATACAACCTCAATGTCGGTGGTAAACCGACCTAGAAAGTGGACTGGAGAAGGACTCCAACTCCCGGCGATCGCCAGATCGGGCTCCCGGCGATCGCCGGGGACTCGGCTCTCTTTGGGCCTCGGCCTCCTTCCGGTGCTTTCTCCCGTCTTCTAGAATGTTTTAGTCCACTTTTTGGATTGGTTTGCTTCACGGTCAGGTCTTCTCATCGTATGGGATGCAAACTTTGAGCTTTTACCTGCTTTTATCTGTTTAGTCCATGAAAAGATATAAATCACCAAAGCTCATGGAATTATGTTAGTAAAGCCCCTAGTCTATGCGATTATTTATTTTATGCCCTTATTTCATGTTTAGTTGACTAGTAATATTATGCTATAACAGGTGTCAATAAGTTTCCCCAAGCTTACCCTTTGATGGTCCCTAGCAAAGCCAAACTTAGCAATGGATCGGGAGTTGCTACAACGCTTTCACACCTCAAAAGTACACATGCTTTCAAATAAAATTTCTCCTCTAGATTAGAATAAACTTTTTCAACCTTCAACTTACCCATACTACCTTTTTAACTGTGGAGCTTATAGCCTTTTCTTAGGATCTTGGGCAATTGAAAGATAGAACAATCAAGTCAAGCACCATGTCTCAAACTCTTCGATCAACCTTCATTCTGGAGTTTTTGCAAGTTTTCAAAATAAAACTCAAAGTTCCTTTGTATGACCCTCTCAAGTCTCTCATTTGTGGTATTTGTGGATCCTCGCTTAGGCAATAATGTTGTTTTGCCTTTCTCTCATAATATGTGGTATTTTTGGACTAAGGAAGTAGGACACTATGCCTTCTTCTCTCTCACCCTATATCTAAGGCTTATATCTGGAGCTCTAGATGGGAGAAAACTAAATCTACTTACTAAGCATATATTGTAAGTTCAAGCAATGGATCCAAAGTCACGAGTCATACTGATCAAGTGATGTATGTGTGTGGTGGAATATGATGGTAGGTGTGTAAGGTGAGTGTGCAATGAGGGGAAAGCCTAATTCTACTTTTCCTCCTTGAGGAATCATCTCTCTTTGGAATCTGGAATATTTGGGAGAACCTGGGTTGTATGCTTGTTTTCTTCTTTTTTTCTCTCTCTCTCTTTTTTCTCTTTTTTTTCATGGAGAGGCGGGCATCTAAGTACCCATTGTTTTCAGCGGACACTTGTCCATTTTTTTACTCTCCTTTATTTACTCTTTTTTTTACTACAACCCAAATCTCTTTTGCAATAAACTTTTGAGAGATAGACAAGAGTAATGGAGCTTTGTAAGATGTTGGCTAAATGGATCGGTGTAAGGAATATTTTTGGTTGCTCTCTCCCAGGGTAGGAGTAGAACATTTTTTGTGGATATTTGGTAGATGCTTTTTGTGGTGGATGCGTACTTCGAGGGTAGAAGTAGCATAAATGCAAGTGGAAAAGAGTGAAGTGGAATAGAGTGTAGTGGAGTGAAGTGTGCATGATCAGCATGACAAGTTTCTAAGGGTCGACAAAGATGGAACAAACTCAATGCAAAGCAAACAGCCTATATATATGTCAAAGGGTTTTCCTAATCTAGGGAGCATGTATATATGGCTGTGGTAGGAGGTTCAACACTCGCCATACAGAACTTATCATGTGCACTTTTAATTTTTAAAATAAATCTCCGTAAATCTAGTATCACTAGGAGTAAGATAAATAGCAGCTCGGACTCTTATATATCATATCCGTCAATTACCTAGACTTGAGCAAGCATTTGCTACCCACAGTGTTTTAGGTTTGAGCAAATCTCAAGTCAAAGCGGTTGCATTAAAAGCTCAAGAGAAATTAAGCTTGAAAGGTAGGTACTTGAAAGGAATTACGACGAAGCAACTATTCATCATCTCCAAGGCTAGAGATTATCTTGAGTTTATTTTATTCTCACACTCTAATAAAGACTCTTTAATAAAAACTAGATAGACTCTTTTTATTTGGTTTCCTTAGTTATTCATCTTTTTATTTCTTTCTAATAAAGCAAGCAAATCTAGCTAATATTAAATAAGATAGAGGGATACTTTATCTGGATACATGGGGGTTGCTCTCCCCCAAGCCGGATGTTGACATAGTCTTTGATGATGATGTGGAAGTAGAGGTAGACAATGACGATGGAGTCATCCTATCATGTTTCTCTTCCTTGAATCCTGCTCGAACTCAAATAAACAACAAAGCTAGTGGAACTAGCTAAGCGTTAGTAGTTTTTAGCCACTTAGTTTCTTGTTGCCAATGTTTATGATTATTCCTTTAAGACAATAGTTCAGCAGCATTAATATTTTTGGATTTTCTATGCCAATGAGGATGATGATGCATGCATATTTATTTATTTTTATGCCACCACAATAAATATCCTTGTGGGTTGTCACACACCACAAAATTACTCACATGGGGCTTAGAGTTTTTCAAAGTAAATGCAACAAGCAAATATTTATTTTCTTTTCTAATGCAAGGCTAGTGCTATAATTTAAATATGCTAAAGGAAAATAATTATGCAATGCAAGGATAAATATGCTATGCATATAGATAACTACCGATCTTACCTTTCGGCGAGGGTTCGGTGTTTTAAGTCCTCCGAACGAGGCTTCTTACCTTGTTGTTTCCTTAAGCGTATTATCTCGATCTTGACGGCCGTGCTCCTTGAAATGGTGAAGGGTGGCGTCACCCTTGTTCTTTGGTGGTCTTATAAGTTGGAGTGAAGCGTAGGCGGCGTCTTGTTTAGTGTGCATGCTTGTAAGACATTCACTTGTTGAATTTTGGAGAGACCGATAGTCTTCTCCACCTTTTTGCTCATAGTGTGTCCCGCTTGCAAAGTCAAGATAGAGATCAAGTGCATGGGCTCGTTGGTGGGAAAACACCAACGTAACCAAACTTCATTCATTCTTCTCTAACCATAAGCACAACAAACAAGATAGAGTTGCATTCTTATACGCTTTTCTTAATCCTAACTTGGGTGACAAGATCGGAAGATTGAACATTAGCATTGCGGTTAAAACTTTTGACTATCTTTTTCCAACGCAAGGTGTGCAATATTTTAGCTTACATGATTAGGACTATGAGATCAAGAGAGTGGCAAAGAGGGAACAAACAAAACATGTTGAGCTAATGAAGTTGGATCAGCGAGGTTGTTACTCTAACATGTTTAATTCTTTATTTATGAACAAGCCATACTTAAGGTAAAGCTTAATTAATAACAACTTACCTCAAGATGTTACCTTATTATTGGAGTGTGATAGCACTGTAACACCTTGTGGTGGTCCTTTTCTTCTGCTCGAAGCTTTCCTTCTTTGGCCTCTTGTGTATCTTGCTCCTCACTTATCTCTTTTGTTACATCGTCCTTTCTTTCTTGTTCTTTAATTTGTGCTAGGACCTTTTGCTCCTCTCATGGTTTTATTCCCGCAGTATTAGTTGACACATATACCCGAAGGAGTATACAAGTAATTGTAAACAAGGGTAGAATTGCCATGGAGCTAAAGGTTGCCTCTATGCTAGAAAAAAATTTTGGTTGGATATTTTATGCAGCATTTGTTCACTATTACTTTTTCTCTATTGGGAAATTTTATTGTATCTTCAGTTTGATTTTGATGAATGACTTTTATTAACCATTCAACCTTAGAGAGACAAAGTAATTGTGAGTAGAGGGATTGCAAACCAAAGCATGTCGAGTGATGGGAGCTTGAGAAGAGGAGGAGTAATGTCGATGATCTTTAGAGGAGTCGACCTTCCTCCCCAAGCTCGAGCCTTCCCTCGTCACTTGACACTTTAAGTGTGAATGCTGAACCATCCCTAATCGTGTGTTGCAACCACCATGTCCTTAGACGTTGTTCATCCTTTGTACCGCGAGGTTAGTAACCAAGAATACCCGAAGGGAACTTGTCCAAGGAACATGTTTTTTTTAGCATGAGCCTTCATGTGCTCTTAGATAGATATGTTTTTTCTTTAGAACATAAGACAAAAGGTTGTATACAAATATGAGATTTACATTCACTTACCTGTCTTTGATGTTCTATTGGCCTGTTGCTTTGTCCATCCACTTGTTTTGAGTGATTACTTGTCTAGATCGTGTTGTATGGCACTCTTCTTCATCGAATGGACATAGCATAGACCTTTCCCCGCAAAATGTTAGTGGACATATACCCGAGGGAATATACACATGGTTGAAATATGGGTTATTGTCCAAGGTTTATAAGATCTCATCTATGTTAATGAAAAGGTGGTTCTTTGTTTACTCTTAGCACAGATTTTATTTATCTTGTCTTATACACATTTTGTTTGTGGCTGCACCTTAGCATGACTCAAGGCAAAGGTAACTTGTAGCAAAAGACAAAATGAATGACTTGATACTTACAGTTCTTCCATCAATGATGAATGAGTCGTGTCTTTTGCACAAGGTTGGAGTTCATCGTATGCCTTGCTTCATCTCTGATCTGAGTTCATCTCTTGACTTACCCGAATTGGATTTGAGAGTTCTCTCGGGGGGTTAGTCCAACACAATAACCAATGTCTACGCAAGCAATTCTTAGTTCAATAACCAAACTAGACTCCATGTCTAATTTAATTAAGGAAGGTTATTTAACCTAAGCACCACGCCTAATTTAAAAGCCTTTGGAAGTATCCTATAGTAGTACTTCCAAACCAAAGCATACCAAAGAGACAAAGGTAGCATGATAGCACTATAGAGATTTACTCAAAAAAGGATGAAAGAGCATGATCATGGTGAATGTTAAGTTTAAAGTCCATGAGCAAGACTATCTCACCTTTATTGATCATACTTACCACGACGCCTTTTTCTTCTATATGCGTCACTTGAGATGTGTGCATTGAATTCTTGTGACGGCGACTTCTTCTTCAATATACATATGGTTAGAATAATATATTTAAATACATACCTTGAGATAGCGAGGGTTCCAATGTTGATGAATCTTGAATGATTAGGCACCCTGGGTTCTTCAAGCTTTCTTCTCTTTTTTTTTTCTTTCTTGTGGAATCTTGCCGGAAGGTCGCGACGACATCTTTTGTCCTGTCTATTCCACAACTCAACAGAACAAGGGTAATCCTACTAAAGCTAGTGATACACTAAATTAGCAGACATCAAGATCATTATCGTAATCTTTACGCCAATTGCTTCCCGTAACGGCGCCAAAAAAGCTTGTTGGTATTTATTAAGTGCTAAAAGAATATGAAGGTTCAAGCTTTTAATGTAATACCATTGTAGCTTTTCCCTAGGAGAGTATTCTAGAGTATCGTATCCACGAGGGAAGCTTTGGCTAAAGAATCTAATAACTCACAATCATGCATCTACTAACTTAGCAAACCACTAGACTAAAGTGAGGGGGTAAATGATATATGATAGGAGTTAAGCATAATCACACACAAGAGAATTCCTATGATAAATGTATAGCTAGCAAGTTGAGAGGACAACGGGGAGAGATCAAGGTTCCTATGTACTTCTCTATTACTTAGGTTCTATGATAGCAATCATACTAATGCACTTTGGAGCGGCGAGGTCCTTTCCAACTCGAGAAAGACGGGAAGAAGGTAGTTGGGAGAAGGCGCCAAAAGCTCTACGAAACACCAACCCGAACGTGGTGGATTACAAAGGCCTAACAGATTCGTCACCCCCAGGGCTACCACAACTAACCGTGGGATTGGCGCAACCTCGGGTAACCTATAGCCTAGACACCAAGTCTATACTATCGATTACAACTCTAGCTACCGCGAATAACTAGAGCCCTCAATACGAGCGGAGATCCCATGCAATAGCATAACAACTATACTAACCATATATGAAAGACATGGAAGTAAATAGAGAAGATAAATATATGAATCATAAGTCTTATAAAGAAAGGATACAAGACATACCAAACTCGTAGACATCTCCGTAACCGGAGCGCGGCTCCGCTCTCCCTAACTCTCTAGTTGCTAATCTACTACATTGGAGTGTCTAGCCCTAATTCTCTAGTGGAGAGGTTGTCCTCACATTGGGACACCTCAATGACCAACAGTCAAGAGATAATGAATATAATGAATTCGGTTTCTCCTCAAGGCGGGGGGTCCGCTTATATAGCCCCAGGGGGATGCACGGCAGCCCTTGGATCAAACCGACCTTGAGCAACGGCGTAGATACAACCTCAATGTCGGTGGTAAACCGACCTAGAAAGTGGATTGGAGAAGGACTCCAACTCCGGGCGATCGCCAGGATCGGGCTCGGCGATCGCCGTGGGACTCGCTCGCTTGGGCCTCGGCCTCCTTCCCGGTGCTTTCTCGTGTCTTCTAGAATGTTTTAGTCCACTTTTCGGATTGGTTTGCTTTACGGTCAGGTCTTCTCATCGTATGGGATGCAAACTCGAGCTTTTACCTGCTTTTATCTGTTTAGTCCCTCGAAAAGATATAAATCACCAAAGCTCGTGGAATTATGTCAGTAAAACCCCTAGTCTATGTGATTATTTATTTTATGCCCTTATTTCATGTTTAGTTGACTAGTAATATTATGCTATAACAGGTGTCAACAATGCCGACACCATGTCTTCGCCGGTTGATGGCAACGCCCATGTCTCCGAGGACTTAGGCAGTCCGTGTGGTCTTCCCTCCTCCGTTGGAGAGGCCGGCGCAGAACAAATGCCATTAACCCCGTTCGGCCGGGCTAGAGGAGGAAATCTGCATCCCGTTAGCCACACCGCTCATCCGAAGCGCAGGACCGCGGCCGCGCCGGTCGCGCACGCCTGTCTCCATTAATTGCCTCGCGCCGGAGTGGCGGGGATTGCAGCCGGGCCGCGTCTTTCGCAAATGCTACTGCGGCAAAGCAAAATGTGTTGCCGAGGAAATTGGGTTACGACATCGAAGAGGAAGAGGTGGATTCGAGATTGGGGCCAAGTTTGAGAGGGCTTTCAAAGGGCGACATGACCCGAGTACAAGCGGCCCGGTGCCTCGAATGTCCCGCTCAATGGGGGCTTAGACGTCACAGCTTTGGACCTCAATGTGTCCGAGCTTGACGGGGATTTGGCCTGACCGCGGCGCTATTGGCGGTGGTGATTCAGGAAGAGGCGCAGTGTTGATGCTTGGCGGTGATCGGCGCCGGCACGTTCGCTTGCTTTCGTTTTTCTGTTCCGTCAGTTCTAGTTTTTCGTTTTTAGTTCTTGTTTTTGTTTTTCTTCTTTTGCTTTGTTCCCCTGCTTGCCGGCAGCCTGTCTGGTAATCAGGGTGTTACCAGGCAGGAGGTCCTTTGTGTTTGTGTTGTCAACACTCTGCTTAATGAAAAACGCGCCGATTTAGGTGGGCGTGGTCTCAAAAAAAAAAAAGGAGGTTTCTTCGATTTATCAATAAACTGTTTCTTATATAAACTGACGGCTTTCTTATATAAACAGCTTATTGATACACCAGAACAGTATCTACAACTAAACCTTACTAAATATTACTACAACATATCTGAAGAAGTTACACAAAGGCACAAACTGACAAAATACATTTGACCTCATATCATAGCAAAGCCAGCCAATGACTTAGGCCTATATGTAAATCAAGTACCTTCATGAACTAAACTAGTGTGAAGACCCTCATATGGGAAACTGGCGGAGTGTGATAAATCGAAGAAACCTCCTGTGAAGGCCCTCATATGGGACTCTGGTGCAGACTGTTGCCTCCATTTCCAGACGACGACGAGGCCTGTTCTCCACCTGCAGACATCTCTACCTGCATACTCCGACCCCTGTCCAAATTACTCAGCTCTGTGATGTAATCAGAGCTTAAAGAAGACCCTTCTTCTGGTGGTGGCCATAGAAACCTTGGAATCTCAAGAGGCACCTCTGGTGGCCGTGCGGATCTGGTTATGATCTGCACTGCCTCCACCATGGTTGGCCGATCCGATGGTCTCGGGTTGCTGCACGCCAAACCCAGAAGAAGTAGACGCTTGGCATCGCCGGCTTCAAACTCTTCATTGGTCGTCAGTATTGGATCAACAGCTTCAAGTAGCTTATCTTGCTTGTGATATTGCCACACCCAGTCTGTGATGTGGCTAAACTGTGGATTCTTAACTGCTCTATTTCCTGTTACAATCTCAAGAACAAGGACTCCAAATGCAAATATGTCTGACTTTGTTGTAGCCTTGCCTCTATAGATATACTCAGGTGCCATGAAGCCAATGGTTCCGGGTACTCCTAGGTCTGTGTAGGAAGTTTTCCCGTTTGCCACAACGCAGGCAAGCCCAAAATCGCCCAGGCGTGCTTGGAAGGTGGAGTCGATCATGACGTTGCTTGCCTTGATGTCACGGTGGAGCACCATAGGCTCATACTCGTGATGGACATAGTGCAATCCAGTGGCAATATCTTTGACCATGTTGTAACGAGTGGTCCACTGGTGAATAGGAGCTGCCTGCTGCTGTTGCATACTACTACTGCTCCTACGAAAGAGATGTTGGTCCAAACTTCCATTGGGCATGAACTCGTAGATAAGTAGGGGCTCTCCTTTGTGGTAAGACCACCCTGAAATGTTATGCGCGAAAGCATAAATGTGAGTTTCTTCTGAAATGCAGGATCTAACAAATTGTTAGACAAAAAAAAAAAAAAAAAAAAAAAAAAACTGTATAGTTAGTTTCGGGAGAGATTGATTTTGTGGACTTTTGTTTTGAATAACCAGACGCACAATTGCGCTAACAACTGCTAGTTATCTTACTCGCTCCTCCATTCTAAACTAAGACATGTTGATTTTTTAGATGCATTATTGCTTTTACTATTGTTGACGTGAATATGTGTCCATGCCTATACGCTAGCGGGCTTTGGACTCCGTAGAGGTTGCAAATAACCTGCACAAACAGCAAGAAAAGCAGCGTGATCGATCAAACCGATCTAGAGATCGATGAAATCGATGTAGAGCTTGTTCTCGGTCGGAAAAGCTCAAGAACCACCTCCGAAAGATCCGTCGCGAGGAGGCACGTGGAGGATCTTCTAAGACCAGCAAGGCCGCCTAGAAAGTCAACGAATCACGTGGAGAAATTTGGACCGACAAAGAGATCGAAGGTCAAGAGATAGCAAAAATAGGGTTTGAGACGTGTTTTTGTGTTTTGTCAATTGATTTGGTAGATGAGGTTCAATCGGTCGTGATCCTCTCGTATATACAGAGGGGGTGGTCTTATCCCTTTAGGAAACAATTTCGCACGTTTCCATCAACAAAAACTGCTCAAAACGCGATCTCCGGGAGATCGGTTCGAATCCAAAGATGAACCGGCTTAGCCGCCTCGAACCCGGCTAAGCCGGTTTCCACGGGCGCCGCGCGGGAGGCCAAAAGCAGGCCTAAGGCGAGCCGGCTTGAGACCCAGCTAAGCCGGGTGGTGCATCGCAGCTGGCCTAGCACACGGCTAGGCCGATTTGAGAGGGGGAGCCGGCTAAGCCGGTTTGAAAACTGGTTAAGCTGGCTTTGCGTGGTTCGCTATGGCTCGTCGTCTTCTCTGCGTGATTTCTTGCTCTATTTGCGACACCACTTGACCTTGTACATGTCCATGACCCTTTTAACGTGTCAATGATACTCAAAATCCTTCAGGACATTTTTGAGTGTCAACAACTATGTATCTAACACATTATGTATATCTAAGTATGTAGCAAAATCTATGTATATAGAAAATTCAAAACATCCTATAATTAAAAATGGAGGGAATATTATTTAAAGAAAATTAGTATCAAGATACTTTTTTAGGTTAACCTTTAGCATAATGGCAGTGGTGGGTAATTTATCAACATGTTGAGTTTTTCTTATTTTTTATTAATGTTGTAATTTTAGGAATTAACGTGAAGGAGGTTTCTTTTGTTTACCAAATACTAAGATAATAAATGTAGTAGCGAATGGCTAAAAGGTTATTTGCTTTCACTTTGACGAACACAAAAAAGACCAGCAAAGATTATTCAAGTTTGTTTTATAACATTAATGTGTATTAACTTATTAGACATATATATGTAATAGATTAAATTTTCAATATCCATCAAATACTATATAAGTTATTATGAAAGATAATTCAAATCCATAATATATATTTCTAAACTACAAACTCTACAATTGTTAAGTTAAAAGTAAGCATAATGTTATATTCCACCGTATATACTAAGTAAGCATTTTCATTACAACAATTGTATATTTGAATAGCTTGAAAGCATGAAAAAATGTTCTATATGAATCACATAGCATTGACACCAATAATTCATTTAAGTTATATTAACAACAAGGTAATAATACATTTCAAAAGTTGCTACTTTAAATAAGTTCATGCATTTAAGCACTCTATATTTTATAAAACAATACTACTATACATATATATTATGTGATATAACTGATTCAAAATGTTGAATTCCGTTGTGCAAGCTGAAACGTTTATTTATATGCCATTGTAAGAACTAAGAAGGTAGTCTAGGACCTTAGTATTTTCAATAACACAAAAGGTAAATTTTTAAATAAAACATACAATAAGTGCTAGAATCATTTCAACTTAAAATAAATATGGATAAATAACTACAACAACTAGATTAATAGTTGCATTGAAAGCTAAACTATAGACTCATGTTGTTACGAAAAGGGTTGCAATAAGAGCTTATATAACTTAAGCTTAGGTCAACTAAATACATGTTGCTAGAAAAAAAAAGATAAATCTTACAAATTCTAACTACAAGTCCCCAACCGAGGTTCAACATTATCCTCACGAGACCCGGTAGGAAAAAGTAAATGTTTACAATTCTCATGAATAAAGCCATTAATTCAATAGACTCTAATTACTATTGGTAGTAATATCCATTCGATCTATTTATTATCTATATAATTTCCCACTCTATGATTGTGTAAAACAACATAAATTAACACATGTACATTAAAATTGCTCGCCTATTCCAATAGGGAACTTGATGTAAAGAACCTAATTTTGCATATAATTACCCACATGCTATTATTATGATAAATAAATAATCCATGAAGCCCCTTAATGTGCATCTAAATTACCACTCCTATCATTATTAAAATAGTAAAATATCCTCTAAAATCCACATATAAATTAGCGATATATTATATTAAAAATATCTAAATAACCATAAAAATATAATGTTTCTATATTACCCATTTATATTAATATTAATACATTGTTTCACAAAAAAAAATATACATTAATTTTTTATTGAAGTAAACATATAAGTTGTGCCATCATGCAAATCAAGTACATGTATGCATTAACAAGTTATTTAAGATTATATTAATAACCATGACACGTAATTTACATAACTTGTTACTTTAGATATATTTATACATTTTAATTAAAACATTTGACATATTCTGCACATACAATTCTTAAATTCAAATATTTGAGAAGCGGGGACGTTAATGTAGTGTGCAGGTGTATATATATATATATATATATAGTAATGCTATTAAGAGCATAGGGCTTTCAATAATTATGGAAAGCCAGCTAGAAGTAGAGCTAGATGGTTCGACCGAACCATGATCCCAGGCCAGCCAGCCCGTCCACCCGACTGGCATGACGATGTGTGGCCATGACGTTGGCATGGGGCCAATCTAAAGCCCCCCACACCCCCCACACCCGATGGCTGGCTCCTCGGTTTTAAATTCAACCCTCCCGATTTAATAAAAAAAGAAAATAAACATCACGCATCCCCTCCCCACGCGCACCCCTTCCCAATCGGCGGTGCGGTCCTGGTGGTCGACGGTGTCGGTCCGCCGGCGAAGCTGCCCGCGCGTGGAGCACTGGAGCGCAGACGGCGGCGCGGTGCTCCCCCTCCCTCAACGGCGGTGCGGTGCTCCCCCCTCCCTCAATAGCGGCGCGGCATCCCACCGCTCCGCGGCGGACGGGACTGCGACGGCGCCCCGGCTCTGACGACGCCGTGCACCTGCTCCCTCCTCGAGCTGCGTCGGCATGGCGTCCCCCTCTCCATCCTGCAGCGCAGCTCCGTCCTTCCCCGGGCCGGCGATGACGCGCCTCCACCCCTCGCCCAGCAGCAGCGCCATGGCCCCTTCCCTCGCGGCTGCTGCCTCCCCGATCTACGGTAGCGCGACTTTCCTCCAGCGTGCTCGCAAACCGCTTCCCCATGGCAGGATGGTGGCTCGTGGTGGCTTCCACACTGCCATGGCGACCTGCAGTAGCCCTCACCAGCAGCAGATGCGTGCACATCCTCCCCGTTGACCCAGCGGACGACGACCTGTAGTCCACGAAAGCTGTAGGTTTTTTGTTTGTTTTTTCGTTTTTTTATTATACCTTCTCGGTGAACTCTGTGCATACGATGTGATTGCTTAATTTATTTTGATGATCATTCTTGCTGCCCTGGACGGGGTTCTTGCAGTTGCTAGCCGGAGACGCAACACACGTCCTCGCGTAGATGACGACCCCGGTAGAATGGATCCGGCGACGACGCCTCTCTCATGCCTGCCTCCAGATCGAATCGGCGCACGTCTCCCTGCAGCGGCACCTGAATCCACCCGACGGGTAGGAGCGGTGGCGCCCCTGCCTTCCTCAGATCCCGTCCACGGGCAGGAGAAGCTGAATCTCGTCTGGGCACCCGCTCTGCCTACGAGAAAGCCGACCACACCACCGCCATGGAATCATGTCGGTGGCGGCATGGGCGTGTAGGGCACGATGACAACGGTTGAGCGTGTATATGCATGGGGCGTGCTGACCGTGAGCAGCGCAGATCGAAAAGAATGGTTTGTATGTATGTTTTCATACCGTATGCATAGTTGGATTAGAAGGTTTGTATGCTTGTTTCCATACATTTTTTAGTTCCGACATGGTGTGTTTCTACGGTTTGTATGCATGGTGGAAACCGAGACATCAAAAATGTTTTTTTTGCAGATTAGGAACACGGCGCATACACCGCAGGGCGTGGCGGCGACCAAAGACCGCATGGTGGCAGCGTGTGGTGGCGCGGACGAGCAGGGAATCGCGTCGGTGGCGGCATGGGCGTGTAGGGCACGACGATAACGGTGTGTGGAAACAGCTTGTATGCTGTGTGTGATGTGTTTGTATGTGTCGTGTGATGTGTATGCATGGTGTGATGGATTTGTATGCACGGTACTAGTGGGAGGCGACAATGCAAGCATGTGCAATAGATTATGATTATTTGATCCATATGCATTGTTCTTCTATTAATTTTTTATGTTCGTATGCACCTCCACCTCTATTTGTATGCTGCAGGTGTAATGGATTATGATTATTTGATCCATATGCACTGTTCTTTTTAATGCTTATATGCACTTCCACCTTAATTTGTATGCTTTATGTGCAATGGATTATGATTATTTGATCTGTATGCACCTTTGTTCTTCAATTAATTTTTTATGCTTGTATGCACCTCCACCTTAATTTGTATACTTCATGTGTAATGGATTGTCATTATTTGGTCTGTATGCACTATTTTTTTTTTACTTGTATACACCTTCACCCTAATTTGATGCTTCATGCGCGATGGATTGTAATGTTTGACACATCCTCTATTTTTTTTCATTTCATATGCATGTGGTGTGGGCGTGAAGGGGAGGCGACGACGCAATACGGTGGATATTGGGCGACAACCACGGACGCGGTAGGGCAACTTCGAGCTTGGCGCTTGGACGGGCCTCACCCAGAGCCGCATTTTCCTCCCCAACCAGGCAGGACGACTTTAGATGCGGTAATGAGTTATATATATATGCATCCGGATGAGTGAATATATGCATCTCAACCACAAATTTCTATGCAATGCCGATGCCAAAACGTTTATATGCATCCAGATGAGTGAATATATGCATCTCAACCACTAATTTCTATGCAATGCAGACGCCAAAACATTTATATGCATCCCGAATAGTGAATATATGCATCCAATCATGTACAAATTTTTTGAATTTCAAACTTTAAAAAAAAAAAAAAATATTCAAAATGGAGCTTGAATCGTGTACAAAAGTGTCAGGAGTTCAATGGTGAAAACCGTTTTTGAATCCGATGCTTTGTTGAGGAATTATCGTGAAAAAACGGAAGAAATTCGAGTGGATGCGCGCATATCAGCATGTGTCGCGTATGTCAGCCTGTGTCAGGTGGAACAGTCAGCTCGCGGGAGGTTTGTATGCGTCGACACAACTAGTTCAAATTCACTCAAACCACGGCTTCGTATGCATCGTCGCAAAAAAAAGTTTGTACGCATTTCCGACCTAGATTATATGCATCCAGTCTGGTTGGCCTAGGTGGTTGGGCTGGGTGGGCTGGTTGGGACCGCGGGGACCACCCGTCGCGGCGCGCCCTCTCAGCCTGGTGCGAGCTAGACCAGGAAACCTGGCTGGGCTTAATACCTATTGGAAGCCCTAGAGGCTCCCAATAGTATCACCCTATATATATATATATATATATATATATATATATATATATATATATATATATATATAGTCAGTAGCTAGCTACTGCATTTGATATTCTCAGAAGCCAGCCGTCCGGCCGCACCACATTCTCACCGCGCCATGCCTTGCTAGGCTCCTAAATGCATGCCGCTACCGAGCGTGATTGATGGAAATAATAACCGTAGTTAGTAAATCGCCAACGCGTGATTTATGGTCGACCGACTAATCCGCATGTTACGAGAATACGCGGCACTCACGGAAATGTGAGATTCGCCGACGGGATCGCGTTTCGCCGACCGCCTAAAAAATGGACCGTCGGCGAAGATTTCTTCGCCGACAGCCGCATTTGGCAAAGCTACGCCGTCGGCGACGAGCTCTTCGCCGACACCGAGCGGCCGGGCCGGTAGAGCACTTGGCAAAGCTTGCCTTTTGCCGACAAAGAACGGTCGGCTGAAGGAAGTCTATCCGATATCCGCCGACAACGAACGGTGTTCTTCCACGCACGCGACGACGAGTTTCCGTCCGATCGTCGGGGGCGAAGAGCAAAGTTTTCGCCGACGGCAGCGCCGTCAGTTCGGCGATGTCTTTTTTTAAAAAAAAAAATCCCGTGGCGCCACGTGTCACGCGAAAAATTAACGAGAGTGGACTCTTCGCCGACCGCCCTCTACTTGGCGGCCGGCAAAGCCCGTCTTCGCCGACCGCCCTCTTTTAGGTGCTTTCGGCAAAGGTCGCCTTTGCCGAAACACCTTCGCGGCTCTCGGCGAAGCATAAATTTGTTTTTGATTTTGCCATCACAACTTTTTTTCTCGTGCCTTAGCTACGGTACATGGAGTTCATTGTTCAAGTTTGGAATTTTTTAAAACTTTTTACTATATTTTATGAGTTTTCATGTTATATTTGAATTTCTTTTGAAAGCTAAAATTTGAACTGCAAGTGATTTGAATAATGGATCTAAATGATTGAAAAAATGATAAACATGCTTGTGAGTCTATATTGAGTCCTCATCCATGGCCGGACACCAAAATTCGAATATCTTGTGCGCGAAACACGTCGACTCACTTGCGGGTCGATTGTTTTAAAATTCTATAAAATACAAACGGAGTTGAAAAATCATGAAACTTGACGAGTTGTCCTTATATCACATGTATGCGCTATGAAAAAAGTTTGAGTCGATTTTCGTAGATGTTTGCATCTCGGGGTGGCGATTACCAAGACATCTCCAAAGATGTGATAACAGAGACTCAAGTTGAGATGTCTAGGTTTCTTGATCCGGGATGCAAACTTGCATGAAACCTTTTCAAATTTTTTCCACAGTTTAAACATGCAATATAACGATGACTGCGTCAAATTTCATGAATTTCCAACCTCGTTTTCTTTTTTTTAGAATTTAAAAAAATGATTAGGCAAGACGGAATCGAAATGTCTCCAGCGACAAAATCTTTGGATTTTCTCACGTGTCCATAGATGAGGCCTCAAAATATACTAACAAACAAGAATATCATTTTTCCAATCACATAATTCTATTTTTCTCGAGGACTGCGCAGTTCAAATTTTAGTTGTCAAAAATATTCGAGTAAAAGAAGAAAAGTATTAAAAAATAGTAAAATGTGCGGAAAATGTCCCAATTTTTGACATGTACTTGTAAACACTCTATCTAAGCTACTGAAAAAATTTGAAGTGAAAAATCCAAAAAAAAAAAATGCTTTGCCGAGAGCTCCTTGTTGCCCTCGCTGAAGGCTTCTTCGCCGACCGCCGGGCTGGCGGTCGGCGAAGCCTTGTTCAGCGAGCCCCTCCAAATCGTTTTTTTTTTAAAAGAAAAACGTTGCCGACCGGGCCGGATTCGAGGGCGGGCAAGAGTTGTGTTCCCACCCGCCGCTTTCAAAAAAAAAAAAAAAAAAAGGAAATCTTTGCCGACCGCCGGATCGGGGCCGTCGCCGTGAAAGGCTGGAAACGCCGACAGCCCCGCAGATCCGGCCGTCGGCGAATAAAAAAAAATAAAAAAAAAAAAGAAAACCCAAAACTCACCCACACTCAGCTCACACCCACCGGCCACCACACACTCACGCACACACACAGACACACGCACGCACGCACGCAAACGCACACAACGCCGCCGCCGCCGCCGTCGCCGTCGCCGTCGCCGGCCGCGCCCGACGCCGACGCCCGTCCGCGCCCGGCCCCGACGCCGCCCGTCCCCGCCGGCCGCGCCCGTCCCCGCCCGACGCCGACGCCCGTCCCCGCCCGGCCCCGTCCGCGCCCGGCCCCGACGCCGCCCGTCCCCGCCGGCCGCGCCCGTCCCCTCCCGGCCCCGACCCCGACGCCAGCCGCCCGCCCCCGACCCCCGAGGGCCGCTCCCTTCCCTGCTCGTCTCGCCAGGAGGGCGTGCAAGCAGAGCCCGAGCGGCTTCCCATCGATCGGCCACCCACGCACACACGGGCGCACGGGAGCAGGACCTGACCAGCAAGCGCTCGTGCAAGGCCACGCGCAGGAGCACGCACCAGGCTGCTTGTACCTGGCCAAGATCCACACACCTCGGCACATCAAGCAGGCACTGTTCCTGGAGTTCAAGCCGCGAATTGCAGCTTCAAAGCACCAGCACCAAGCTCGGCTTCTACTCCAGAAAAGGTCGATACTTTTTCTATGCTGAGGAGTTGGCCATCGAGCTAATCATTTGCTTGTTGTGCAGGGAGCTAGATGATGTGCGTGTGTGCAAAATCCTGGCTTCCGTGACTCAGCCCAGCAAGTTCTTTTTCTGCACTCACAAGGTGTTTGAGGAAATGCATCAGTAGTTCTCTTCAGTCTTGTGCTTTGAGTTCAGCAGATATTTGTGTGTGCGTGTGTTAGCTTGCCTCCACTTAGCTTTAGGCCCTGTCACCATCAAGCAACAGATACTAAAAAAGAGATTAATCTTGGTCAGCTTGTCGCTTTTGTTCAGCAACAAGTTTAGGTGGTTTGGTTTCGGAGTTGTTTCAGTTGAGACAGTCGGCAAGTGATCTGCTAGTGCTGCTTGCATGAGTGTGAGCTTCTTCGTGCTTTAGCTTGCAAATCTTTGAGATGTCATTATCTTGCAACAGTACCTTGATTTGTGTATTCTAGATTGCAACTAGTGGAAGCAGCAGGTAGCAGCTTTGTTCTCGGCAAGGTAAAGCAGCTCAAGTTCAATACGTAACTTCATGCTCATGTTGGAATATTAGGCAATTTCTAGATTAATTCCATAATATAAATCATGATAAATTGAAAGACTAGAATAAGCATGTTTAACAAACTAGCATGATAGAAACTCATATCACGAGATCATAGCATGATTCAACATCATATAGCATAGCAAGCATAGCATGATCATAGTAATAGGTGTAAACACAACTAGCACACCATTGAGATTGGATAGATTGAGCATGATAAAACAATAGAATTAAATCACGGATGTATACCCGCCGATGTAGAAGTACTTGGTGGTGAAGAAGCGATCGGCGATCACGTTGATGAAGTAGTCGTAGAAGATTTGGGAGCGGTCGGCAAGAAAGAGCGCTTCCCAAAAACCTTATTCGCTCTTCTCGGTGCAAGGATCGCAAAGACGACGGTTCAGGAGACCGCTCGCCCGGCATTTGGTGCGCGAAACGATCGGGCGGAGACTTGGCGATAGCGGCGCGGCGGCAAGAAGAAGAGGAAAATACTATTTTACTACTTTAGGATTTTCTAATTGAAACTCCCAATTGTAGTTGTTATGTTGTGTCTATTCGGGGAGGCTTGGTACAATTATATAGGGAGGACAACTCCTACCTCTACATCAACTAGCAATATGGTACTAATTGATATTGCACCTCCCACCTTTACTCATGGGCTAAAACAATAAAGCCCATTAGGGAACACAAATATTGGGCCTTTGAGATTTATCGAATTTCTTCATATGAATTTTAGGGGAACTATTCATATATAAATTCTAACAATCCCCCCACCCGGATCTCAAGCGCCCAAGTATAGATATTTTCCTTTATCTCACCTCTTTTGTTTTTATATACTAGTGTTTTCAAAGAGACTGATTAAGTTGAACATCCGCCTAGAGCTTCAAGTTACACTCATCCACAACCTGAACAATGGACTACGCCTTGAATTGCAAGTTTTGTGCGAATGAGTTTTACTCAAAGTCAAACTAGTACTTGGTGCCGGTAGCCTTTCTCCGTGGGTGGAGCATATACGTCATACTCCTTAGTCTCTTCATGAGCTTACTAGAGATCACCCAAATCTCATAGACTGCGACGTTTTTGGTCGAACTCATATAGGTATGCCCTTTCAAGAATGCTCGTATAGGGAAAGCATCTTTACTTATAAAGTCAATAGGACATATTAAGGCATTCTCGCCAACCTACCATCTGAGCCTCTTCGCTCTTGAGAGTATTGCATCTTCACATAGAGAGGGTTTATTAGTTTACTCTCCTCGGTTTACCAATAGCTTGTTCTTCCTGTGTCCTTAGTCACGGGATCTCCGATCAAAAAAAGGTTGGGTTACTACTCACGAAAACTCATATGGGTCTCATACCCATCTCCCTAGATGCAATTTCTATCACATTACGTGATAGCCCTTTAGTAAAGGGATCTCGCGAGGTTTTTATCCATACGTATGTAGGATACGTTATTACTCCGGAGTTTCTCAATTTTTTCGGCGGTCTTCAAACGTCTTTTAACGTGTCTTGTTGACTTTGAATTATCCTTTGCACTATTCACTTTAGTGATCACTTTGTTTGATTATCACAGTTCATAAGGATAGCCGTGCATCGGTTTTTCAACCAGGCAAGTCGACAAGAGCTCACGCGACAGCCACTCTGCCTCTGCATGAGATCTTTGTTTCTAAAGCGATAAGTTCTCGCTTCCATGGTTGACTTAGTCAAAATAGTGCGTTTTACAAGACCTCCATGACACCGCGCCACCTCCAAAAGTAAATACATACCCACTTGTGGCGTAGATTTGAGCAATATCGTAAATCCGGCCGCATCACTATATCCCTCTAGCACGGTGGGTTGAGAATAGTGAATTCCATAGCTCATTGTACCTTTAAGATAGCACAAGACCCTTTCTAGTACATGCCAATGATCATCACCCGGGTTGGACATATACCTACTCAACTTGCTCACAAAGCAAAAAGAGATATCCGGGTCCAGTTTGCATTCGCTAGATACATGAGTGAACCAACAATGAGAGTACTTGAGTTGATCTCTAGTATGCTTCTTATTCTTTCGCAATGTCACACTAGGATCATAAGGTGTTGAAGAAGGCTTTCTATCCATAAAGCCAAAACGGCTCAGGACCTTCTCAACATAGTGAGATTGCGATAAAGTAATCCCACTCTCTTCCTTAATAAGCTTAATGTTTAGAATTACATCGCCTCTCCTAGATCTTTCATATCAAAATTCTTTGACAAGAAAGACTTGACCTCATTTATGACATTCATGTTTGTTCCAAAGATTAGAATATCATCAACATATAAGCATAATATAACAGATTCGCCCCCACCATGTCGATAATACACACACCTATCGCCTTCATTGACAACATAACCGGCACTAGTTAACGTAGTGTCAAACTTCTCATGCCATTGTTTAGGTGCTTGCTTCAAGCCATACAAAGACTTCAATAATTTACACACCTTACGCTCTTCACCTTTTACTACAAACCCATCGGTGATCCATATAGATCTCCTCATCCAACTCTCCATTAAGAAAAAGCCGTCTTCACATCCATTTGATGAATGATCGGACCATATGAGGCAGCCAAGGATAGTAGTGTTCGAATAGTGGTCATTCTAGCAGCTTGGTGAATAAGTATCAAAGAAATCTTCTCCTTCCTTTTGAGTGTAGCCCTTAGCTACGAGCCGAGCCTTGTACTTGTCAATAGTACCATCGGGTTTAAGCTTTTTTCTTGAACACCCACTTACAACCGATTGGTTTATAACCAAAAAGTAGTTCGAGAGAGCTCCCAAGTTTCATTAGAAAGAATCGAGTCCATCTCACTACGAACGCCTTCTTTCCAATCATCCGCGACGGAGATGCATAAGCCTCTGAAATAGAGGTGGGAGTATCATCCACAAGGTACACAATGAAATCATCACCAAAAGATTTTGCAATCCTTTGTCTCTTGTTCCTCACAGAACTTCATTGTCATCCTCCTCAAGTGGTTGCTCAAACGACTCAACAGAGACTCGATAGGTATAGTAATATCGGGAGCTAATTCGGTAGAAAACTTAGCATTGCTATGCATATCTTTCATAGGAAATATATTCTCAAAAAATGTAGCATCCACGAGATTCAAAGATAGTATCAACATGCATATCGAAACTTCAGATTTTACTACTAAAAATCGATAGGCAATGCTATTGTGAGCATATCCAAGAAAGACACAATCTACCGTCTTTGGTCCAAGCTTACGCTTCTTATTAATTGGAACATTGACTTTTCGCCAAGCATCCCCATCCGTGCAAAGTATGAGAGTGATGGTTTCCTTCCAACCCATATCTCATATGGTGTTGTCTCTTTATTTCTGTTTGGAATTCTATTCGGGACATGACTCGCATGATCAATATAGCTTCCCCCACCATGCCTTAGATAAACCGGTGATTGTCTAACATGGCGTTAACCAAGTCGGTCGGCGTGCGATTTTTTTCCTCTCGGCAACCCCGTTGGATTGGCGAATAGGGAGGTGTCCTCTCATGAATAATACCATGTTCGCACAAAACTCATCGAATATTATAGGAAAATATTCACCACCACGATCGACCTTAGGCGTTTAATTTTTCTTTCTAGTTGATTTTTAACTTCAGCCTTAAAGATTTTAAAGTAGTCTAATGCCTCATCTTTAGTTATCGATAAAAAAGTAAACATAGCAATATCTAGAAGCATCATCAATTAATGTCATGAAATATCTCTTTTTCACCTTTAGTCAACACACCATTCATCTCGCATAGATCGAATGTATGAGCTCTAGAGGTGCCAAGTGTCTCTCCTCCTCCGCCTTGTGAGGCTTTTGAGGTTGCTTAGATTGCACACAACTATGGCACTTAGAACCTTTGGCAATGGTGAAATCTGGAATTAACCGCAAGCTAGATAAATGTGACATCAAACCAAAATTCACATGACATAAACGAGAATGCCAAACACTTGAATTATCATCAATTGTGCCACAAATATGATTCACTGACTTATTACAAAAATCAGCCAAACTTAGGCGGAACAAGCCACCACAGTCATAACCTTTACCAATAAAGCGCCCATGCTTAGACATAACTACTTTATTGGACTCCATCACTACCTTAAACCCATCTCTTAAAAAAAGGGAAACACTAACAAGGTTCTTGCGAATAGTTGGGACATGCCGCACATTCTTCTCTTTGCACAATTTTCCCCTGAAGTAAACCGGATCTACCGTGCCAACGCCATAACGAGCGAAGCATGTGACCCATTCCCCATTAGGACGTAAGAATCTTGTAGCTCTTTATAAGAAGAAAACAAAGAGATGTCAGCACACACATGAATATTAGCACTGTATCAACCCACCAACTTGGTGATTGAAATACCGATAGTACAAGAGGGAACATTCTTGTACTCCTCATCGGCATTGCTAATAGTCACGAGGTTGACATTCTTATTATTCCCATTGAAAAGTGACTAAGCTGTCCACAAGTGAAAGCAAAGCACCTCATCATTATTTTTCTTCTTCTCAAAGGTAGTTGTTAATTTGGCATTGGAAGATTTATTCCCTTTGTTCTTGCCATGTGGGTTTTTTTACGCACAAAATTAGTGCTAGAATGGCTCTTGTTCCCCTTATCAATAGTATTCTTCACCCGAATCTTTTTCTCAACATAAGAGATGCTATCTCGGGTTTACAACCGATATTTTTACGTCTCTTGTGTTTAAGAATTGTGCGAAGCTCTTCCATGAAGAAGGCAACTTAGCAATATTGCATCCGGCTACAAACTCATTGGGTATGACATACTTAAGGAGTTCAAGTTCTCTTGCCATGTGTTGAACCTCATGCACTTGCTTGACTATAGACTGGTTAGCAACCATCTTGTAGTCATAAAAGCTCTCCATAATGTACAACTCAGATGTACCAATGGTTGCATTCAGTTGATCCCACAATGCCTTCTCATCTTGGAAATGCAAGTTTGCATCTTCTAGATGACTAGCAAGACTATTTAGGATTGTTCTTCTAAAGATAATGTTGTCTCCCGGAATCTTCTCTTATCTCTAGAGATATTTCCCCGAGGTGATCCAACGGTAATCCGTAACATTTTAGCCTCTAGCGAGCATGACCTTAACTTCGCCATCTCTTAAAATGTGCACTAGAAAACTTTTCTAGTCTCAGCACGTCAGTGAAAACAGCCATAGTTAAATCAAGAAAAAGCCTATAATAAGGTTTTTGGATTGTTGGAATATTAGGCAATTTCCAGATTAATTCCATAATATAAATCATGACAAATTGAAAGACTAGATTAAGCATGTTTAACAAACTAGCATGATAGAAACTCATATCACAGATCATAGCATGATTCAACATCATATAGCATAGCAAGCATAGCATGATCATAGTAATAGGTGTAAACACAACTAGCACACCATTGAGATTGGATAGATTGAGCATGATAAAACAATAGAATTAAATCACAGATGTATACCTGCCGATGTAGAAGTACTTGGTGGTGAAGAAGCAGTCGGCGATCACGTTGATGAAGTAGTCGTAGAAGATTTGGGAGCAGTCGCAAGAAAGAGCGCTTCCCAAAAACCTTATTCGCCTTCTCCGGTGCAGGATCGCAAAGACGGCGGTTCGGAGAGACGCTTTCGCCCGGTCATTTTGGTGCACGCGAACGATCGGGCTGGAGACTTGGCGATAGCGCAAAGAAGAAGAAGAGGAAAATACTATTTTACTACTTTAGGATTTTCTAATTGAAACTCCCAATTGTAGTTGTTATGTTGTGTCTATTCCCAGGAGGCTTGGT
Organism: Hyparrhenia diplandra; assembly: GCA_015847255.1. Taxonomy (NCBI): domain Eukaryota; kingdom Viridiplantae; phylum Streptophyta; class Magnoliopsida; order Poales; family Poaceae; genus Hyparrhenia; species Hyparrhenia diplandra. The sequence continues at coordinate 273,409 of JADLZK010007563.1, forward strand.
ACAATTATATAGGGAGGACAACTCCCTACCTCTACATCAACTAGCAATATGGTACTAATTGATATTGCACCTCCCACCTTTACTCATGGGCTAAAACAATAAAGCCCATTAGGGAACACAAATATTGGGCCTTTGAGATTTATCAGAATTTCTTCATATGAATTTTAGGGGAACTATTCATATATAAATTCTAACAGCTCATATATTCTTGAACTAGTATTTTTAGAAATCAATCACAAGCTTCAGCAGGCCCTCGGTGCTTGAGCTTTGACTTGTTTTATTTAGCTTGGACTACTACTCGGTTTGCACAGCGGCAGGTTCTTTGCTTGGGAAGCAAATTAATTCAAGTTCAGCACTACAGTCTATTATCTTGCATACGTGACTTACTGCTCCTAGCAATGATGAGAAAATCATTAGTGAATATGTGCAGCTCGATTGGCATCCTAGCACTCAACATCCTAGCACTTACTGCCTAAAGTTAGTCAAACTGATCTTGGTGCATGTGTGCATAAAACTCATGTCTTTTGGTATTATCATGTGAAAGAAATAGAAAATTTTCACCCCCTGCAATAGACATAATCCTAGCAGGTTTTTTTATTGATAAGATGGGAGTATGGGCTGCATTTTTTTTAATTTGTCAAGGTCAAATGATGATGCCTTCGAGTTTGGCCCCATAGTGATGAACTATGTCATTTTTGGCCTCACTAGCGGTGTTTCTTTTTATTTTGTAGTGTTCAGATAACTGTTGTCATGGGGGCTGTGCTGGTTAGAACAAAATAAACCTTGATTGAAGATATAGCAGGGGCAAATGCATGTGCTTTTGTCTTCATGAAATCTTTTATCTGCAGCCTTTCCTTATGTCTTAATTGAGATAATATAATCTGAGCCACACCAACTGTACCTGATTGTCTGAATATTGAATGTAACATGTTTTGTTGCTCCTATTCTAATGATAGCATTTTAAATTCCAATGCTCTGGAAAATTCAAACATTGTTTGATTGCCTTTTTTTTTGTCTATCCTTCCAGAATATCTGTTTTTTAGCCTGTGCAAGTCCCGCTTGGCAAGATAACATGCATGTTCTTTGTTCAGGTGAGTTGTGCCTTTTCAACTTTATTGAATGTAATAACATCTTCATGGCGCTGCATGTTTCAGAAAACATCGTTGAGTACACGCGGCGGCTCGACAGAAATATGGGGAAGATTACGATCCGGCTCTTTTGGAGGCAAGAAGCATGGGAGGTTGGGCGTCGCCCGACGGCATCATCGACAGCTCCGGCTTGATGTAGACTTGTGGACTTGATGTTTCTCTTGTGGACATGATGTTAGACTTGTGGACTTGATGTTAGACTTGTGAGACTCGATGTAGACAAACAAACACATGTTTAATATGGGTTTATGTGATATATCGTTGTGTTTTATGTGCCGGATGTGTGCAATGTGATATGTATATATGTTCTGTGATTGAATGGATGTGATATATATTGTATATGTGTTTGTTTGTCAAGGTGGAAAGCGGAAACAAAAAAATAACAATTTTTCAGGGCTTCGCCCGAGCGCAGTGCTCGGCGAAGAAGCCGCCGATCGCTTTGCAATTGCGTCGGGCAAAGCTGGGAAGGAAATGGCCGCCGCGGCCACATCCCCGCCTCCGCCGACCGTTGTTGCTACGGGCTGTCGGCGAAAGATCGCCTTCTCGCCGAGCATCAAGTCGGTGGGCGGTCGGCGGTTTTTGAAAAAAAAATCAGGTTTGCCGAGCACCTACATGGGGCCGTCGGCGAATTTTTTTTAAAAAATAAAATAAACCTGGCCCGACCACCGCCCGTGCAAACGGGTCGGCAAGAAAGAAAAAGAACGTTTTTGCCGACCGCCCACCGAGGAGGCGGTCGGCAAAGATGGCGTAACGGACGCCGACTTCGGGCGCTCCGTTAACGATTTTTTTCTTTCGCCGACCGTCGTTTTGGTGGTCGGCGGAAGGATACGACGAGAGGTGATATTTTGGGCGGTCGGCAAATCTCCTATGCCGACCAAAAATTCCCCAACTGGTCTTCGCCCGAGCAAAGCGGTCGGCGAAGCCTTCGCCGACCGCTTCCACCGCTTCGTTAAGCACCAGTTTCCTGTAGTGGTGAACTTTGCTTTCGTTGACACGTGTTTGGCTGCTGCCTGCTGGTGAGTCGTGCTTCTCGTACATGCAGGAGACTAGTGCTGCATGCTTGCATGTCATTGTGGTAATTTTGTCCGGAGTATATTATTTTGTTATTAAGGTAAATGGCTGTAACTATACGATTTGATTTCCTAATTATTTTACAGAAAATAGCTTGCCATTTACCCAAAGTGAGCAACATTAACGTGCAAATATTTGCACTACCAAAGTCGTAATTGGACAAGATTTACGCTAATCACATTATCAATTACCATAATGACATTTACTATAATATTTGCGAAGGAAATGATTACCATTTAACGTGTCGAGTTACCATAATGACATATTCAGTTTACTACAATATTTGCGAAGGACAATAACATGATTTCTTGCACATTCAGCTTTGAAAAGTTGTTCTTGCAAATTATATGACAAAGTGCTCTTGATCGCATACAATCTTGGGTTTACATGCACAACACACAACATGAATTTTTGGCGGTCTGCTGTTAGTTACTATAGCTTTGAGCTCCTAACATATTCAGATCAAAATCATATTTGAAGACCGGCTGCAGGCTGCTCCTTTGCTCCGATTTCCTGAAAACACATCCATGGAAAAATGTAGTAAATGATGTGATGTATTTACAATATTGCAATGTGAATTAAGAACATGGGAAAATATGTAAATTTAACTATTGTAGTTCAATTTGTTGAATATGATAACCGAGAAAGTAAAATTACTAGAATTATGTACAGACCAATCCATGACTTCTAAGACGAGAGATTCTAAAGAAATACTAGTGCAGTAGTGCTAATCCGATGGGATCCGATGGAAGAGACTTCAGGTTGAACGAGGACGAGAGATGTTTGCGGCAAGCCGGCTACTTACCTCGGTACGTACGTAGACCCGCCGTATCGGGCACCAGCGCCAGCGCGCCGTCATCACAGAGCCACGACGGTGCACCTGTTTGACAGCGTTCGCCACTAACCCAACGGCGACACCGCACGCGCTGCGCCCAGCGACGAGCGCCTCGGCCCTGTGAACCGCCGCGCTGCCCGCATACTCCAGCTCCGCTTCGGCAACGACGAGGCCTCATCCTGCAGGTCAGCAGACAGGAGAGCAGCTAGCAGAAGATGCCACAGGCAGTTGTGGTGGCGCCGTCGGGGGTCGGGGTTCTTGGTAGCGCCGCCGGGCTGGGTGGCAGTCCAGCGAGGTGAGTGTGGCGCTAACGAGTTCCAAGGTGGTTGCGCCTGCCTCCGGCCTCCGGGCGCCCGCTTCTAGGTGGCCGTCCGCCTCCGCTCGCGCAGGTCTGGACGCCGATGTGGAGACCACCGCGGATGAGGACGCCGCCAGCGCTGGAGGCCGCACAGCGGCGCCGGTCAGGCCGAGGCCATGGCCAGCCGCCCAGCCTACAACCGCCACCGCGGGGCACGGATCCGCCGGCCCTGCGAACACGGCCCCGGGGCCTTGGCTGGCGTCGCGCGCTGGCATGACCCTCGCTAATCGTTGAGAAAGCCGCGCGCCGCCGTTGCCATCGCCGATTCGGTGATTCAGACGGGATCAGCCGGACGGAGGAGGATAGTGTGGACGGTGGTTTTGTGGCCAGGAAAATAAACAACGACGCTTAGCGGTGTTTATGGGCAGTGATAGGGGGGGCATGGCCCAGCGCTGGTTGGAATTATTGCCAGCTAATAATTATTGAGCCATGCATGCAAACACATTTCCTGGGGCCGGTGGGACGTCGCCGGTCGGTCTGCGTTGGCACTTTGGTCTCGGCTACAAAATTTGATATTTTATAGCTAGCTATAGTGTAATAGATCTATATATATATATATAAACATGGTGAAGCCGGCACTGTTCCGTAACAGTGCTCCCATCTCACAGAAAGCCTTTATCTCAACTACAGCCGTACGATTAAAACCAAGGGCGATCCACACCGTCCGTGTTTCCCAAACGAAAGACCCTTCTGGATCCCACCCGGTTCATCCAGTGAGGCAGTGAGCAGTGAGCAGAGAAGAAAATCACACCCCCCATCAGCAGCGCCGTCAGCTCCTCCACTCCCGTCGCCCTCCCCTCCGCATGTGTGTGTGTATCTAGATTTAGGGCATATATGGACCAGGACAAAGTGTATGTAGACAAGGTATATGATTATACTAGACAATCCGAGGTGGTATGTAAGTTAATTATGTATGCATATATAGAGTATGTGGTTATACTTATTTTTATATACTACAGTAGTGGCATTTTTATATATTGGAGTATCTTAATATGAGTATATAAACATATTCAAACTGATAAATAAGTATGAACATATATGTAACGTTTTTTTGAAGATGAGAGTAACTACTCGGGAGTATAGAAACCTCACCCTATATATATACGTATATATATACGTGTATATATATGTATATCGATATATGTATATACATTATATATATATATATATATATATATATATATATGTATACATATATACGTATAGATATATATATATATATATATATGTGTATATATATATATACGTATATATATATATTATATATATATATATATATATATATATATATATATATATATATATATATATATGTATATAGCTTTTAAGATTCCTTTATTTAGTAAACTGTCTTTATAAGACTTAAATGTTAATTAATATATCGCTACCCTATCTTAGATCTTACTTTAAACTCTACCATTGATCTTAAGTGACGTGGTATTGATTTTAAATGATTGTTTATGTTATTCTAGTACTTAAGAGTACAATCTGCAAGCTAAAATCCTTCTTTTTTTTGTTAAAATGTACAAAAGGAGAGGTAATAATAAATACGATAAGTACATGGGTTTCTACTTAAAGTAAGGATTAAAAATTCTAGCAATTAAAGATTAAAACTCGAATCAATGTGGGTTGCATCAAAAGCTACCATAGTTTAAGGTTGCCGAGTGCCAGGATAAAGCACTCGGCAAAGTATGGCTTTGCTGAGTGTTAACGGCGGACACTCGACAAATTGCTAACGGTAGCGTCTACGGTTGACGGCTTTTTGCCGAGTGTTTATGTTTTGCCGATTGCCTGACAGGTTGCACTCAGCAAAGCAACTGCCCGACACTCGGTATATTGCGGGTTTCTAGTAGTGCTACATGGTATCTACTGTGTTTGAAAATGAACGATGAAGATTAAAAAAATGTAAAATATAGCATTTTTTTTTAAATGGACAATTCAAATAACAATCTTGTGTACAGTATAATAAAAATAACACAGTATGATACAGATAGATAATAGAGGAGTTTTTATTACCGACGAGAGGGACGATATTCCTGTGTCGCAGACGGTTGATGACGCTGACCTCTGCTAGGAAGTCCTCGTAGCGTCGGTTCTCGTCCCGACTGAACTTCTTCACGGCGACCTCCATCGCCTCAACCCTATTCGGGGACGAAGCCAGCACCTGTAGACTATGCCAAATCCGCCTTGGCCCAGCCTCATCGTCTCGTGGAAATTGTTGGTTGCTTTTCTGATGTCAGTGAAGTCAAACTGAGTGGGCACCCCTGGAAGCTGCTGCATGGACCTGGCCAGCTGATCCAGGTCCTTCTTCCACCCTCTGTACTTGGAGTTGAAATACCAATACGCCACAGCAGCAGCCACGACGGCCGTGGCAGCAGTTAACCCGAGAACAGAGAACAGTATAGTGGTAGTGCTGGACCCTTTCTTCCAGGGGGCGGCAGGTCCACCGTGAAGTTAAAGGTATGGAGTTTCAAGAGTTGTCCCATGGAGGAGGAAAAGATGAACATGGCAAACCGTGATGAAATGGTTTCGCTAATGTTGATGGGCATACTGGCGCTACCAGAATAAGATTGTTGTGCATCTGGGTCGACTTGGACTTGGATAGACATGTGAGACTCTACAGGGTAAGCAATTGTGATCCTGTAATCTGACGACGGCAAGACTGAAACGACTGCCTCTGTCAGCGGCTCTATTGTAATTTCGACACAGATAATAGTGTCATTAGCTGTATTATTAGCTGATTCGAATTCCCAGTCAAGTTTACCAGTCTGGATGGAGATGTTGCTAGCTTTGCTGGAACTTTCATTAGTTACGTCGTAGCTGCAGAAGCTCCTTAGATCAAACAGCTGTATAGAGGTGGACCCGTTCTGCTGGTAATAGGCAGCATCGGGGATAATGGCGAAGGTTAAGGTGAGGCCATCCTTAGGTTGGTACAGGCTCATATTGAACTCGATGCTGAAGGACGGATCGTATGCTACTACCCCATCATAGTGGACCCATAAGTCGACCCTTTGATCATCCATGACGAACAGCCCAGTGTGGTTTAATTCAATAACCTCCGACTGATGTTCGTCCTTCATGTAATATCCGAGGTCACCAGGTAGATGATCGATTATACCTGATAAGTTGGTGTCGTAGTACAGGTCACCATGAATTTTGCTGAAGGTAGTGTTCAAGACGAACTTGTTCCTCTTCCAAGCATCGTCCTTGATGGAGCCGGGGCATTTGCAGCATGACTTGCGTAGGAGCAGGAGAGCAACGAGCATAAGATGACGAGTAGTGGTAGGACAGTGGTGCACAAACTTGGGGCAGCTGAGGAGGGTTTAATAATACTAGACTGGAAGGCCATGGCCATCATCTTACGAGTTATTTCAGCACAGCTAGTAGCTGATGGCTAGACCTCGCATCCTGCAAGTGCTTTATATAAGCGTGCTTCCGTTCCGATCCGCTCCTCCCTGGAAATTTCGGTTAACTATGTACTGACTGAAGGTAATCTTAATATCTTTTATTATGCGGCTGCTGTGCAATACTCCATCCTTCCCACAAAGAATGCCATTCTCACTTTCCGACAAGCCAGCTATTTTTTAACTCTTTTTTTCGAAGGGAACAAGGAATTATATCAAAACTCAACGCAATACATCCTCAAAGTGAAAAAAAATCTAAAATAAATAAGATACGATATTCTACCTAGATTATTCTTTCATTTTCTTTCTTCTCTCGTGGCTTTTCCTCGATGCAGTCCATGTTCTAGATGAACAGAGCCGTGTCGAACATCAAAGCCAGATTGCAGTTCATATGCCGAATATAAAAACTAATTATGTATAAAAAGAATATTAATATTTATAATGCATAATTAGTATCAGATCTATGACATGAAATATATTTTCATAATAAATTTATTAAGTGATATAAATGTTTTTTAATATTTTTTATAAAGTTAGTCAAATTTGTGAAAATCAGCACGTATCCTATAGTGTCTTTATTTCTGGGACGCAGCACGTATCCTATAAATGTTCTTAGAACGTGTTAAACTTATTCTTGTTTTATCTTATTTCAGCTTATTCTTTCTCACGTAATACTATTAAATCGGTCGAAATCAGCCGTCAGCAGAACAACTTATAAGTATATATATATAATAACCGGTGAAGAATATACGAGCACACGTCAGCGTAGCCCTAGTCCTGTACTCCTGGAGTCCTGGTGCCAGTGTGTCCACCCATGCATGGATATCAATTTGCATGGCTCACAAAAATCCATGCTATGGCTCACAAGTCATAAATAATTAGGAAGAGAAATTCATGCAGCAGCCAATGTACGAAGACCTTGACTGCAAACACCATCTATCTATCATTGTCCAATATAGTTTTTCAGCTCAGGGACGACGACGGTCGATCGATCGGATGAAGGCGGCGTCCAGCCCAGACGCCCAGTCACCGGAAATTGCGTGCGATATAGACACAGTAATAATTCAAATCGTCGTATATACTCTGCACCACAAGTGTCTATGCCGTATATATCGCGCGATAACTTACTTTGGCGCTATATACTCCATGAAGACAACTGTGTGCAGCAGGTTTCACTTTCACCGGTCAACAGGTCCACGGCATTTCCCCCTCCTATTGCCATTAGCCAGCTGTACCGGCCGGTACGTTCCATGCATTTCTCCGAAGCTCTTTCGGGTCACGTCAAATGAGCGATACCGCCTTCAGTACGTTTAACGATCGATGTGTTTCTAGTGGATTTTTTAACCTTCGATCAGTATAACGATATGATGTGTTTCTAGATTTTACGGAAAACGGTAGAGGTCCAGCGTACGAGGCTTAACTAGGATTCGACGTCACACCTGTACGTAACCTCCATTCGTCACTAGCTTGACGCGTCTTTGGGAGATTCGGGCGCCGAGAGAAGGCACAAACATCCGGCGACCTCCGCCACGGCGATTGTCTTGACGGCCGTGCTAGGCGGCGGCGTGACATAGCCGGACCTTTCGTAAGCCATATGGAGAAGGAGACGATTTGTTCTTCAATGTCCCATTCCCAACCACGCAAGTTACAGGCGCCAAATCTTTCCGTCTACCAAAATCTTTTACGTGGCGGGCACAAAGTTTGCCCGCCACGCAAGTTTCCAACGGCGCGGCCACCCGGGCGTCCGCCGCCGTCCACGGTTAAAGATTAACGTGGCGTGGCGGCTTTAACGACGCCCGCCCACGCAAAATCTCCGATTAACGTGGCGGGCGCGTAACGCGACCACCATGGTTAATCTATTTACCGTGGGGCGTCGCGCAGCGGCGCCGCCACGGTTCATAAGTGTTTTACGTGGCGGGGCAGATTAAGGTGCCGCCACGGTTAATCCTGGGGCCTATAAATACAGATCCCCAGCCCCCTCTTCTTCCCCATGGGTCTTCATCTTCCAACTTGTGGGGGAGGCTTTGCCCTAAAATTGACCAAATTTTGAATTGGGACTTTGAGGTTGGATTTGAGGAAGGAAAACACACCAAGTGGTACATAAAGGGTCTCTCATCCACCCTTAATCTCATTTTTCATCTTTTTAATCCCCTCTAGATCTAGATCTAGATCCATTTTCATGGAGGAGAGAGAAAACTTGTATTTCTCTACTCCCATCCTCTTCCTCTCTTTTTGTTTCACTTTGAGTACTATATCTAATATTTTGAGTGCTATTTGGTATGGAGAGCAGGCTGACAAGGATGGAGAGTCGCCGAGCCAAATGGATGTACGAGATGAAGAGGGTGGATGATGAATACTTTGCTGAAGTGAGAAAGTTTGTTGCCCTAGCGAAAAGGCACAGTGAGATAAATCAACATAGGATGATTATATATCCTTGCTCTCGCTACAAGAACCTCAAAGCTGATACTCAGCAGAAAGTGCAATCTCACTTAATTAGGCATGGTTTTGTCAAGGACTATACGGTTTGATTTTTTACGGGGAAGAGGTTCCACCAGTACATCCACCAGCAAATCCACTTGCCGATCCAGTAGCAGCCGGTGTTGGTGGTGATGATATATTCAAAAGCACGGCTGACGTCGACGACGATGACGGTGGTGGTGGAGGGGATGTTGAGCAGGAGGTTCCTTTGACGGACCCTGAGGATGTCCAGCTTTTTCAGGATTTCGTTAACCGCCTCGATGAAGACGCCATTTTGTTTGTGTGCCCAAAGTGGTTGGAAAGTTTCAAACAGATGAAGCAGGAAGCAATTAATCCGCTTTACAAAGACAGTCCTAAGGGTTGCACGGCGCTCAGTTTCAACCTTCATTTGCTGATGATGAAGTCTCGCCATGGCTGGTCTGACACTAGCTTCAATGAGCTCGTAAGTTACCTTGCTACCACGTATCCAATGCTCACATCATGTTGACGGTTTTTCTTCCAATTGTGATCAAAGTTATTCGTCCAAGGTGCGTGAAGATGGTGATCACAAGGATGTCATACTTCTTTAACCAAATCACCCGGAAGGTCATTAAAGAAGCCGACCGCAGCGCTAAAACAATTGATCGTGGAAACAATTTGCGGCTAGAGATGTGCTTCCCACCGCCGTTCTTTGATATTATGCCACACCCGATGATGCACATGGTTGATCGATACAACGGCTTGGACTTTGTGTACCTACACGGTGATGTGGACCATCGGCGATTAATGTCCACCCTCAATCGATTCGTTCATAACCGTGCTTACCCGAGAGGGCTCTATGATCGAGGCATACACAAGCCGGGGAGGCCGTGAACTGGTGCACGAAGTACATAAAAGATGGGAGGGCTATTGGGCTTCGGTCCATCCACAAGACGAAGGCGAGAACCTCGGGGATAGGGTGCAGGCCGAAAACACGCACCGACGTACCAAAGCAAAAGGTGGTAGAAGCTCGGTAAAGCATCCTTCATCAGTGCGATCATGGACACATACGTTAAAAAGCACCTAAAAGAGATCCGCCCCGCAAATGGTGGGCCGTGCACGCGGGACGAATGGGTCGAGAAATAACACAAGAACGTTTTTCTCAAGTGGCTCGAAAAGCAAGACATTCCCGAGGAGATGGGGCGGAATTAGTAAAGAAGCTTGTGTCGGGGCCCGTCCACTCGGATAAAACACGGCAAGGGTATGGCGTCAATGGGTATAGGTTCCACACAAAAAAGAGAAGGACAAGAAGAGCGCAAAGCCGAGAATAGCGGTGTTCGATATGAGGGCATCGACGTCCAGACGGGGCAGAGGAAGTCGTACTTTGGACAAATCGAAGAAATATGGGAACTTGACTATGGCGGTAACCTGCAGATAACTGTTTTTCGTTGCCAGTGGGTCAAGCCAAAGGCAGTTGGAGTGGGACGATTTTGGGCTAACCACCGTGAACCTTAAAAGGGTCGCCTACAAAGATGATCAGTGGGTACTAGCAATCGATGTCACACAAGTAGCCTACTATATGAAGCAGAGGACATAAACAAACACGTGATTGTATCAGGAAAGCAGTGGATCATGGGAGCTGATGGGGTCCAGAGTCCAGAAAAATACAACAACTATGATGAGTTCCATCTCTTTACCAATCATCCAAAGAAGATGAAGGCCCTTGAGAAGAAAATCAATCCCGACAAGACCAAGATGATGCCCTGGACACGCCCCGATGGCGATAAGAAGACCGCCAAAGCACCTGTAGCAAAATGATATGTAATAATGTAGTGACCTGTACTCATGTTAATGTATTCATGACTTTTTGATTCGAGTTTTCGACATGTTAATCATATATCTCACCGCGAGTTTCCGAGACTACGGGGAGACTAGTGCTTTTGAACTACACGTTCCTAACACTTTCTTGGATGCAAAAATGACCTAAATATCAATTGTAGATCTTGATGAGTTATGAACTTTTGGTATTCATGACTTTTCCAAACGAGGCCGTCTTGGGCTTTGAAATCTCGTCCGACGGTGTAAAAAATTCAAATTTCAAAATTGAGGACGTCAAAAATTTGAAAAATGAAAAGTTGACCCTAATACCAAATGTAGATCTTGAAGAGCTTAACAATAGTGGTATTCATGACTTTTCGATTTGAGACCGTCTAGGGCTTGAAAAACTAGTGTTTTAAAACATACAAAGTTTGACTTGGTCAAACCTTGGTCGATTTAGTATGAGATATTCTGAATTTTATCTCAATTAAACATTTATTCTTCATTTTATCTCAATTATTGTCAATTAAACATTTTTCTCAGTTTTATATCAAATATTCTGAATTACTATGAGATTTATATTTAAAAAGCGTTAAAATTAACCGTGACGGGCGGTATAACGCGGCGCGCCACGCAAAAAATATTAACCGTGGCGGGCGGTATAATGCGCCACGCATAAAATATTAACCGTGGCGGGCGGTATAGCGTGCCGCCACGCAAAATCAAACAACTATAAATACAGTACACTGTTCTCCAGATTTCGCTAAGGGCTGCCAAAATTTTTTCGCCACCGCCGCCGCCCGTGCCCTAGATCCACCACCGTCGAGCTCCACCGCCTCATTGGCGAGCCCCCATCCTCCCCAGCAGCGCCGTCGCGCTCCCTCCGCCTCCATTTGCTGACCCCGTCCTCCCAGCGCGGCCGCCACCGCCTTTGCCACCGCAGAACGCCACCGTCACCGCCACCGCCTCCGTCCCCCCACCACTGCAGTGCGCCTCCGTCCAGCGCCACCATCCTCCTCCCTCTCCATCCGCGTCGCCACCTTAATTCCTCGCCACCGTCCTCTCCCTCGACCTAAGAAAATGGAGCACCAAACTAGATCTTACGGACTACCTTGATCCAGTTACCCTGTAGCTTCATAGAACCGATGTATGGATTGATGTATATATATGCATGTAGTAGCGGCGGCGCACCTCCAGCTAAAAGTGCAAAAAAAAAATGCAAACAGTATGATATGGGTTATTAAGCAATCAAGTAGTCATTAAATAATCTTCTCATGGCTCTTGATCTACTTGATTAAAGAAGCAAAGCTATCAGATAAATTAATACTGTCCACAAAAGCATATCTAACTTCATGTTCGCAATTCCTAATCTTGTTGTAAACTAACCTGCTATGATGGTATTTAATCAAGCAAGAAAACATAGAACAATGTAAAAGAGAGGTTGGTGCTTAGTTGGGCTATGTTTGGATAAATAGATATAATGTTTCACTCCACAGAACACCATGTAAATATTTCTGAACATCACTAATATCAGTAATATACAGAAGACTTTTGAAAGTACAAATCTTACCTACTGGCTCGTGCCCCCGTGGACCATATGCCAAATCTAACTTACATGATGGGTTCAAGCACTATGAATGCAACATGAACTTTATTAGTTTTTCTCAACAAAATCCACGCTCGGTGAGTTCCTGCCCTGACAAATGAAGGTTTAACCATTTTCTACTTAGTTTGGACTTGTGCTTCGGTGCAACTGTAAACCCTTCTGGAACTTTGCCAAGCAACATCTCGGACGCATCTTGATTAGCTGGTTCAGTTAAAACATAAAACCAACATCCAAGGTGACACTAGGGATGCGATCGCTTATTAGCCCAAGATCGATGCTAAAGTTCTTTATTAGCCAAAGGTTTCTCCATTTTTTTACCCTAAGATCGATGCTAAAGTTCCCCATCCCAGAGCTCCTCCTCAAGGGTCTTGTAAACGCTCTGTGGATGAATCGTGAAGTTGCCTCTGAGCAGCCGAACTTGAAGCTCACAAAATAGGTAGTCAGATGCACTCTGCAGAGTCTGCACTATGAAAACAAAACTCTACAAGAAATTAAATAGTAACGAGATAAATTGATTTGGAAAAAAAATCTAGAGAAATTCAAAATGGTCCTCTGAACTGGTTTTTCCCACTGAAAATACAAACATTAAAAAAAAGGAAAAAATGATAATATTATGCTTATGCCTGAACAAAACTGATTGGAAAAAGAACTATGCGGCACTAAACAAGGCTGCATCAAACATTTGGAAATGGTGTTACGGCTATTTCTTCGATGAAGCAATTGGTATCACAAGGAGTCAAGATGCTTTTTCTTATCATGTTCAGGCAACAAAAAAAAATAAAATCTATGCAGAGACTTGATTCTAGCAAATTATCAGTTGTCAGGGTAATCCTATGAATTTTCACATGGTAAAATTTCAAAATATAATCTCCTCCTATAAAGATGTGTAATCATAATAAAAATATCAAAATCCAACATTCTCGCTATTTAATGAGTATTAAAAAGAGCAGTACACAGACCTGTTTAATCTCAGAGAACTTTGGAAGCAAGTCATCTGGAATAGACCAATCATAAACATCAAGATTTTTGCTTTATCCTTCCCTCATTCAGGCTCTTTGGTAGTACACTGTGACCCATCTGAATATTCCAGCGCAGGGCCACCTGTGCTGGAGATTTCCCAAGTTTTTCTACTATCGAGGTGATGACTGGTTCATTTAGCACGTTACTCTTCAACCAAGCCGAACCAGGTGAACCTAGCGGCGAGTACGCCTACAAAATGCAGTTACAAAGTAAGTAAGAATAAGAACATAAGTAGCCCTTTAATGTATAACTTAAGCAAGTCAGTCCCTTAAGTGTGATGCAGACTTACAGTGAGATGAATACCAGTTGACTGACAAAAGCTATGGAGCTTAGTTTGCTGCCAACCCGGATGACATTCCACCTGATTAACAGCTGGACGTACATGAGCTACGGCAAGCAGGTCACCCAACTTTTTGTTGAGAAGTTACTCACACCGATTGCGCGAGCTTTGCCACTAACATATAATTTTTCCATTGCTCCCCAAGTACTATCATGTACTATCTAAATATATGGCACCTGCAGTAGTCGAATCTCTGAAAGCAAATCTGAAGCCACATAAAAAAGGCAATGGAGTCACAGAATCTAATAATGGAACAGGTACTAATTAATAATAGGTAGCATTAAGTTGTCTGAGATATAATTTTGGAAACAATCAATTGGATAGAGGGCTATTTAACCTGCCTAGATCACGAATTCATGGCTGGGCAAATGGAATTTTGTTTTTGACAATTAAAAATCTGCCGGCAAATAGAGCAGCCATGGTTAAAAGGTAAATTATCTACAATAATCGGGAAGATTGATCCATATGAAGACTTAGCAAGAGTTGTGAATAGGAACACTAATGCCATGAAGCTTTGAACTGTCTATTACAAGGTGAAAAACATAGAACAGGAACCGTGGATTGGATTTTCCATTGCCCTTTCTGTCCGAGGTAGGAGATGGTCAGTCTATTACAAAAAGAACAATTTCATCATGCATAGCATATCTTCCAACAATATATTGATTAAACTAAAGTATCACATGATACTGAATTAGCTGAACCTAGCAATTTTCACAAGTTTCAGTTAAAAACCCTTCTCACAAATGAGGCACGAAGCAAGTTATGAACCTGTAAATAAAGGAACTCAAAGGCTGTTTGATAAGTTGTGCAAATCACAATTAACGGAGGCGATGAAGATGGCGCTTATGAACTGTACAGGATAACAAGCGAGTGGATTCAAACCTCTTCACTGGCAGCCATGGTGGTCTTCTTCTCCAATCCCGGGATTAGAAGATCAGATGACGCCCTTGGAATCATTTAATAAAGAATAAAGAATATGTCAGTGATTACCATCCAGGAAATATGGAATACAAACAATGAGACATTAAAAGTCAATGACAGATAGTGTGTAGTCCGGTTTGTGCACATAAGTATAACCTGAGACAAGCAATTGTGCTAATCCATATTTACCCTCCCAAAATAACTTCTGTGGACGGTTCGGACAAACAAAGGCATTCTTGTTTTCTGAATATGCAGCTTAGCAATGGTCCTTGAAAAAAATAAAAGGTTTTCATCCCGAGCTCCCAAGGCACCTTGAGATTAATTTCAATTGAAGATTCAAGTGCACACTTTTCTTAAGATTTGGCTGAAACACACAGAGCAGAGAGGATACATTAATATTATCTTTAGTTCACCTCAGAGATGTAGTCCTCCTGATCTTTGTGAGTTTTTAACCGGCTGTAACCAGCAAGGAGCAATGAGTAAGTTTAAATCAGTCCGAGAAAGAGAAGTAACCTGCAAACATGCATGAATGTTAAGATACTAACAGAAAAACAAAAATAGTGGCTCATCAGATCACTAAGGTACTTTTATGCTCTGAAACTTAAACCTTGTAACAAAATAACAGAAGGAACATGCTGAAACCATTGCTAAACCATGAAACGCCACATGAGCGAGTAGCAATGCTGAGACATAAACTGTATAGGCCACCAAATCTGCTTTTAGAATTATATCCATCCATATGGATTTGTGCATGGGTGAAGGGCATATCTAAGAAGCATGATGGCATGATAATGAATAAGTGTGGGCGCTGCAGAACCAAATCGAAGCATTGTAAAATTTCTTACCCCTGCAAGAGGCAAACAAATGCCTATATTAGTAAACACATCCCTAGGACACGTATAAACAAGGCATTGTAAGACCATTTAATAAACACTAAACAACACACTGTAGGATGCCATTTCATACAAGAGGAAATATATTTTCATTTTGAACATGGTCACATATCAGACATGTGCAACCAGCCACATCAAATTTCTCAATGCATGATTGCTGGAAAGACATGAAGCTTGCAGCTGAACTTACCGTTGACAAACATCTTACTCACGTTGTTTTGTTGACATCGCCTAGGTTGTGTTTGCTGCCTCCAGCCAGTCTGCAAAGTGCAAACTGATATGTATGCCATCTAAAACTGAACGATTGGATCCTACAAAGCTTGATTGTATACACTTGCTGGATCAAACAACAAAAAGAATTCAAAAGGCACTTGGTGCACAAAGCAAGAGATTGCTCTGATGTTCAAAAAATTCTAAACTTATGGCAGAATAGCGAAACAAACCAACAAAAGTCAATAATTGATTCTTGACTAAATGAAGCTTCTATTTATCCTGAAACCAAAACAGAACTACAACTTAACTGACGAAGCACCTAACATACTAATAACTATATTCTGTAGTACGAAGGTCACAATTTTGCAACCACTGCCGTAAATTTGCCCAAAACAGATCTTGAAAAAAAGAACACTATGATCCCTCAAGTATTACTACTGGTGGAAATGAAGATAAATATAAATCCAATCCGAAAGAAAAAGAAGGTTACATTAGTAGCAATCAGTAACGAAGAATAAAACATCATTGCACATGGCTCAGGTAGAAAAACATGCCTCAGTTAGAGAAAAAAAAAAAAAGAAAGAGCAATCATCATTGCATATGTCCATAGTCTCAGTTGTAGTGTAGTATCTTAGAGTAATAATAATCATCACATTTGTCCAATGTCTCAGATGATGACCAGGAAACAATAAACATCACTGCATATGTCTAGAAACATAAAGATTCAAGAAAAGAAATAGGCATATGCTAAAACTCAGAAAAAAGAAATATGCTCTCATTAAAATTGGAAACGTCATAGGCATGGGCAAATGGTCATATTAAAATTGCAAGCATCATAGACATGGATAAATGGTTAGACTAAAATTGGCATAATCATAGACTTGGACATATGCTCAGCTTAAGTTTGGCAGCATCATAGGGTTGCTCAGATGCTCATATTAAAAGGTGGAACAAAAGGGCAGATTGGAACTCCCTGTACCGAGACAAATCATGAGGAAACCATAGACAAGACAAAGGTAAGTGGACAGGTCGTACAGGAAGGTGTTTTGCAGCGCATGGAACCCTAGATTGTCGCCGCCGCTGCACCCGAGGTCAGCCATCGGGGAGGAGACATCGGAAGATGGAGGAAGAGAAGAGGGTTACGCGATGACCATACCTAGGGTTTCGTCCAGCCATTGCCGCTTCCAAACCTAGGAGAAGGACCAGCGGGAGGAAGACAGAGGGAGGTGGAGGAGGGGGGCCGCCGCCGCCGCCAAGACCGCCAGCGCCGAGGAAGACGAGGAGGAGGGCGGTCGCTGCTGCGCCGCAGCCTCGCGGTCGGCGCGATCGCCGCTGCTCCCTTGCCGCATCGGGTGAACGAGGGAGGAAAGGGGCGAGATTTTTGAGAAGGATCGAGAAGGAGACGCTGGGAGCTGAAGCAGGAGCTGAGTATATATTCGCCCATGCGGATTCTAAGAAGCTGATTTCAGATTCCTGTTGAAGTTGGCAAGCCACAGAGAGGGAGCCAGGACCGAAAAATCGATTCAGGAGCGGCGGGACGGCGTAAGCTGGCTCAGAAATCATAGCCGCGACAACGCGATATCCTACGGCCTGGACTTTTTCGGACTGACGTGGATAGGGCTCATGGCGAGGAAGCCACTGCAGGTTCTATCGTTTTAATGTATGGATATGTATGGATGTAGCTCGCAATTTGGATATGTACGGACTTCTTACACTTGTTCGACTTATGGATCGATTTGTATGAACTTGTTCGACTTGTGGATTTGTATGGATGTATATATCTGTATGGAATATATCTGTCTCTTTGTGAATAATATTTGTTGGTGCTGTTTACATATGGATATGCATGGGTCGAACAGCATTTTATTTTTAAAAAAAAAAAAAAAATAATCCGAGGCGATGGCAACATAATGTGCCCGCCACAATAAAGGTTAGCCGTGGCGGGCGATTACGTTGCCCACCACGCGAAATACAATTAACCATGGCGGGCGATTAAGATGCCCGCCACGGTTAATAACATTCGGCGACGGGCGGCTGTGCCCGCCCGCAAAAGTTTAAAAACGCCCGCCACGTATAAGATTTTTCGTTACTAGTGAACGAGAAGACACCCATCGAGTTCATCGATATTGGTTTGTTTTGAGATGAGACAAAGATGAATAATTCCAATATGGATAATTAAGATTAAGATTTGCAAAATACGATATACAAATGTAAACAGAGAAAGAGGGACGATTCAATGTCGACGCGTATTGCAAAACACAGTATAAATATAAACACTTCCCGTGCATATATATACTACCACTAGTACAAAAAAGCTCTATAGTGGCAGTTCCAAACGTATTTTTTATTTTCACCGCCAGTGGAAATATTTACAATGGCGGTTTTCGTGTAATACATTTGTATTGGCAGTTTTCTTAAGGAAACTGCATCAGTGTAATGTTTTTCTAGAAAAGCCAAGAGGTGCTAGACCGGCTGGTTTAGCACTCTCATTAGCACCACCCCCGTCAGCTCATCTCACGGAGCTGCGGTGCTGCTTTGTGTATGGGGTGGGGTAGGGGGTTCGGGGTTTTCTCAATCTGCGCGGAGAAAATCTTCTTAAGCAAAATGCCGGGGCTAGTCTTAGTCCCCGCGGGTCGAGCTTTCTTTTGTTTTTCCAAAAAATGACAAATCGGCCTTAAAAAAGGGGAAAATTTTCCACTGGCGGTTTTCGTGCAAAAACATATGTACTGGCAGTTTTCATAAGGAAACCGCCAATGTAAATGTTTTTTCAAAAAATAACAAACCGCCTTAAAAATAGGGAAAGTCAGAGAATTTTCGTGCAAAGAACACGCGCTTCACGGATGTGAGGATTTGAACCCACAAAAATCCCCCTTGCGCATAACCTCATCTACCACTGCACCTCATACTCACTTGTGTATGTATGAGATTTTGGTCCAACACACATATTATCGTAAGCCGAGCATAGATTGATTATTTGAGGCCCTAAATATATTCAAATGAAAAGGTTGTAAACTATAAAATTTTATAACTTTTAGAGATCTAAAACTTTAGTGTTGGTGGTTTTCCATCTGAGGTCATTTGAAAATTTTGAATTTCAAATTTGAGAAATTCAAATGTAATGTTGGGAGCCTAAATGATTTCAAATGAAAATGTTGTAAACTACAAAGTTTTACAACTTTTCAAGATATGCAACTTTTATTTTGGTGGGTTTTCGTAAGAGGTCGTTTGAAAAACTCAAAAAATCAATTTCAAATTATTTGCAGTGGCGGTTTGAGAGTGCATCTAGCCCTTTAGTGGATTTTGGATGATTGTACAATAACGTGATTAAAGGTCTAACCCGTTTACTAAGTGCGGATAGGTAAATAGGTTGGACACTGTGGAGTTGTTGCATCATTAAAAAATCATATTTTATAAAGATTTTGCAACAAAAAAAAATATTATACTGTGGAGTTGCTGCATCATCAACAGGGTAAGACTTAAGAGCATCCTCAATATTAAATTTAGATTAAAATTAAAAACAACATTAAAAAACGGGCAACAACAATTACCAAAGCCTACATTGACAACAACAATTACCAAAGTCTAGATTTCCGATCGAAGGGATGGAGCAAGCTGTCCTCACACACTGTCGCAATGAAGAACACGCCATCACCATGGTTGTGATAGGGATGGTCGAGATGCGTCTTGAGCGAGTACACTGTCTGCAAAGTCTCGTTCCGCATGGCATAGTACCCCAGTGCCTTGCCCGTGCAGTGTCCAGCAAGGATCCGGCCATCTATGGGGTCGACGGCCATGGGCATCACTGCTAGCTCCGCTGTCCGTGGTGAGAACTCCGGCCACTGATGCAGCTCTATAACGTGCTCTCTCCTCCACCCCTCCACAGTCCACGTCGTTCTTGCCCCACACAGTCATGGTCTCCATGCTCCCGGACAAGTTCACCGCGCACAGCTTCCCGGCGAGCTCCGCGAGGACCATCCTGTCGCCGCTGTCCACGTCACCTAACACGTACAGCAGGCCGCGCCGACACGACCTCGAAGGTCTCGGCGCACACGTCGAACGCCAGGATAGCGAACTCTGCGGCAGCGGTCCCGAGCCGCGGCTCCCGGGCCGGCCAGTACATCTTGCCACCGACGTGCACCGGCAGCACGTCAACCGCCACAGGGATCGGCGTCTGAGAGTCGAGTGTTCTTGGACACAGATCCCTCGCCGGCCACACCCTGCATTCCATGGCGTACGTCCGTGTCTCGAGGCACCGTGACGTGTAGGAGAGATGCACCATGACGTGCTAGCTCCTCCCTCGACGAGTCGTACCCAAGGCCCGTGCATCCGTGAGGTCGGGGAAGACGAACCTTGTCACGGCTTGCGTCACAGGGTTGCACAAGGCATGGGACTTTCCGTTTTGGTGGCTACGAGGCCGTGGCATGGCGTGCGGCACACCACCCTGGTCGTGTACAGGGGAGGGTTCCAGCGGCCAGCTCCGGGGTCACCGGAGCACAACTCCAGTGAGACGACCGGCCCGGTGCGGAAATCCCATTCCAAAAACTCCAAACGGACATTGGTAGCTGTCGTCGTGGCGAAGGTGGCCAGTGTTGGCATAACCACACTAACACCACTGTTAGTTACTGCGAAAGCACTTAATTTCACTGCAATACGAAATCAGCCCAGGTCGTCACCTATTCACGGAAGGAAACATATGCATCACACATATACATGGAGAAAATCAGCAGCAGTCACAACTGATCCAAACTGATCGCACAGCACTAGCAGCAATAACAGAGACACCAGATTTTAACGTGGAAAACCCCCAAATCGGGGTAAAAACCACGGGACCAAGCCAGCCAAATCTTCTTCCACTATATGTTTGTGGGATTACAGCAAGTTCATCTCTAGACACCACTAGAGGCTCTCATACATCAAGATACAACAGATCTTGGCTCTCAACAACAACAAGATTTGGGGCTGCAACAAGAGGGGATGAAAGACCTCACCAAATGAAGGTGGAACTCAGATTAGAGGCAGCAAGGTTGTGGATCTGAAGCTTCACAACCTTGTGGACGAATCCCCCTTGATCTACTGCAAGATCTCCTCTCTAATCTCACTATCTCTCCCTCTCTTTTTCTTTCTCTCTGGTTTTTCTCTTCCCTCTCACACGTACAGGAGTAGGGGCAGTTCTAAATGCTTGCTACGATGGAATCCATAGGCTTCCCATTCCTTCTCTTGTACACCAAGAGGAATAACACTAGATGCACACAAGTCTGGTCCACAACTTATGCTGCATCTATGACATATGGGTCTGCTCATAGAGCATTTACTTCTCCTCAACCACCCACTCATGAGGAGGATTTCCCAACATATGTCCCCCTCCAATTCATGAGGGGGCACCATCATGCCCGCTACCTCATTGCACACTTGCAGTTTCTCATTCGGTAGCACTTTGGTCATCATATCCGCACCATTGTGGTCGGTATGGATTTTCTCAAGTTGCATCAACTTGGAACTCACCACTTCTCGAATCCAATGTACTGCACATCAATATGCTTGGTTCAAGAATGAAAGCTTGGATTCTTGGCAAGATGAATAGCACTTTGGTTGTCACAGAACAGATTATACTTTTCTTGCTTATGTCCCAACTCTTGCAAGAAGTTTTTCATCCACAATAATTCCTTGCAAGCTTCAACTGCTGCAATGTATTCAGCTTCAGTTGTTGATAGTGAAACGCACTTCTGCAGTCTTGATTGTCATGACACTGCTCCCCCTGTAAATGTCATCAAGTATCCCGATGTAGACTTTCTGGAGTCCTTGTCTCCAGCATAATCAGCATCTGTATAGCCTTGCAATACAGGGTCACCATCTCCAAAACACAAACACAATTTGGAGGTTCCTCTGAGATACCTGAGAATTCACTTCACTGCAGCCCAATGTGCTTCTCCTGGATTGCTCATGAACCGGCTAACAACTCCAACTGCATAGGCTAAATCAAGCCTAGTGCACACCATGGCATACATCAAACTGCCCACAGCAGATTGGTAAGGTACTCTCTTCACTACTTCTTTCTCCTTTTTGCTTGAAGGACACTGATCTTTGCTCAATTTATGATGTCCTGCAAGTGGAGAATTGACTGGTTTTGCATTCTGCATATTAAACCTTTCAAGTACCTTCTCAACATATTCTTCCTATGATAGCCAAATCTTCTTGTTTGCTCTATCACGGGAGATCCTTATGTCAAGTATTTGTTTAGCCAGACCCAGGTCCTTCATGGCAAATGATTCGCCCAAGGCTTTCTTCAGGAGAGCAATTCTCTTTGTGTTGTTTCCTACAATCAACATATCATCAACATAAAGCAAGATGATAATAAAGTCACCCTCGACATACTTCTTCATAAAAGCACAATGATCAGAATGTGTTTCATGGTAACCAAGATTAGTCATAAAAGACTCAAACTTCTTGTACCACTGTCGAGGAGCTTGCTTCAGGCCATACAAGCTCTTGTTCAATCTGCAAACCAAGTGCTCTTTGCCTGCAACCACAAACCCTTCTGGTTGCTCCATATAAATCTCCTCCTCTAGGTCACCACGCAGAAAAACAGTCTTCGCATCAAGTTGTTCAACTTCCAAGTCCATTGTGGCAGCCATATTAAGCACAACTCGGATTGAAGACATCTTGACCACAGGAGAGAATATCTCATCAAAGTCAATGCCTTGCTTCTGAGCAAAGCCTTTCATAACCAGCCTTGCCTTGTATCTTGGTTGTGAGCTGTTCTCTTCAGACTTCAACCTGTACACCCACTTGTTTCTCAGTGCTTTCTTGCCCTTTGGCAACTTCACCAACTCAAAGGTGTTTTTCTCATCGACATAACCTCCTCATGACATGAGGGCTCACCTGCATCTGTCAACAGCAAATACTCATGTGGTGGATATCTACTAGAGGGCCTCTGAACTCTACTGGTTCTTCAAGCCTGCTCTTCCTCTTGTGATTCCTCTGGAGTATCATCAATATCAGCATCCTCATCAACATCATCATGCACAGGTGACTGATCATCACCCTGGCTAGAACCTACACCTTCAGTGCCATCATCTCCCCCATGATTGCCATGCACAACTGGAGAAGGAATCTGATCCATATCAACAACTTGAGGTGTAGTGGCTGATTTCTTTGGCTTCACAATATCTTCTATTGTCTAATCCTCAAAGAACACTACATCTCGACTTCTGACAATTTTCTTGTTGATTGGATCCCATAGCCTATAACCAAACTGTTCATCAGGGTGGCCCAGCAGTACACACTCCTTGGTCTTGTTGTCTAGCTTTGACCTCTCATCTCTAGGAACATGCACAAAAGTCCTACACCCAAAGACTCTCAGATGCTTGTATGATACCTCCTTTCCTGACCACACCTTCTATGGAATGTCACCATCAAGTGGAACACATGGAGACAAGTTAAGAACAAATACCGCAGTCATCAATGCTTCAGCCCAAAACTGATTTGGTAGCTTTGCATGAGAGAGCATAGCTGTGACCCTCTTTGTGAGTGTCCTGTTCATCCTCTTTGCAAGGCCATTCTGCTAAGCTATCTTCGGCACTGTCTTCTGCAACCGGATACCATGTAACCTGCAGTACCTCTCAAATGGTCCTCTATATTCACCACCATTGTCTGATCTGATGCACTTCAATTTTCTGCCAGTTTCCCTTTCAACCATGGCATGAAACTCCTTGAAGACATCAATGACCTAAAATTTGTTCTTCAAGATATATGCAAATACCTTCCTAGAGTGGTCATCAATAAAAGTGACAAAATATAATACACCACTAAGGGAACTCTCTGTCATAGAACAAACATCAGTATGCACAAGATCAAGAATATTCTTAGCATGATGTGGAACAATGGATGTACGAAATGCAATCCTGTGTTGCTTACCAGCTAAGCAATCTACACAGGGTCTCAAGGTCATACCTTTCACCTCAGGGAGTAAGTCCTTGCGAGCAAGGGAGTGCAGCCCCTTCTCACTCATATGTCCAAGCCTCTTATGCCACAATTCAATGCTGCAATCCTTCTCAGTAATGTTCACATCAGCTTTGCACAACTTTCTCTTTGTCACATAAAGACACCCTTGCTTGGCACCACGAGCCAAAATCAAGGAACCTTTGGTGAGCTTCCATTTTCCTTCACCAAAGTAATTGCCAAGGCCAATGTCATCGAGCCTCCCAACTGACAATAAGTTTAGTCCGATATCTGGGACATGCCTCACATTCTCAAGTGTCAACCTGCAACCTGTGACAGTCTCAACACATACAGTGCCCTTGCCAACAATAGGTGATGTATCCCTGTTTCCCATCCTCACATAGCCGAAGTCACCACTAGTGTAGGATGTGAAATACTCTTTGTGTGATGTTAGATGGAAAGAGGCACCTGAGTCCACTACCCAACTCAAATCATCACCAATAATAGCACTGAGACAACTGTCATCATCAACAATGAGGTAATCCTCACCTGCTGCAGTTACAACTGAGGTTTTACCCTTCTGCTCGGTTTTCTTGCCTTGCTTTGCTTGTGCAAGCTCTCTTTTGTACAATCAGCACTGACTCTTCTTGTGGCCTTCCTTTCCACAATGGAAACAAAGAAATTTGTTGCTTGAACTTGACTGTTATCTCTCCCTAGATTTACTTCTACCTCTCTACTGAAATTTTCCATGGCTGCAACCTCGATTCTCATCATTCTTTTCAGCCACATATGCATCAGAAGAAGATGACTAATGGCTGCCCTTTTTTTTTCTTCTGGCTTCCTCATTCAGCAGGCTGTTCTTCACCATATCAGGAGTTAGCTTCCCATCTAGAGCTAAGTTGCTAAGTGATACAACAAGTGTATTCCAACTGTCCGGCAATGAGCTCAACAACAGCAGCGCCTGCACCTCATCATCAAGGTTTATCTTCATTGCGGTTAGCTGATTGATGTGGCCTTGGATGACATTCAAGTGTTCAATAACACTGCTGCGATCTCGGTACTCTAGCTTTGCAAGCTGCTTTATCACTGAGGCTTTGTTCACCGCTGTCTTCCGCTCATACATGGACTCCAACTTTTGCCACAACTCAAATGCAACTTTATCATTAGCAACATGGTGAAATATAGTATGGTGAATGTGCAACCGGATCATACCTATTGCCTTTCGATTCAATACTCTCCATTCTTCTTCCATGACACCGGTGGGAATCTTATCTCTCATGATTGGCTCATACAAATCCTTGCAGTATAGCAAATCCTCCATCATGGGCTTCCACAAAGTATAATTGGTTGCATCAAGCTTGATCATACCACTTTCAATTGAAGTATTGCTGTCCTCTGTTGCCAAAAATAGAGAAATAACACCTCCAACACTTGATTACGGCTCTGATACCAGATTGTGTTGGGATAACCACACTAACATCACTATTAGTTACTGCGGAAGCGCTTAATTTCACTACAATGCGAAATCAGCCCAGGTCATCACCTATTCACGGAAGGAAACATATGCATCACACATATACATGGAGAAAATTAGCAGCAGTCACAACCGATCCAAACCGTCGCACAAAGACTAGCAAAGAATAACGAGACACCAGATTTTAACGTGCAAAACCCCCAAATCGGGGTAAAAACCACGGGACCAAGCTTGACCCAAATCTTCTTCCACTATATGTTTGTGGGATTACAACAAGTTCATCTCTAGACACCACTAGAGGCTCTCATACATCAAGATTCAACAGATCTTGGCTCTCAACAACAACAAGATTTGAGGCTGCTACAAGAGGGGATGAAAGACCTCACTAAATGAAGGTGAAACTCAGATTAGAGGCAGCAAGGTTATGGATCTGAAGCTTCACAACCTTGTGGATGAATCCCCTTGATCTCTTGCAAGATCTCCTCTCTAATCTCACTATCTCCCTCTCTTTTTCTTTCTCTCTGGTTTTCTCTCTTCCCTCACACATGTACAGGAGTAGGGGTTGTTCTGAATGCTTGCTACAATGGGATCCAGAGGCTTCCCATTCCTTCTCTTGTACACCAAGAGGAATAACACTAGACGCACACAAGTCTGGTCCAAACTTATGTTGCACCTATGACATGTGGGTCTGCTCATAGAGCATTTACTTCTCCTCAACCACCCACTCATGAGGAGGATTTCTGAACAACTAGGAACACGACAAACACGGGACTGGTCGCCACCATCACCCTGACGTAGGCGTTGCTTCACGAAGTGGTCGCTTTCGAGCATGGTGTGCCATCTCCTGCACACGAGCTTGAGGCGCCTGAGCGTGCGCACCGGTAGCCGGCGCTGAAGATCTCTAGTTTGGTTTTGGCTAATTGATGACATCCTAGGACTAATCTCTCTATGCTAAGTGGTTAATTTAGATTGGAGATTGGTCTAGCCAAGTGTGGAGCATGATGGTCATGATGGATGGATTGAGGTGATCTAAAAGATGATCAAGTGCTTGCTTGGTGTGGAATTGAGAAGAGGTGATCAAAATGGGCTCAAGGCGAAGGTATAACCATAGGGCCATTTTGATTTTACACTCAAGACACCATAGAGGGTGTGAGTGATTTAGGATCGATAGCCGGATTATCAAGAGGGGAAAAACGTTGGGAACATCGATCCTCATGTGCCTCTAGGTTCAACAATCATTTGCATGCATTCTAACCTAAAGAGCTAACTTTGCCCTTGGAGAAAATGTTTTCAAAATGCTAACACAAGTGCTTGGAGATGTACTTTGGAGTGTTGGCAACATGAAACAAGTGGCGAAAGTTGGATTGAAGAGAAGGCGATGAAGAAACGACGACATCACGCGGAGGAAGCCACGCCGACGCGGGGCGCCGCTACGGACGCTCTCACGATTGATGCTAGGGTTTGCAACCCCGGCGTCCCGTCTTGTCTTGGCGGGCGGGCGGCTGGCCGGGCTTGCGAAGTGCGGCGGCCCGACGCCACGACCGGGCACGCCCGGGCGCGGCCGGACGATGTCCGAGAGCTCGCGGGGGGGCTCACGCCGGACGCTATTTGGGGGGCTCACGGCGGGACGCCAATGGCTCCTCGCCGTGCGCGTGTTTGCACGCGTCTCGGGCGCGCCAGCGCAACCCGCCGGTGCGCCCGCACGCGCGCCAGAAGCGTGTCCCCCCCCCCAACGGCTCTATTTCTTTTTGGAGCTTATAAATACTTGTGTGGCCGGCTTGTGCTCTCTCTCTTGGACGTTTTGATTGATCCAAACACACTTTGAGCTGATCCAACCCTCTCCCACTCTCTCCCACTTGCTTGTGAGCACATTCTTGAGAGATTGGTGGTGATTCAAGTGCATTGCTTTGAGAATTGCATTTAGAGGCACATGAGGGTCATCGTTGCCGGTGGTTTTCTTGTTGCTCTTAGAGATCACCACTCCTAGACTGGCTCGCTGATTGCCGGAAGTGTTGGGAAGAGAAGGTGATTATTCTTGCCCACCTCCTAGTGATTTGTGAGGGGTTTGTGATCTTCCCCGGCGGAGCGCCAAATTGATACTCTAATACATTGCGCGTGTCGTTGAGTTACCCCTCAATTGCATGGTGTCAAGAGGGCCTAGTGAGGCAAGGCGTGCGCGCCACCTTGATCCACCGTTGAGACGGTCGACACAACCGGAGACTAGCTTGAGGGTGCTCAAGTGAACTCCGGTGAACAAATCAAGTGTCTTCATCTTGTGTTTGATTGTCTCCCGGTGATTGGCTTCATCGTGCTTATATTGTTCATCATCTTCCGGTGATTGGACCATTGCCTCGACGTGTCGATATATCTGGCTCACATCCCTTGCATTTATATTGAGATATTCATATTGTGCTTGTATAGCTTGCTTAGGTTGTGTAGCTTATCTATCTTGTGTAGTATTGCTAGTTGCTTAGAATTGTTTAGCCCAATCTAGCTTGCTCATCTAGTTGGTAAAGTAGTGACATAGCCTTTTGAGTGAATTAGAGACTTTAGCAACTAAAATTGTCAATAGGAGGCTTGCCGACAAGTAGAGCTAGTGCAACCGCAATGATAGCCATTTAGTGGTCTAACCTTTTGCTCTAGTGTTTTTGTATAAATTTTATTAGGCTATTCACCCCCCTCCTCTAGCCATTTAGGACCTTTCACGTGGTATGAAACAATTGAATAAGCTAGTGAAGCATGACTTAGTAAGAGGCTTGAAAGGAGTTGAGTTTGAGAAGGACAAACTATGTAGTGCATGTCAAGCCAGCAAGCAAGTAGGCAACACCCATCCTAAGAAGAGCATAATGAGCACTTGCAAGCCATTTGAGTTGATGCATATGGATTTATTTGGACCAACCACATACACTAGCATTGGTGGCAACAAGTATGGATTTGTGATTGTGGCTGATTTCACTAGATACACTTGGGTATTCTTTCTCAATGACAAGAGTGACACATATTCTATCTTCAAGTCATTTCTCAAGCAAGTTAGCAATGAATTTGATATCATCATCAAGAAAGTGAGAAGTGATAATGGAAGTGAGTTCAAGAATATTAGAGTTGAAGAGCTTTGTGATGACTATGGCATTAGGCATCAATTTTCGGCCAAGTATACACCACAATCCAATGGCCTAGTTGAAAGGAATAATAGGACGCTCATGGATATGGCAAGGTCAATGCTTAGTGAATATGATGTGAGTCAATCTTTTTAGGCCGAAGCTATCAATACCGCTATTTATTACTACATCAACCGTTTGTATTGTCATCCTATGATGAGCATGACCCTATATGAGCTATTGAATGGGAGAAAGCCAAACATTGCATACTTTAGAGTCTTTGGTTGCAAATGCTATATCTTGAAGAAAGGCACTAGATTGGGCAAGTTTGACAAGAAGTGTGATGAAGGTTTCTTGGTTGGATATTCCACTACAAGCAAAGCATATAGAGTGTGGAATACATCAAGTGGTCAATTGGAAGAAGTCCATGATGTTGAATTTGACAAAACCAATGGGTCTCAAGATGAGGAAGAAAATCTCAATGATGTTGGTGGTACTCAATTGGTGGAAGCAATGAAGAACATGGACATTGGGCATATTAGGCCAACTCAAGTGATTGATGTTCAAGATGACAAAGATCAAGTGCTATCATCTCCAATGGGTCAAGCTAGTGATTCTCAAGTGCAAGATCAACAACCTAGTACATCATCTCATGCCACATCAAATGACCAACCTAGCTCAAGCAATCAACTTCTATTACTCCAAAAAATTCAAGTGTTACTAGAGATCACCAAATTGATCAAATTATTGGTGATATTGCTAGTGGAGTACAAACAAGAGCAAGACTTGCATCCTTTTGTGAGCACTTTACTTTTGTGTCACAAGAGGAGTCATCCAAGATTGATGATGCAATGAAAGATGAAGAATGGGTCATTGCCTTGCAAAAGGAGCTAAATAACTTTGATAGAAATGAAGTTTGGGAGTTGGTAGAAAGGCCAACCAACTACAATGTTATTGGAACCAAGTGGGTGTTCAAGAACAAGCAAGATCAAGATGGCATTGTGGTTAGAAATAAAGCAAGACTTGTTGATATGACCATGCCAGCGTCACCGACATCTCCAACCACATTACCGATTGCTACGGGACCTATCACTGTCGTAGCCGAGCTAAAAAGATCCAACAAGAGGTGCACGCGCTACTTTATGAGTTTCAATTCAATATCAATGATAACTTTATGCTACCTAAGTCTTGTATGTTGATATTACTCAGGTACATCGAAGAGAATCAACAAGATGAAGACCAAGAAGCTGGAATCGGCAAAATCCTCGTCATTCGCAAAATTCCAGTCATTCGCAAAGTTATTCAGCAAAGTCCTGAAGCTGAAGTTCGTGCGTAAACTGTACCGATCTACAAAGTTTCATGTAGCATGCTATACATCGTTGGAAAACTTATCGAGTTAGCTTTCCAACGCATCCAACCCCACGTCATTTGAAGATTCCTAGGAGGAGTTATGATCGAAACATTGAAGACTGCTCAGAAGTCAAACAGCCACGCGGGAACAACTCAGGAGTTTATTTCGTGGAACCTATTCACACTAGCGATACATCCACTTTGTTTTTGTGTTTCCACCCATCCTAGAGGGTTGTTCCTAGTATGAATACCCCCATATGATACTTGGCATGAAAATAATTTTGGTAATATAGAACTAGATAGTCATCATATTATTGTTTCAAAGAATCGAACATAATCAAAACCTTTGTGCTGATTTGACCGAATCTCATGTTGATACGGGTAAGGTTTGTGCTATCCAAGAAACTTGTGACAAGCTTGCTGATTTGAAGATGAAAAGATTGATTATTAACTTTTTGTACTGAACCAAAAATGTTCTTCTCTTGTCCATATGATTTATCGAAAGAAAGAAATCTTCTACATACATGCTCCATTAATGCACCCAAAATTTTTCTAACCTCATTTGGAACCAATGATTTTGACAAACACATCTCGAATCGTGCAAAACGAAAGGCAATAATGTTTCTCTTTTATCTTTTTGATATGTGTGACTTTGTAAAGATGAAATATGATAATATGAATCAAATGATTGGCTTGAAAGAAACTTTTGTGCTTCCATCTTGAAGCTATTTGCAAGTTGGCCAATGTTGAGGGAATGTTTCAAACACGGAAAAGCTAATAATGTGAAGATGAATTATAATGCAACAAGTGGACAAAACAAAATGAAAGATTATTGTAATTATCATGTACATCCACCCTCTGTTTTTGTCTAGGTTGTTTCAGGTAAACAAAAGTCGGGGACGACTTTTCTTGAAGGAGGGAGGATGATGTGACCATGCCAAGGCAATCGACATTCACCAATAGTTCTAAGAATCAATGTGAGGTGAAAGCTAAACTTGATTTCAAATTATTTAGATTCTCGCCTACAAGACTACTACTTGGTTTATATGATTATAGATTCAAACACCTTGCTGTGATGGAAGAAGAAGATCGTGATGTTGTCACAACTCCAGATAGTCGCCAAGCACAATTCCTTGGACAACAAGAGTTAGAGTCGAGGACGACTCCTTTTCAAGGGAGGGAGGATGATATGACCATGCCAGCATCACCGACATCTCCAACCACATTACCAATTGCTACAGGACCTATCACTCGTAGCCGAGCTAAAAAGATCCAACAAGAGGTGCACATGCTACTTTATGAGTTTCAATTCAATATCAATGATAACTTTATGCTACCTAAGTCTTGTATGTTGATATTACTCATGTACATCGAAAAGAATCAACAAGATGAAGACCAAGAAGCTGGAATCGGCAAAATCCTCGTCATTCGGCAAAATTCCAGTCATTCGGCAAAGTCATTCGGCAAAGTTCCAGCCATTCAGCAAAGTCCTAAAGCTGAAGTTTGTGCATAAAACTGTACCGATCTACGAAGTTTAATGTAGCATGCTATACATCGTTGGAAAACTTATCGAGTTAGCTTTCCAACACATCCAACCCCACATCATTTGAAGATTCCTAGGAGGAGTTATGATAAAAATATTGAAGACTACTCGTAAGTCAAACAGCCACGCGGGAACAACTCAGGAGTTCATTTCGTGGAACTGTTCACACTAGCGATGCATCCACTTTGTTTTCGTGTTTCCACCCATCCCAGAGGGTTGTTCCTAGTATAAATACCCCCATCGTAAGCTCTCAACAACTTTTGATGAATATGAGAACCGACGATATGGTATATTGCAGCCGAGCTGCCGAAAGTGCTTACTCAACCCTTGTTCTTCCTTGTTCTTCTTGGACTTGTGAAGAGATTCCTCTGGGATCCACTAGTTCGTGCTTTTGCGAAGTTCCAAAGACGGCTGCCTTGCCTTGTGTGGATTAGCTCGGTTGTGGTTACGTAATCGTTTGGAGATCGAGTCAAAGTCCTCGCGGTTTCGTGCCTCTCTCCCGTCGCTTGGTCACATCCAACCTTGGCTAGGTATAAAGCTATTTACCCACTGTTCTACTGACAAGTTATCTCTCTTTGCTGCCGTCAACAAAGTTATCCCCTATTTGCCATATTGTCAAGTTATCTTGTTCGTCGACCTACTTTGCCGTGAAGTTCGGGCCATTCTCGTTCTAACATCGGGTTAGAACCTATCATCTGGTATCAGAGCTTTCGTTGACACGGTAGGTCTTTTTACCGTCCACATATTTATCCTTGTTTGATCTACTATATATTTTTGTTTCATATCCTATAGTCCAAAAAAAAAAATACCTATAGCCCTTTTTGTCGGTGATCAAGTACCTTGTGTTCTTATGATCTTCAAGTTGCTAGTCTCCACCGGTTATTATACATCATTTGTTATCCGATGTTAGTGTTATAAAAAAAAAAAGAGAGAAAAAAAAAGAAGAAAAGAGGAGAAATAAAGGGTTCAAAAAAAAGATATAAAAAAAAAAGAAAAGAAAGATTGAAAAAAAAAAAGAGAAGTGAAAAGAATTTGAAGGGATTGTGTTGCGGATTGTGCTGAAATTTTTAGTTTACATATTCAAGTGGTGGTAATCTTTATAGCTGTAACTTTACATCATTTGAGCACATCAAACAACTTGGTTTTCAGTACCGTAGCCTTCCTTGTCTAGCCACCTATAACTCCACCTTGAAACCTAACGGGACTTTCGATTCGGAAATCCTTACGACCTCTCTACCACTTCCGTCGAAAGCTGCCAACAAAAGCACCATCACAGTCCTTAAGATCAGGCAAGAACTTGGGTAAGTAAGAGGTGAGATCGAGTGATTCCACAAATATTTTCTACTTCAATTTCTCTTGCTGCCCCTAACATGGCAGGATCATATTCAAGTGTTTCGTGGTGGGCACCGTGGAGATAAAGAGTCCCTTATCTCCCGGGCTGATTTCCGTTACATGTGCAATCTTTTTGGAAGCCACGAAAAGGATGCTCGATGAGCGCCATCCTACACCACGTCATCGAGCTCCACAACAACATAGTCCAACCAAATCTTATAGTGGTCCATTTGGCCACCGTGGGACAGCAGGGTGGAGGTGCTCGTGGGCATAGTTCTCGCCCATGTGTGCTCAATAATGCTGAAAATTATGGAGCTTCCACCAAAAGACAAATTCAGCGAGAGAGTGAGAAACACCTCTGAAAGTGACCCACAAAAAATAGTGAGAGAGTATTTCCAAAGCCAAATAAAACCCCACAGCCTCAAAAATCCAAGACAACGGGAAAAGAGGGAATAGTTTTGATGGATAGGAAGGGGGGATTCAAAAGAATTAAGTGTACCCATTGCCAAAATGAGTGAAAAAAAGAAGAGGAATCATGTGAGGAATTATTTAATGCTAACATGCTAATGCCTTCTTCTAGTTGTGTTTCTTGTGTGACACAGGTTCATGATGAAAAGGAGTGGTTAATTATGACCAGCCCCCAATTTTTCGATGAGGAAGATCAATTGGTGGACACGAACAATGATGCTGAAATTTCATCATTTAATATGCAACATGAATTTCAGATTGATGGCAATCCTAATGCAAATGCTTCCCCTTCAAGAGATGCAAGTTCAATAGCCTTTGAGGAGGATTCGACTCACGATTCTTTTGCAACAATTGATACTCCAACTCCATTAGAGAGCATGGTGAAGTATGACACATATGTATATGTTGCTTCACAAGATCTGAAGTGATTGTGCATCAAAACCCATATGAGAATGACAGCCACATACCCAAACTAAAAAGAGAGTGAAAAAAAAAAAAGAGTTATATGTGTCCAGCCACTATGACAATGAGAGTGTCAACAATGAGAGAATGAGAGATACACCACAGAAAAACAGAGAGTTAGAATGCAAGTCATGTGAGGATATTTTTGAAACTAACACTCTCATCTCTACCTCTAGTGTTTTCTTCCCAAATGTGCGGGTTTTTACAGAGAGTATAAAGAAGAGACGGCTGCTCAAGATGCTACCTTACTTGTTGAGAGAGATGAGAAGGTTGTCATTCCTCCGAACCAATTGTTTTGCTGCCCCGACATGAACCATGATGAGGAAAGTGGTAAGATTTCAGAAGTGTCATCCATGGTACTTGCTTTGCCACAAAGTCTGAATGGTGATAAAAGTAAGTCAGATCTGAGTTTGCAAAATGTAGTGGTAAGTAATTATGATAAAACACATGTTTCGAAATGGATCGACTATAATAGTTGTGCTAATTTGGTAGTGTCACAGGAACATACCTTTGCTGAAATTTTGCACGTTGACAACCAATGTTCAGTTATACTTGATCTTTTTATGCTTTGATATGGTTCATATGCAAGATACTTTTACACGTATATATCCGATACTTGGCATGAAAATAATTTTGGTAATATAGAACTAGATAGTCATCATATTATTGTTTCAAAGAATCGAACATAATCAAAACCTTTGTGCTGATTTGACCGAATCTCATGTTGATACGGGTAAGGTTTGTGCTATCCAAGAAACTTGTGACAAGCTTGCTGATTTGAAGATGAAAAGATTGATTATTAACTTTGTACTGAACCAAAAATGTTCTTCTCTTGTCCATATGATTTATCGAAAGAAAGAAATCTTCTACATACATGCTCCATTAATGCACCCAAAATTTTTCTAACCTCATTTGGAACCAATGATTTTGACAAAACACATCTCTCGAATCGTGCAAAACGAAAGGCAATAATGTTTCTCTTTTATCTTTTGATATGTGTGACTTTGTAAAGATGAAATATGATAATATGAATCAAATGATTGGCTTGAAAGAAACTTTTGTGCTTCCATCTTGAAGCTATTTGCAAGTTGGCCAATGTTGAGGGAATGTTTCAAACACGGAAAAGCTAATAATGTGAAGATGAATTATAATGCAACAAGTGGACAAAACAAAATGAAAGATTATTGTAATTATCATGTACATCCACCCTCTGTTTTGTCTAGGTCTGTTTCAGTAAACAAAAAGTCGGGGACGACTTTTCTTGAAGGGAGGGAGGATGATGTGACCATGCCAAGGCAATCGACATTCACCAATAGTTCTAAGAATCAATGCGAGGTGAAAGCTAAACTTGATTTCAAATTATTTAGATTCTCGCCTACAAGACTACTACTTGGTTTATATGATTATAGATTCAAACACCTTCTTTGTGATGGAAGAAGAAGATCGTGATGTTGTCACAACTCCGGATAGTCGCCAAGCACAATTCCTTGGACAACAAGAGTTAGAGTCGAGGGCGACTCCTTTTCAAGGGAGGGAGGATGATATGACCATGCCAAAGCATCACCGACATCTCCAACCACATTACCAATTGCTACAGGACCTATCACTCGTGAAGCCGAGCTAAAAAGATCCAACAAGAGGTGCACATGCTACTTTATGAGTTTCAATTCAATATCAATGATAACTTTATGCTACCTAAGTCTTGTATGTTGATATTACTCATGTACATCGAAAAGAATCAACAAGATGAAGACCAAGAAGCTGGAATCGCAAAATCCTCGTCATTCGGCAAAATTCGGTCATTCGGCAAAGTCATTCGGCAAAGTTCCAGCCATTCAAAGAAAGTCCTAAAGCTGAAGTTTGTGCATAAAACTGTACCGATCTACGAAGTTTAATGTAGCATGCTATACATCGTTGGAAAACTTATCGAAGTTAGCTTTCCAACACATCCAACCCCACATCATTTGAAGATTCCTAGGAGGAGTTATGATAAAAATATTGAAGACTACTCAGAAGTCAAACAGCCACGCGGGAACAATTCAGGGAGTTCATTTCGTGGAACTGTTCACACTAGCGATGCATCCACTTTGTTTTCGTGTTTCCACCCATCCCAGAGGGTTGTTCCTAGTATAAATACCCCCCATACGTAAGCTCTCAACAACTTTTGATGAATATGAGAACCTGATATGGTATATTGCAGCCGAGCTGCCGAGTGCTTACTCAACCCTTGTTCTTCCTTGTTCTTCTTGGACTTGTGAAGAGATTCCTCTAGGATCCACTAGTTCGTGCTTTACGAGTTCCAGTACGGTTGCCTTGCCTTGTGTGGATTAGCTCCGGTTGTGGTTCTGTAGTCGTTTGGAGATCGAAGTCGAAGTCCTCGCGGTTTCGGTGCCTCTCTCCCCGTCGCTTGGTCGCATCCAACCTTGGCAGGTATAAAGCTATTTACCCGTTGTTCTACAGCAAGTTATCTCTGTTGCCTTCGTCAACAAAGTTATCCCCACTGCCATATTGTCAAGTTATCTTGTTCGTCGACCTACTGCCGTAAAGATTGGGCCATCCTCATTATAACATCGGGTTAGAACCTATCACTTGTTGCACAAGGGTACACTCAAATTGAGGGTCTTGACTTTGGTGAAACATATGCTCCGGTGGCAAGATTAGAGGCAATTAGAATCCTACTAGCCTAGGCATGTGCCCATGACATCAAGCTATATCAAATGGATGTGAAGAGTGCATTTCTAAATGGATATATTAATGAGCTTGTCTATGTTGAGCAACCTCCCAGTTTTGAAGATTTTCACAAGCCCAACCATGTGTACAAGTTGAAGAAGGCTTTGTATGGCTTGAAGCAAGCACCTAGAGCATGGTATGAGAGATTGAGGAATTTCCTACTCTCAAAGGGTTTCAAGATGGGAAAGGTTGATGCTACTCTCTTCACCAAGAATATTGGCAAGGATTTGTTCATCTTGCAAATATATGTGGATGATATCATATTTGGATCAACAAATCAAGAATATTGTGAAGAGTTTGGGAAGATGATGGCCAAAGAGTTTGAAATGTCTATGCTTGGTGAACTTAGCTATTTCCTTGGACTTCAAATCAAGCAACTAAAGAATGGTACATTTGTGAGCCAAGGCAAATACATTAGAGACATGATCAAGAAGTTTGGCATGGAAGATGCAAAGGGCATCACTACACCGATGGGTACAAGTGGATCTTTGGATAGTGATGAAAGGGCAATATGGTTGATCAAAGGCTTTATCGGTCTATGATTGGAAGTTTACTCTATGTGACCGCATCAAAGCTGGATGTCATGTTTAGTGTATGCATGTGTGCAAGATATCAAGCCTCTCCAAGAGAAAGTCATCTCAAAGTCGCAAAGAGAATTTTGAGGTACTTAAAGCATACACAAGATGTTGGTTTGTGGTATCCCAAGGGGTCTAGTTTTGAGCTAATTGGATATTCGGACTCCGACTATGGTGGTTGCAAAGTCAATAGAAGAAGCACTAGTGGCACTTGTCAATTCCTTGGAAGATCTCTTGTGTCATGGTCATCAAAGAAGCAAACAAATGTGGCACTCTCTACCGCCAAAGCCGAATATGTGAGTGCGGGTAGTTGTTGTGCACAATTGCTTTGGATGAGATCAACCTTGAAAGACTATGGCTTCAACTTCAACCATGTGCCATTGTTTTGTGACAATGAAAGTGCTTGCAAGATGACTCAAAATCGGTTCAACATACTAGAACCAAGCACATTGACATTAGGCACCACTTCATAAGGGATCATCAACAAAAGGGTGACATCTCAATTGAACCAATTGGCACTGATGATCAACTTGCCGATATCATTACCAAGCCACTTGATAAGAAGAGGTTTTGCAAGCTAAGAAATGAATTGAACATTCTTGACTTCTCCAATATGAGTTGAATGCATCCCATATATGAGACATGCCCCTCCATCAAGCAAAAGCTAAGGTGAAATTGTTTGACATGTCACACATGATATCTAAGGACTTGTTAGAACATATAGACATACAACTTGGTTCCTTAGGTTGCATTCATGGAAAAGCAATGAATCTCAATGTATGTGTGACATCACTATTGCTTCTATGCTTTGTTGATCTAGTGATGACATATGACATGCTTGTGGGCTTGCAATCTCAAGTGTTGAATTTGGATATATTGTCAAATATGTGATTCAACATAGGCAAAATAACCCTTTCATAAGGTGTGAAGAAGCTTGTCTTTGGTTCAAACCGAATTATATATGTGGCAAGCTATCTAAATTTGACCAAATTTGAAAACTAATCTTTTCAATATCAAAAGACCTTGGTCAATCCTTTTTATGTCAATTATTGACAAAGGGGGGAGAGATTAGTGCATAAAGATTAGAAAGGGATCAAAAATTTTCGAAGCACACAAGTAGGGGAGCAAGATCATAAGCTATTTGTTGCATTTGTTCATGCACTAACATATGACTTGCTCTTGCTCATGTATTTAAATTCTATATATACATGCTTGTGTGGTGTATGCTAGTCATAATTCGAATGATGGTTGAATAACTAGCATGCATAGGTGATATCTAGATATTTTGAATTCGGCTCTAAATTCAAGTACCTTGCTTATAATATGATCTCATGTGGTACTTTAAGTTTTGATGAAATATCTAGTTATCCATGATGCTATATATGGTGAGAAAGGGCAACTCCGATTGGTATCACGCTTCAAAGGCCCATTTCTTTCACCATAGCATCATTTTGGTAACATTGCTCACCCTCAATTTCAATATTTATACATGTATGCAAAGCTTCATTCCAAACTCTTGGCATACATGTAGGGGAGCTCATGCTACCAAAACCGAACTTATGATGTTTGTCTAATCCTATAATCATGAGCAAAATGCTTGGACAACCATGATAGGTTCAAAAATCCTTAATCATAAAATCTTTATGAGGGTTGTCACCAATTACCAAAAAGGGGGAGATTGAAGATCTCTAGTTTGGTTTTGGCTAATTGATGACATCCTAGGACTAATCTCTCTATGCTAAGTGGTCGATTTAGATTGGAGATTGGTCTAGCCGAGTGTGGAGCATGATGGTCATGATGGATGGATTGAGGTGATCCGAATGATGATCAAGTGCTTGCTTGGCGTGGAATTGAGAAGAGGTGATCAAAATGGGCTCAAGGCGAAGGTATAACCATAGGGCCATTTTGATTTTACACTCAAGACACCATAGAGGGTGTGAGTGATTTAGGATCGATAGCCGGACTATCAATAGGGGAAAAACGTTGGGAACATCGATCCTCATGTGCCTCTAGGTTCAACAATCATTTGCATGCATTCTAACCTAGAGAACTAACTTCGCCCATGGAGAAAATGTTTTCAAAGTGCTAACACAAGTGCTTGGAGACGTACTTTGGAGTGTTGGCAACATGAAACAACTGGCGAAAGTTGGATTGAAGAGAAGGTGATGAAGAAACGACGACATCATGCGGAGGAAGCCGCGCCGGACGCTGGCGTCGCGCCAGACGCTCTCATGATTGATGCTAGGGTTTGCAACCCGGCGGCCAAATCTTGGCTTGGTGGGCGGCTCGGTGATTGTTGGAGGTGTTGGGAAGAGAAGGTGATTATTCTTGCCCACCTCCCGGTGATTTGTGAGGGTTTTGTGATCTTCCCCGGCGGAGCGCCAAATTGATACTCTAATACATTGCGTGTGTCGTTAAGTTACCCCTCAATTGCATGGTGTCAAGAGGGCCTAGTGAGGCAAGGCGTGCGTGCCACCTTGATCCACCGTTGAGACGATCGACACAACCGGAGACTAGCTTGAGGGTGCTCAAGTGAACTCCGGGTGAACAAATCAAGTGTCTTCATCTTGTGTTTGATTGTCTCCCGGTGATTGGCTTCATCGTGCTTATATTGTTCATCATCTTCCAGTGATTGGACCATTGCCTCGACGTGTCGGTATATCTAGATCACATCCCTTGCATTTATATTGAGATATTCATATTGTGCTTGTGTAGCTTGCTTAGGTTGTGTAGCTTATCTATCTTGTGTAGTATTGCTAGTTGCTTAGAATTGTTTAGCCCAATCTAGCTTGCTCATCTAGTTGGTAAAGTAGTGACATAGCCTTTTGAGTGAATTAGAGACTTTAGCAACTAGAATTGTCAATAGGAGGCTTGCCGACAAGTAGAGCTAGTGCAACCGCAATTATAGCCATTTAATGGTCTAACCTTTTGCTCTAGTGTTTTTGTAGAAATTTTATTAGGCTATTCACCCCCCCCCCCTCTAGCCATTTAGGACCTTTCAGGTAGCACCATGGACGAGCAGTCGCAGATGGCGACGACCACCGGGATGTCTCGAACGGCCGCCCGGTGGGCAAGAGGCTCTCCTCGTAGGGCACGGGGAGGAGGTGGTGCGCTCCTCCGCAGCCGCGCCGGACAAAGCCTGGGTCCGGCGGCACGAGCTCCTCGAGGGTTCCGGTGGCGAGGTAGTCGCCACCGATACTCTGACGAGACAAAGAGTATGCGCCGGCTGCCGCCGACGGGCGAGGCGGAGTGACGCCGTTGAACATGATGTCATCGCCCACTTCCGGGCGGGCGGCGCGGCAGCGGGCAGCTTGGTCGTTGATGCGGTGTTCCTCCCATGATCCCGTGGTGTAGTCGACAAGAACCGTGATGTCAATGGATTCTAGGCCCGACACAGGACAATGGGGCGCCGAGAAAAGGCACAAGCATCCAGCAAGTTGCGCCAGCGTGAATTTCTAACGGCTGTGCTAGGCGGCGGCATGATGTAGCCGAACCTTCGCTGGCCATGGAGAAGGAGACGATATGTTCTTCCTCTCCGCGGCGCCCATGGTGGGCGGTGCACGTACTCCCATCTGGTTCATCCGGACACGCTCCGGCTGGCGCACCGCGCCGCCGCCCGCCGGTCTCCGCATCCGGTGGAGCCTCGACCACGCCGTAGATGTCGCAGACGCGGGTCGTAGTCATGCTACAAGAGGCGCACGACCGCGTGGCTCCTGCTCCCGCGCGCCGCCGAGCGCCGAGGCCGCTTCAGCGAGTCGCTGCTCGGGTAGCGGGCGGTCCGCCATGCGCGCCATCGGGAGCGGCGTGATTCGCCCCATGGACGGGTTGCGATGTAGTACATCCCTGCAGCCGCCGCAGGAGGATCACGCCGCGCTCGCGCGCAGACGGTGTATAGCTTGCCAAGCAGGATCGCTTGTGGGGACGACCATGAGCGGCGCGGAAGACACCCTTCCCGAAGCCCGTGACCACGCGGTACACCGCCGACGCGGCGGCCGAGTCGCGGCAGGAAGCGAGCCTAGGAACCTGGCGGTGGCGGTTGGCGAGGTCCAAGTTCCCGCCACACGGAAGGCGCCCAAGGGGCGTGTGGTGGCCCAGCGCTGGAAAGGCAGGGCACCGAGCACCGATTTAGCCGCATACGCACAAAGATGTCCTCGATGATCTCGCTGAAGGTCTTGGTGGTCTGCGGCGCCGCAGCCTATCTCGTCGGTTCCTTCCAGCAGCCTGCAGCCGCCGTGAAAGGTTGGTGCGCGCGATTAGTATAGTAATGACATCGCCCTTTCTAGATTTAACCGGTGTTAACGCCAAATTTTAGGCTTAAGGAAAGCTCGAGAGACGGCCCAAATGTAGTTCGCATATTGCTGATCCGAACAGGTAAGGACCGAATGGAGAAGAATCGGTAATCGGCAAAGATGACGTCATCGATCGGAATCGGCAATTGACCGGATCGAGAACATTGGATATCTCCGTAAGGATCAACCATCGGCGAGCCGACGCCGTCAATGCGTGAATCGGTAATAGGCTAGATCGACCGAACTCAAAGAGGAAACGATTGGTGGAGTCGGGGACGTAGGTGCGATCGAAGATTCAAATAAAGATCCATATGACATGTCAAATAAGGAAGCAAGGCGGACTCCAAGCAAGCAAGGAAGAATTGGAGGCCAAGTTATCTTAGTTTAGAGATATCTTTCGTTATTTTGAGTTGTATCGTAATTGAACTCGTGTCAAGCCCCGGATATAAATATCGGCTCCGCTATTGTAATTTCCCTATCAACAATCAATACAAACAACCCGCCCCGTGCCAACTTTGGGTCCAGCCGAGTCATCGAGTTCCTACGAACACTTGAGGGGGCTCAATCGATCCGTCGACCTCCAAGCTGCTTGTAAGTTCCGACATGTCTTGTTACTTTTTGTTTAATGTCATGCAGTGGACATGAGCTTCGTATCAAGATGCCTTGTTTTACCTTTGCCGGGTGTCATGCGCCGTAGACATAGGTTTGGTAGCGGGGTTTTGTTTTGCCTTGTTGGGTATCGTATCGCGCGCATGATGAGGCTTGGTGACAAAACACAATCGATTCTTTGCTGAGTGGGTGTCATGCGGTAGATGCAAGCTTAAGTCGAGAATTAGTTATCGGCTCTATTAGATCTAGCTAATCTAGTAGATTCATCAAGTTATCAAGTGTTGTCTATCTTATTAATGTTTTATTATTGTTACAACACTCTTGCCCGATCTAAGATTGATAAGCTTTGGCCTTAGATCTTTACCGATTTTGATCGTCTTTATGCTTAATATATGCTTATCTCATTATGATGGTTGTCATCTTGCACATATTGGCCAGAATTTACCAATCTTGATCGTTACATGTTGCGGGTTTGAGGCTTGTTTAGATGTGAATAGATTAGATGGTCAAATAGTCGTGCGGTGGATTAGCTTGGCTTGATGGTTTGTTTATGTTTCAAGCGTGTCGAGTTCCTTCTTCATGGACCCTGAATCGGTTGATTAGCTGATTTGGTTATGCTTTCACAAGTAACATGTATTTATAAATCTATCTAGTTCTAGATGTATCTAGTTTCACTTTTAAGGCTACCGTAACTTCTCGAGAGGAAGTAGGTAGAATTAGTTGTGTGTTTAAATTAGTTGTGAAACTAAAAGTCTTTGGGCGTAAGCTTCCTCGGGTGGTTTGGAGGAGCACCCCGGCGGTCTTTGGAGGAGCACCCCCGGGCGTGCTTTGGAGCAACGGCTCCCTGGTGGCTCCCGGTGGTGCTGGAGCAACACCTCCCGGTGGTGCTGGGATAGCAGCATCTTGTGGTAGTGTGCAACAGCTGAATCCATTCTATTTCGATACTTCTGGAGAGGTACCTTATTCGGCTCGAAAAATAGCTCCATCGGCAACAAGGCTCAAGAAGGATGAAGAGTTTCCATCTGGATATCATGCAGCGATTGATTACAAGACCCTCAATGCATTCCCCCTATCCGGCAAAGATACAAGACTCGATCCCTATGCTCGGGGAGGTCAGCCATAGTCTAACATGGATATGATGATGCAGAGGTTGTCGAGATGATGCAGTAATCGTTTGGCTTGAATCCCAAGAATCAGCCCCTTCACATATAGATGCCCATATCCTGAGTGGTACGACAGGGTCATAGTGCCAACTGGAATCAAGATCCCAAACTTCACCAAGTTTACCAGCCAAGATAGTACTAGTACCATTGAACACATCAGCAGGTACCCGACATAGTTGGGTGAAGCATCTGCAGAAGAACCCTTCAGGGTTCGGTACTTCCCATCGCCATTGTCCGGGTCCAGCTTTTACTTGGTGGACAACTCTGCCACCCGACTCTATTCCTAATTGGCCGTAACTGAGAGGAAATTCCATGCTTACTTCTTCACAGGCACTAGCGAGAAAACTTTAGTTGATCTTACAAGCATGAGGCAGAGACCTGGGGAGTTGGCACTGGATTATCTTCGGAGGTTCAGGGAGACAAGGAACCTATGCTTCTCGCTCATTCTGCCAGATGATCAGTTAGCTGGTTTGGCTATTTCTCGGAATGTTGCCAACCATCAAGGATAAACTCTTTGGGCAGCAGTTTGACGATCTGGGCCAGCTAGCTCAGAGGCTGGGGATGATTGGCAGCCAGTTCCAGTACATGCGAAGGGAACCCCCATTCCAGAAAGATAACGCTTTCACTGAGATGTATGAGCAGTTCCTGGCTGGTGCTGATCAGGAATCAGGAAGGGTATGAATATGAAGATGAGGAGGTAGCGATAGCTCTACCGATCAATTGGGGTAAGAAAGGGTTGGCATTTCCCAATGCCGGGCTTGTGTGAAGTCACCTAATAGGCTAATAGCTATCAGGTTGTCCCGTTCTTCATTTGTAGTAGTTGTTATCATCTTATCGATGCAGGTAAGCTGGGTCACTAAAAAATGTTGAGCCATCTCTTCTTGGATTGGGCACTGCACCTATAAAACAGTAACATTTAATAATCTTTGTGTGTGAGTATTTGTGGTTACCATGATCTGAAATACATGGATCCAAAAAAAAAATAATGGTAATTGGAGATTAACCATAATAAGATAATATCATAATAGCATTAAGATGTTGTGGCACACAGCACCACAGAACGTCAAAATGCTTACCGAGGGCCGTTGACATATTGAGCTGGTAAACAAAAGAAATCACAATGTCAAGAATTGTCTGAAACCACCTTATTTATGGTATATATCATGAACTCATGCTAGTTGTCACTGTATCTCAACAATTGCTTCAGATAAGTTTAGCTTCACACGATGACTCTTAAATTCAGATCTGAAGCCCATCAGCTCCAACAATTGGAGCTCTACTTTTATCACCATGGTTATCATCCGAAACTCTCTTTCCATTGACAATATCAGCTTGATCTCTATTTGTGAAGATAAGGGTCTCCCTTGCCGAGAGCCTGAAGTACATTGTGCATAGATGCAGCACAAGCTTCAGAATCGTATGACACATATTCTGGATTGTAGGACTGCATATGAATATTCGGTTCACTTCAGATCAATATTAATCTTATGGTTTGGTAGCTCTCGTTAGTAAAATACAGTCCTCA
Source organism: Hyparrhenia diplandra (assembly GCA_015847255.1). NCBI lineage: Eukaryota > Viridiplantae > Streptophyta > Magnoliopsida > Poales > Poaceae > Hyparrhenia > Hyparrhenia diplandra. The sequence continues at coordinate 318,028 of JADLZK010007563.1, forward strand.
GCATTTTACAATCTCTACTATAATTCACCAGTTCAAATTATTTTAGGTACACCCAAAGAAATATCCCCCGCTAAGAGGTCCAATCTTCGTGGCACCCAATAAATTACACACAGGAATCTCCTTCCAATAAAATCAAAGGCTCACGAAACGACTCACGTCAGATCCGATGACTGAGAGAGAAAGTTTGACCGAGGTGTCTTACACCCTCACCTCCCCCGCGCGCCCCCTTCTCACCGCCTCGGCACTCCCTCGCGATTGACCATCATTCGAATCAGGGAAAAACACCGAAGGAAAAACACCGCGGTTAAGCACCCATCCACAGGGGGAACGGGTACACAGCCGCGGAACCAGCGCATCGGGAACTTTCGTTCGGATCGGAACGGGAACGACGTGGTACATGAGACGGAACGATGCTTGGGACGTGTTCCTGCAGGTCAAGGGACGACGATTGGGGTGCGAGGTGAGCGGCAAATGAGTCTTATGTTAAGTGGGTCATATTTGAGATTTTAGGAGTTTGACCACATCAATTGATTCTTGAGTTAATTTTATATTCAGACAACATATGTACACAACGAATTACATGATTATTATAACTGTATAGTTCACTTAAGAACAGGATTGTACCAAGCTATCGCACCAAAAAATAGTTGGTTCACGTTCCAGGTTTTCGAACCATCGTTCAAGAAGTATACCCCTTATGAACCGAACTTTAAATTAACGTTCCATGTCCCATGTACCACGTTCCTCGCACCTACGCATCGGAACTTTTGTGACTGGGGTTAAGCACCCGCGAAGGACACTTGCCGAATCCGCCGCCCGCCACACGGTTGCCGAGTCCGCCGCGGGTGGGTAGAGGAGGTGCTGCGGTCGTACCTGCGGGATCACGTGCTTCCGGGGATCAGGGGCCGGGAGTTCGTGGTGGTGTACATGCACTTCCGCGTGGATCACGCCGCCGGGCGCAGCACCGAGGCGACCGAGGAGCAGTAGGGCCGCATTAGGCGCTCGAGTCCCACGGGGAAGAGGAATCGGACCGTAGTGCCGGCAACGTGCTCATCGAAGTCCAAGCAGGTCTACAACAGCCGTGATCGGCCGACAACACGCCTTATTTGCATCTTGCACCTGATCGCCGGCAACGTGCTGATCGGATCTTGCACCTGCATGGTTGTGTGCCTTCGTTCCTAATTTGCCTAATGATTGTGTTGTTGCAAGTGCAGATCAACGAGGCGACGAGTCGACGAGATCCTGGCATCGGCGGATGGTGGATGTATCTTTGTGTTTCCTGGCGGCGGGCGTCGATCGAGATCCTGGCATCGGGCCATCGGTTGATCGTGAGTACATGCACATGCATATGTATCTCCATTCTCCATGGATTACTTTACTCCTTTTATACATGCTAATATTCTATAATAGATTAATAGGCACTACTCGATCATAGCTAAGTTATTGTGTACTAATTTGTTTATTATTAATCGCTTTGTTTGCCTGTTGCTTAATTTGTTTATTATTAATCGCTTCGTTTGCCTGTTGCTGCATATGACAATTCTATTATATACCTGTTAATGCAATTACCATTGGGCTATATTTACAGACTGAATTAACATTGATCATCAGCTAGATCCGTCACTGGCTTTACCTAATTATAATATGGAGTATACAGAGAGGGAGGCAAGAATGGAAGCCTCTAGCCAAGAAATGCAGAACACAGACGATTCCGAAATAATAATTTGGCATCCACGCCAGCAGATGAAAAATATCCAAGCCCTTGTGCATTTCGCTCACTGCCTGATATATCATGAACCTACCAATCTAAAGTTGCGACGTATAAAAACTTTGACATGATGCTTTTATATCTTTTTGTTCTTTTGATGATGATGCATTTAAAAGAAAACATGGTGACACATGATCGTGCCTTAGTTGGAAATTCTAGCCTGCCAGATGACTCAGGTGAATTCCTCTAAATCTTTTACTTGTAATAAATTTATAAGCCATGTTTGTTTACTACTTTTAGTAAATTTAAACTATGTTTAAGTAATCATAATTGCAAACTCATAGATTTGGAGTACCAAATTATTAATTACTATTTAATAATGCTTTGCTCATCTATATAGATTAAAAAGTATATAGAGAGTGAGGCAAGGATCGAAGCCTCAGCCAAGAAACGCTGGACAGAGACAACGCCAAAATAATAGTTCAGCCATACTCGTCCGAAGGTCAGAAATATCTGAGCCTTAATAATTTTACCCATCGCCTCAATTCATGATGAACCTCAAATATCTGAGATCTCCAATACATGGTTAAGGAGTTAGGTAGAATGTAACTTAGATGGTTAATACAAGAAAAAAAACGTTACAATGTTTTCTTATATGAAAAGTGTTACCGAATTGTATATAGGCACAAATGCCTATGTGTAGAAGCTAAACTATGCAGAAAGAATTGGTTGCAATTTTGAGCATCACTAAGATTAAAACCGTAGCATTAGAGCATCTCCAAAAGCCACTATCTATCCTATATTTGGGTACTACTTGACTACCCAGATTTGTTGGCTACATAAATTCTCCTCTCCTCTACCTATTCCCATTGGGCCAGGCAGCTAAAATTAGTTCACACCTTTTCCCCACCTGGGCGCCCCCCCTTCCTCGGCGTCCCGCCCGCTTCCCTCCGCCGCCACGCTTCCCCACCAACATCAGCGCTAGAAAGATGGTCGACGCGGCCCCATGCTCGCCCCGCCCAAGGCCCTGTCGCTCGCTTCCTCTCCATGCCGGGTCCACCGGGCGCAACGAAGATGGCCGGCCTCCCCGCCCGGCGTGCCTCCTTCCCGGTGGACTCCACGGCCTCCACGGCCTTCCATGGCGGCGCGAAGGCTCCCCTCGGACGGGCGGATCCCAGCATAGCGGCCTCCCCACGACGATCCCTCGCGCGAGCGCTCCCGTGCGGATCTCAGCAGCCGGCGCCGGGGCCTCACCGACGCGAAGCTTCCCCGCGCGCGGCCTCCCCGTGGGCGGCATGCTCTCGAACACAGCGTGGCGGCCGACCCAGCCACGGACGCGGGCGCCAAGCGCCCCAAATGGGCGCCTAGCCATCCTCGGCGTTTGCCGCCGCCTCTCCCTTCCCCGTCCGCGATGGCAGCGGTCTTCCCGGCGCCGCAAAGGAGGTCTTCCCAGAACAGCGCAGCGGTCTTCCCGGTGTCGCAAAGGAGGAAGAATAGAGAGAAAAACAGAAAGAGCGGATGACACATGGGTCCCACATGTCATAGACTGTTAAAATGAATTTAGGTGCCATGTTTTAGGTAGTCCTATTGGAGTCTAAGCAAAATATAGGCAGAATAAAAAATAGGTGGCTACCAAAATAGAGATTTAGGTAGTAGTGTTGGAGATGCTCTTAGCACGGGCATTATACCAGTGATAAGAATGGAACATTCTAAAATGAGAGATGTCGACATTTCACATGTGGATGTCAACTCACTGAATGTGAAGAAAATGGCGAGTTTAAATTATGGTGTTCCACGTCCACGTGCATGTACCTTGTACATGGTACATGGATTCAGACATTCAGTTTTCTTGGTGATTGTATGAAGTTAAAAAAAGCTTGCAAGCATATGAGCATGAAAAGTTGAAAATCATCTTAGTTCAAGAACAAATAAAATATCTCTTGTGCAGGCAGTAAACAATCAAGGTACCACACATTTATGTATGACTGTAATATTATGGACACAGAATACTAACATATATTTAAGCAGACAAGGTACACTGAATCGGATCAGAATCACAACCAATTTTTACACCCAAAGCAATTTCGCCATAGCAAGAACGATCACACGTTGTCTAACTAACATGCCTTCCTGCTTTATGGTTGAAGAATCTGACTACAAGATCAACAGCCCCGGGGGTCTAACTGATAGCTGGGCTTGGATGCGCAAAGCAAGAGCATTTCAATCCTGTTATCTAGACCCATTTTGGCTCTTGAGTTCAGCATCCTGAGGATGCACTTTGACGTTCCGAAGAAGATTGTTGTTCCACACTGCAAGGAGAAGAAAGTCGGATACTCAGAGCACTTAAATCTGAAGGACAAGCAACACTTAAATCTCTGTTGTGACATTTCGTAGAACAGCTTGTCCGCGCAAGCAGGTCCTGATCTTGAGTCGCGACTGGAGGGTTCGAGAACAGATCCTTCTCCCAGTCCGTGGGCCGGACTTGTTCCTCGATCCATACGCGTGTACTCGGGCCAACTGTGGAATCCAGCCCTTCTACAGAAGAAACCGATCCAAATCGATTTATTTCATTATACAGCCCTTAAACGATCCATAATAGAAGGCCCACGAGTTGGGGGCTCGGTTCGGCCCAAGGATTTAATCGATCCATTCCCAGGCCTTGCACCCAGTAGTTGAGCGGCACATGCATATCCTTGCGGCAACGCAAAAGGGGCCCGAACAAAGATGGTAGAAGAAGAAGGAAAAAAAAAAAAAAAAGAGATAAACAAAGCCTGATCAGAATGTCAGCCTTAAGAAATTCGGTGCACTCGCGAATTGGCTTGTGTCCAATGGTAGACGGGTCAGGTGAGACGCTACCCACCAGGGGTTCAAATCCCGTGGTGCTCGCGACCTTTTCTTGGGATTTTCCCGGGATTTACGGGCGTTATGCATTAAGTGGTAGCGGCGTTCCGTCGGCCGACGACGAGGCGCCTATGGTGACTTCGAGAATCTCCAGATCTGCCGGTTGTCCGGTCCCCGGAGGTGCTCATAGGGGTAGGGTTTTGCGGCGCGTGTGTTCATAGGGGGTGAGTGGGGTTTGCGTGCGGCGTGTGTTCATAGGGGGTGAGTGTGCGGCGTATTGTGAGCGTCTCTGCGTTGTACTGTGTCATTCTAAAAAAAAAAAAGAAATGCGGTGCACTTTTGAAAAAAAACGGATCGCTGTACTGCGCTACTGGCCGATGCATCAGGATCCTTTCCTTGCACAGGACAAAGGACCTCAGTTGGGTTCCTAGTATTGGTTTTGTACAGTTACTACTGTTTAATCCTCGTATAATATTGAAACTAACTCAAAAATGTATTTTTCACCAATTGGAAAACTTGAAACCTGACACATTAATAATGCATCTATATATGTATTTGCATGCAAAATAATAAGTTTCAGGTACATATCTCTATCTCTAACTTCCTAAACCGAGCCAAGCTCTGGCAAGAGAAGCAGGCCACGTCGCATCCAATTCCCGACCATTGGATCAGGCGTGTGGACGATCCAGACCGTGTGAGGGCGAGCAAATGGCCGGGATCGGGCGATCAGCCAGAACCCTCTCGTCCCTTCCGCTTGTCCGCCTGCTGTTGCGTCCGCTGATCTCCCCTCCCGCTTGTCCTCGATCCTCCTTCGCCTACCCCTGTCACCCGCGCGACGTCCTCACCGCCTCGACACCGTGCCCCCAAAAACCTACGATAGTGCGCGAAGCAGCGGCCAGGAAGGGCGGGCGCCGGGCGAGAGGAGTAGCGCGAGCAGGCCGCGGTGGCGAACGGCGTTCAGCAAGGATCTCGCAAGGTGGCGACCCGAGGCATGACGGTGGATGGCAGTGCGAGTAGGAGCGCAGGCTGCCGCGACTGCAGCACGAGCAGGCCGCAATGGAGGCACCGCCGCCGTCCCTCGCGCTGGCTGGGGCCAAGTTTAAGTTGTAAACCGCCCGCTCCCGTAACCATGTCCCTCCGGCAGCGTGAGAGAGAGAGAGAGAGATCAAGAGCAGGCATGGGCGCCGGCGCCGCGACCGCGAGAACTAGCTAGAAGCACAAATAGGGGGGCCAAGCCGACCTCTCACGTTGTCCCCGCCACCGAGCTGTCGTGAGAGGTGCAAGGACCTCAGTAGGCATGGCGGGATGGCGGATCTCCCCTACCGCATCAAGGCATTCACCGACCCATCACCATTGCTTTGGTCTTCTGCAGGAAACTGTGAGGTGCTTTCTAGGAGCGTACAGGCATAGCACACCTGTTGTGCCCTCGACCTGTTCGACGAAATGTTGCGTTGCGTTGGTGAAGACTAAGAAGCTTAGCTTTGGCCACTTAACCATAGTAAGCAAGGTAAAGAGCTAGGAGAACAAATATTTCGGCATTTGGTCAAGGGGCAAAAGTAAATTGCCAGGTTATTATGCAGGCCGCATCTTTGCCAGGAGTAAGGACGTGCTTTGATTTATTTATCTTCTTTAAAAAAAATATAATTAAAGAAAATATGTTTTCATATGGAAAAAAGTCTAAGAAAACAAAAATGCTAAAATGAGCTTAGTATAGGAACAGAAAATGGCATAAAACTGAGCAGCCTGTGTGATATTATTTGTCTTGTAGAAATACGATGCAAAAGAACATCCGATGCATGTTCACTTTCCACATGACTCCTGCAAGAGCTGATGGAGTTTCACTGTTCTGTCAAAACAGATCGAGGTAATTGTGCTCATTTGATATACCACATTCAATTTATTTTAGGAATGTGTTATAACCTACATAGAGTTATTAGTTATAGACATACACCTATTCTATTTGTAATTGTTGTGGTGAGTGTAGATGGCATATACAGCCATGCTGTACCTTGCCCTGTAGTAGGTGTAGTAGAAAGAAAATAGCTGTAGAAGTTGGAAGACGTATCCTGGTTTTTTCGTTATAGGTATATCCATATTTTAAAATATGTAGTTTACATTAGAGATCAGCCTCAATTATAACAGCACAATTGATCTTTGTAGAACTACTATGAGAAAATACTTTCCTGTGATATATAAAATGATCTTCCATATATGAAATGTAGAAATTTTTGTGTTGTAATTAATGCACATGTATCTAAATTTATTATTTTCATATGAATTTTGTAGAAGTGATGAGTTTGCATCCAAGTGCTACTCTGGATATGCCAAGTTTAATTTACTATGTTAGAAATATGTTTTTTTAAAGTTGGTTTTCATATTTCATCCCAATACGGTTTTCATCATATATTTTTGCTGAAACTAGACGGGTAGACAGGTGGAGGACATTGTTTACTACTGTACATACGTTTTTAAAAAAAAATTAGGGATAGGATGTCTCGATAATCTGGCGGCTGACGTGGTTACTCAGCAGAACGCGGTGCAGCAGTGCGGTCAACGGTCCAAATCCTATATAGAAGAAAGGGAAACGACAATCATCAACAATTGAGCACCCGTAGCCGTCCCAGACTTACCCAGATAGACTACCAGAAATAATATTTTACACAAGGTCTGCTCTTTCTATTCCATCTGTTAGTAAGCACCCAAAGGTTTGCAACTTTGTATTGCTTCAAAAATTTTCCTCAATCAAATTAATGGCTTAATATATCTATTGCAGTTCATTTCATGGACATGGCTTGCAATGCAACTTCATATATAGATTAAATGCTCCTACAAGAATCCATTTCTTTTCATCATGTAGGGTTAACCTTTCGATATTCTCTAGGCACAAAGCCACAAACTATTACTTGCCCAGCTGATTTCATTGCCTTCTTTGCACCACCTTTCATGCTTTGAGAGCTATTTTGAGAACATATAGAGACTGATGTCCAGGCAGCTTCATATCCTTGCAAGTGCCATATTACATCAAGGTAAATGTTCATCATCTGTCATTCGAATCGGTACTTCTACTGTGCTAGCTGTTCTATTAATAGCAGCCTGTATGTCTTTCCACTCCTTAAAAGATAAACTCAGCAAAAAAATAGTATAGCAATCAAGAAAAATTATTCAGATTAATGGTGACACCCAGACCACACGTCATTCCACTTTTCTCTGTATCTGAAATTAGTTTTACTCAGTACAAATAAATGAGGAGATACAGATGTTAATTGCCAAGATTTAAGAGCACCGTGAATCAACTTGTAGGAATTCGTTACAACAAGAAAGCTCTTAAAAAAGCCCAAGATATTATGATCAGGGGCGGAGGCTCATGGAGGCGAAACTGCGCCCACCCCCCCCATGTGACAGCACTACTATTGGCAGTGTATGATAGTAAAACAGCCTATAAAAAAAGTTGTAGTTTCTGCACTAAGCTAATATAACAGTATTGTAGTTTTTACGATCAGCCTCTCCTTGTTTTTTATCCACCCTCCGCCGTTGATTATGATAGTATGTCTCTATTTCTTAAAAGTAAATATATCCTTCATAAAGTTGATATCTGATCTGCCTAATAATCACTTTGGAAGGATTTAGAGTTAACACTATTTTTTTGTACCTTATCTTTGTACAGGAGAAGCTTGGGGTTCCATTGATTCTATTCACTTCATCTCAAAACAAGGTAATATTTTTTTTTAATTGATCCCCAGTCAACTTTGTGATCTCCAGCTAAGACATATCATGGAAAAGAAAAACAACATTCAAATTTGGGACTACCTTCGACATGAATACAGGCCAACACAAAGATCAGATTTCTTCAAGAGATCCTCCCGAACAAGAAGCTTGATTCTCTATAATGGACATCTTGATATTTTTTAATGACATAATCCAACGAGCAGCTGTAGTGCTCAGCTCTGTCTTGATTATGACAAGCATATACCATGGATATTGCCATATAAGGATCACCAAACACAACATGGTTAATTGTGGCCCTCTGACCTCTAGAATCTGGTGTTCACATATTTTTTTTCTGCATAATTTAGTAAGATTCAACCAGTGATAAATCTAGATGTACAGAATGGCCTTCTCCATGGAGCAGCGGCAGCCGGGTTAACTTGTAGCTATGGTGATCCCAAATCTCTGCGAAGCTCATTGCGCACTCCATGTCCCACGCGATGGTCTCATCGTTTGCGCCGTCGGCAGCGGGGATCCATGACCACATGGACACCGTGTTGGTATTTCTTAGCGTAAGCAGCAAAGTCCGCAAAGCGCACGGAAAGTACCGTTGTAGCACTTCACCCGAAAGTGTTCAGGTATCGAATTTCCACGAGGAACGGCGCTAAGTCTGCTCTACCTATCTATCGGGGTCAAGCATAGGAGGTGAACGTGGAAGTGATGTGTTCCTTCAGTACTTAAACTAAGTCAGGCTACTCTTTCTATTAAGCGAGTATTGCCGGGCACCGGATCGCGCTGGTGCGCCGGGCGATGCCGGCCTCCAGCTCTACTCCGCAACCGACGTGGGAGGAATACAAAGGCGAATAGGGCTGTCACCACCTATCCCCTACCTCACTACCGTGGATTGCGCAGCAAACGAGGGTGATTCATAACTTAGACACCACGTCTACGCTATTCATCACTACTCTAGCGTCGTACGGGGTATCCCGTCTTCATCGAGGGACCCTCTACTAAAGCATTTACCAAAAGGCAAACAACGATCCCATAATCTCAACATAATAAAAGATAGCATGGAACTTAAGAATGGTAACTGAAGGTAAGACACGAATATCTTTCGCCAATCCTGAAAGATTACCCGCAGAGGTACAGGTATGGAGGCGGGAGCCGACAGGTCCAGCAAGACAGCCCGGTGGGCGCCGCCAATCCCTTACGCCACACGAGATAGCGGGGTCGCCTGCTCCTCTCTCTCTCTCTACCCTTCACTCTCTCACTCCCTTCGAGCGAATGGCGCTCTCTACACCACCCTATGTGTGAGACGTGGAGTGTAATTCCCGAAGGAATGTGGGGTGAGTGATGGATCACATGGTGAAGTGTGTGATGGAATGTGTGATCCTTTATTGAATGTGAATTGGTGTGAATTGGTGAGTTACAAGGGAGGAGAGTGGCCTCTTTATATAGGAAAGGACGAAGGAAAATGGAGGGTTGTCCCTTGTTCTAGGGAGGTTTCGGGATTTTGGCGGGAGTTCTTGGCGCCATCCCGAAAAGCACCGCATGCAACCGCCTTCACTCCTCGGACGCTGGTCAAGGCAAAAGCATGGCGGGATCGGGGCCAGGCCCACGGCGGGCGCCGCTGGAGGGCGCGGCGGCCGCCCGTGTTTGGCCCGCCGGTGCCGCGCCGCCAGTGGTGGGCTGGTGGCCCATTGTGGCTTGCGTTTTCGGAGGTGCTTTGGCCGGTTTGAGTCGGTTCTGGCCTGGTGGCTTTCCCCTTGACAATGCGCATTTCGAGTGTGCGCTTTTCTTCTTTATTTGGTGTACTTTCACTGTTTCCACTTTTATACCTGCAAAACATGTTTTCTCTGAATACAAGTGGAACTAGATTAATAGCAAATGTTTGTACGGTAAAAGCACATTATTTCTTATGTTATATAACTAAGTTGGCGGTATAAAGTGTATGATTTTGACCGCCAACAACTCCCCACACTTAGACTTTGCTCGTCCTCGAGTAAAGTACAAGACTAAGTGGGTTTACCTCCAATGATGTAAAATCTGCATACAAGTTATTCCAAGCTTCACCAAGCACTTGTGAAATTTTGATGTGTCTACCATATTAATCTTGGGTAATTGAATTATGGAACAACATGGATTCAAAACCCTTGCTTCAAATAAGTGCGGGGAACTTGATTTTGAAAATGTAAATATAGCCGTGCTCCTCGAATGATTCACTCGGATCACTCAAATATTTGTGGATGGTTCCTCACCGAGGCATATCAGAAGTTTTGCCTTCTTCTTTCCTACTTCTAAAAAGCTTATATGGATCTTTGGGTAAGGGAAAGATATAAGGCATACTTACTCGCATATATTGGTAGGTCAAAGCTTGGATCCAAGGAGAAGGATGGCATACCCCTAGATCAAGAAGTGCATGTGTGTGGATATTATAAAATGGAACCTATACTATACTCCTTGATGTTTGTGTGATCTCTCTTATGAACATTTTATTCTTGAGAACATGGCTATCTTTTGCATGAGCCTTCATGTGCTCATCGTTTTTTTTTTTTGATGATAAGTCTTGGACCTTCATGTGTGTCCAACTCTTTTTTTTTTTTTCGTGGGACCTTCATGTGTTCCCATTTTTTCATAGCCATGTCTCTAAAATTAAAGAGAGATCACTATACGGTAGAACATGGAGTATTTATTCCTATGATATTTTTTCTTATGTGTCTACGCCCCGGTGTAGGAGCAGAGCTTTTTTTTTTTTATGGACGAAAGCATGTTTTTAGCGTATTCCTAGTGTAGGAATAGCTGATATATGTGGCGTGCAAGTGATCTTGATATTGGGGGCATGACACCTATCTCAACAAGGGTCAACAAGACTTGACACAAGCTCAATGCAAAGATAAGTAGCATATGTGTAAGGTTTTCGCATTTGATAAATTCGATATGGCTCTGGTAGGAATTTGCATATCATTGAGGAGCATGCTCTTTGAATTTTGAATTTTGAAAACAAATCCCAAGTTCATATAAAAGAGCAAGGTTCAAATCATCCAGCTATATCACATATTCCAATTACTTAGATAACATGGGGTCCCTATGATAAATAATTCACAAGGCATAGGAATATTAGCAAGGAATAAAGAGTATGCAAATTTTATCAAAGGATAGCATGGAGATGGAGCGTCCCAAAAGTTTTGTCTTTTAGTGAGGAATAAAATATATGCCGACTGAAAGACATTGAGAGATTTAATGAGGTGGAGCTCCAGGATGATTAAATCATTTTAATGATCATATATTTTAATCTTGTTCAAAAGGGGAAAGTAAAGGATTTCAATTTTTACATTGTGTAGTCTCCTCCCACACTTGTTCTTTTGGCAAATTATATAGATAGAAAAGGCAAAAGGAACAAGTGTGCATCCAAAAGGTTTTGTCTTGTTCATGTGTTCAAATTTAAGCTTCAAAACTTTTTCGGGAGATGTGAGAGCGGGAGTTTTGCACAAACCGTTGTTTGAAGAGGAAGGAGTTAATGGTAGTCGTTCGTCTTGTCCTTCTCCATCGTGAATTGCTCGATGATCGTGCATTGTGTTGGGGAGATCTCGGGGTGGTTGTGATTGTATGATTGAGAGATCTCCCCACACTTATTCTTGTACCTGATTTTATTCAAACAAAGAAAACAAAACAAAGACAAGCATGTGGCTCTACCGGCTTGAACACCGTGGAGCCTTTATTGAGATTATATTTTATTATTATTATTTTATCTTATCTTATTTTGTTTGTTCATTATAACATCACTCGACCAAGGCTAATCATTATGAAACAAGTGTAAAGCGAGCCTTGACTCATCTCCAACATATGATACTCCCAAGGATTATGACAACAAGACTCTAAGTTCATTAATCAAAATCTAACGCCATGTCGAATTTTGATTAAAGGAGATCTTTTAACCTAAGCACCATGCTTAATTTAAAAAGGCCTATGGATGTACTGTTAACTAGTTCATCCAAACTAGAGAAAAATGTCCTAACAAGGGAAACATGAAGTTTTTATTTTCTTGGAGACAAAGATGAGTAAATGTGTTGGTGAACATTACCTTTGCGTACTGAGAATAAATACCGACGGTATTTATGGATGAAGCATTGAAGTTGTGGCTGCGGTTTGCATGATTGCTTTGTGCAGGTGGTTCTCAAGGCCGGGCCACACACACAACTTGTGTGTATGGACCATGGGTCTTGATGAGAGTAGCAAAGGATCAAAAAAGCGAGCCCTTCTTGCTTGTTAAAGCAATAAAGGGTGGAGTCGGGTGGCACTTTGTTTTTAACTTGACCATGTGGGGCCAACCTGCTCCTCTCTTCTTCTATTTTTTATATATATATATATATTTCTTCTCTCTCTTTTTTTCTCAATTCTTTTCTCTCTTTTTTTTTGTATATCTTCTCTTTTTTTTTTTCTTTCTCTCTCTTTTTAGCAAGCCAGGGCTGACATCATCACTTTTTTTATAACCCCTTGGTGGATGGAACTTGAGATTCTCACCATCTTCCCCCACACTTGGACTTTTGTGTAAAAGTCAAGTGTGCAAGGTCCGATCTTTCTTTGAGCATGTTCCGTCACCCATGAGCATCCAAGTTTCTTGTTGATGTGGCCCCTATTTTCTCAAGCATTGCATGCCTCTTTTGATCTTCTTAATCGATCTCCACACGGAATGGTTAGCGACAAGAATAACCGAAGGTGCACACTAACTTGACAACAAGCTTTTGCTTTTTATTAATCAGAGAAAATGTTTTTTATGAAAATATTAAGAGAGATAAAATATGTAAATAATGAATTTTTTTGATAGTCCGGGGTATCTCCCGGTAGTGCTTTGTTTATGGTCATAAGCTTGACCCAGGGAATTCTTCTTAAGCTATCAAGGGTGGTGAGGTTCCCAACCTCTCCACTAAGCATTGACCGTTTAAGATCAAGTCGCAAGGTTAGTGCCATCGTGCTACTACGAGATCAATGAAGATATATACAACCATCCTCTTAGAGAGTTTGTGAATGAAAATCAAGAGGAGGTTGGGATCCTTGTAGGAGCACGTGGTCACAAGTGAGGCAAGCTCTAGAGATCAAAAAAGGTGAGCATAAAACATGAGGGATCTCAAAGGAAGATGCTCAATTGTGGTTTCTGTCTTGGTCTCTAGAGTTGGTGCCTAGGGCATGTCCATGGCCCATGAGTTCTTATCCTCAAAAGGTATGTCATGAAAGACAAATGTTGTATCTTGACTATTGTCAAGAATAATGTTTTTTGTTGGCGGAGGGACATATCTTGTGTTCGAGTGAGTATGGCGAGTGGTTTATTTCACTAAGATAGAATAGCGACTTAAGTGAATCGAATGGAGTTATGAACTTCGCCTCCTCGAGCAGGTTTTTGTTGGAAAAGTGCTTCGCCTCTGGGATTTCTAGGTGAGAGGCAGAAACGATTTCCCAACTTCTCATCATGGTTCCCCTCGATAGTTTTTTTTTTCGTGAAAAAGTTTTTTTTTTTTTTTTTTTCAAGAGGGTGGCCTATGAGATGATCGAAGTCAAGGTTGAGATAGATATGAAGTCTAAGCACACCTCGGTTTTCGAGGGTTCAGAATCAACCTTGAATTCAATCGGGAACTCCGAAGGATGAAACATTCCTTCCTTCGGTGTTTGTGGTTGGAGAAGGGCTCAACGGTCGATCCTAAGGATGGTAAAGGTACGGATTCGGCTAATGAGGGCTTCTCAAAGCTTGACATGCCCTGGTTTTGGTGGGGTTTGTGTTTTACGATGGGAGAAGTGTGCTTCTCTAAGATTTGATTAAGGATCTTCCTTTGTTTCATCGTCAAGGCATAGGGTAGTGTCTATGTCAAGACCCAAACAAAAGATATGCGAAAACACATTGTCGGGTAATGACAAGTCTAGGCCGTGTGTATTAACTTTGTAAACCCTGGCCCAGCCGCACCTAGGATTCTTTCTTGTTATATTCAAAATCAAGGATTGTCCTTGGTAGGAAGTTGATGGGGAAAAATGGTATACAAAAATTCTCGTTGAGTTTTTTTTTTTCTAAATCCCCATTCAAACTTCCTATGACATCGCTGTACTATTGTTTTGCTTTCCCTATGAGGGAGAGCGGAAACAAATTCCACATGAGAATTTATCGTGTCATGTCAAGAATGCTCTTGGCATGAACACGACTCCTTGAAATCTTATAAGAGGCTAATGAGGTTGTCATAGAGCCTAACCTCTTCGGGCATGTCATACTCATGGGGAGAGACATCAGCGATTTTTTTTTCATCTCATGTGACTGTAATGAAAAAATGCTTTCCTCCCCAGCTTGACATCTACATCCCCGGATGTTGATAAATTAAGAAAATCGTTTTTAGGGATGCCCATTTGTAGTATCAAAAAAATTTTTTTTTTTTTGGATACCAAAATGTAAACATCATTTTTACATTCTTGTGCGAGAAGAATTCGGTCATGTATGGTTTCTTGGCAAAAGCCCGTGTTGGTTGGGTTCTAAAGGCTTCCTTCTCACATTTTTGTGCAAGGGATTTGAATATTTATACCCATAGCATGATTATACATGACCTCCACCAATCCTCAATAGAGTCATGGAGAAATGTTCATTGAGGGATTTTTTTCAAGGTTGGTTGGGATTGGTGGTTTCTTCTATTGTTCGTATTTCGAGGTGTTCTTGAATCCTTGACAAGGTCGGCCTCGAAATACGGGAGATCCTACCATGCGGTCCCCTTGGGTTTTGGTTCAGGCAAGGGTCTCTATAGGTGTATCAAGTTCGGCAATAGCCGAAGAGACTTCCCCTTCGATCTGCTTGGGTTCTACTCGAATGGGTTTTAGCGGGGGAGTATAAGAAATATAGTTTAGGAAAGCTCCTCCCTCCTCTGGGTTTTTATGTGAAAACGACCCTTCGGTAGTTATCTCAAGCAGTAGGACAGATCTGGGCCGGATCTGGTAAGAGTGGTAAAAACGGTCCCAGGTTGTACCTACCGTTTCATCTCCTAATTGTCAGAAGTTGAGTATCTCTTGTCGTAGGGAGTGGTAGGGGATAGAACGCGAGGGTTCTGCAGTTCTTCCCATTTACCAAATTTCTACATTTTGAGTGAGCACAGAGCTGCTCAAACTCCCTTAGGTGATGATATAGGTTTTCCTATTCCAAGCCTGAAAAGGCTTGGACCTGAACCATGGCTATAAAGCCAGGGCGGAGCTCAAATCCCAAAGTTGTGCTTGGCTTTGAAGATTGACACGGTTCTAAGAGCTCGCCCTTAGGAGCAAAAAGGTTTAGAGATGGTTGCTCCATAATTAAAACTAACTAGAAAAAAAATGAAAAAGAATGGCGAGGGGTAAGGGCTCACACTGATAAACTAGGTTTTGCAAACTATAACGACAACCGTTCGAACGGCGGCTTTAAATGCTTGTTGGTATTTCTTAGCGTAGCGGCAAAGTCCCATAAGCGCACGGAAAGTACCGTTGTAGCACTTCACCCGAAGTGTTCCGGTATCGAATTTCCACAGGGAACGGGCGCTAAGTCTACTCTACCTATCTATCAAGGGTCAAGCATAGGAGGTGAACGTGGAAGTGATGTGTTCCTTCAGTACTTAAACTAAGTCAGGCTACTCTTTCTATTAAGCGAGTATTACTTCGGGCACCGGATCGCGCCTGGTCTGCCAGCGATGCCGGCCTCTAGCTCTACTCCGCAACCGGACGTGGAGGAATACAGTGGGCGAATAGGGCTGTCACCACCTATCCCCTACCTCACTACCGTGGATTGCGCAGCAAACGAGGGTGATTCATAACTTAGACACCACGTCTATGCTATTCATCACTACTCTAGCATCGTGCGAGGGTATCCCGTCTTCATCGGGGACCCTCTACTAGAGCATTTACCAAAAGGCAAACAACGATCTCGTAATCTCAACATAATAAATGATAGCGTGGAACTTAAGAATGGTAAGCGAAGGTAAGACACGAATATCTTTCGCCAATCCCGAAAAGATTACCCGCAGAGGTACAGGTATGGAGGCGGGAGCCGACGGGTCCGCACTCCGACACATTGGTGGGCGTCGCCAATCCTTACGCCACACGAGACGGCGGGGTCATTTGCTCCTCTCTCTCTCTCTACCCTTCACTCTCTCACTACCTTCGAGCGAATGGCGCTCTCCACACCACCCTATGTGTGAGACGTGGAGTGTAATTCCCCGAAGGAATGTGGGGTGAGTGATGGATCACATGGTGAAGTGTGTGATGGAATGTGTGATCCTTTATTGAATGTGAATTGGTGTGAATTGGTGAGTTACAAGGGAGGAGAGTGGCCTCTTTATATAGGGAAAGGAGGAAGGAAAATGGAGGGTTGTCCCCTGTTCTAGGGAGGTTTCGGGGATTTTGGCGGGAGTTCTTGGCGCCATCCTAAAAAGCACCGCATGCAACCGCCTTCACTCCTCCGGACGCGGGTCAAGGCAAAAAAAAAGCGGCGGGGGGGGGCCAGGCCCACGGCTGGCGCGCCGGTGCGGCGGCCGGCCCAGTTTGGTCCGCCTAGTGCCGCGCCTTCCACAGGTGGGCGGTGGCCCATTGTGGCTTCTTGCGTTTTGGAGGTGCTTTGGCCCGGTTTGAGTCGGTTCTAGCCTGGTGGCTTTCCCTTGACAATGCGCATTCTCGAGTGTGCGCTTTTCTTCTTTATTTGGCGTATTTTTCACTGTTTCCACTTTTATACCTGCAAAACATGTTTTCTATGAATACAAGTGGAACTAGATTAATAGCAAAGGTTTGTACGGTAAAAGCACATTATTTCTTATGTTATATGACTAAGTTGGCGGTATAAAGTGTATGATTTTGACCGCCAACACACCGTTCTTCGCGGCTTCGCCCTCGAGGGGCGATGATCTCCACGTACCCACAGGCCACCTTGGCTCGGCGATGCATCGGTGGTTGTGGATGTTGGGCGGGCCTTGTCGAGAGCGCAGCCTTCGGGGATCCGGTGAAAGAGCAGCGGAGGCTCATCGAGGTCATGGAAGGGGTCGAGGCCGATGATCCCCACGAGAGAGGTCGAACCACCGGAGGATCTTCTTGTAGGAGATCACACCGAGGAGGGAACCCACTCGCCGTCGTGGCTCGTGTCATTCGGCAAGGGGTTTTTGCGTGGTCTCTCGGGCGCCACCGGCCGGGAGCGCCCGAACGTAAGTAGACGAGCATGGCGCGCTGCGGCCCTTTTGCACCATCGCCTTGAAAATGACGTAGGCTTTGCCGTGGCCGATGGAGACGAACCCGATGCTCGATGTTGGAGACGACGGCATATTTGCCGTGGCGAGAGAGGGGATGTGTAACATCCCGGATGTTAATAGGTAATTAAAATTTTGATCATGTCATCATTAAGCATAATCATCAAGCATTGTCATTTAAGCTTTGCATTTCATGTTTAAATGTTTATATCATGTTGTATGCCATGCTTTACTTATTCCTTGAATGATTTGTTTGAGCAATGTTTAGTCTCTAATTAATTGCCTAGGTTTGAAAGGAAGTGTATTTTTGAAAACAAATTTGAAAATTATTTATTTATTTATTAACCCTAGTTCCAAACCCCTTTTCTACCCCTTTTCTATAGTTCAAAATCTCAAAAAGAATTTGGGGTGGGTTTCAAAAGAGAAAAGGTAGAGTTTTCAAATTGAGTCAAAGTGGTATTTTGAGTTTTCAAAGTTTCCATGAAAAATTTGAAGAAAATTTGAATTCGACAAAGCCCTAATTTGCCCCTTTTTTGATAGTTTCAAAATTATGCAAAATTTGACAAAAGTACCAAAAAGCCAATTTGTAGATCTTGTTTTGTTTTATCAAAGTGCTTTTGGAAGTTTTTAAAGTTGTTTATAAAATTTTGGAGCAAATGTGAATTTATTCAAACTTCTAATTTGACCCTATTTCAAAAAGTCATATTTGGAGGCCGAATTTGAAAATCTATCAATTAGAGAAAATGTTCATCTTGAAATTTTAAGCAAAGTTGCTTTTTGAAGTTTTTCGAGTTCAGTTCAAATTTTGGGAGAATTTGGCAAAATTCAGTGAATAGGGTTTGGAGCTACAATGTCGGCGGCCGGGGGGTTTCCTTGTTCACCTCCATGCGGGCGGCCGGCCGGCGTCCGCCGTGGTCGCCGCGGCGCCTCGCCATCTTCTCACGTCACCGTCGAAGCTGGGGGCTTCGCGGCGTCACCATCCACCTGTCCATCCTCGTCCTTGCTCTATAAAGCCATGAGCGGCGTCGTGTTTCTCTTTTCCTTCTTCTTCCTCATCGCCGACGCCCCTGCGCCGCCGCCCCGTGCCGTCGTCGTTGAACTTTAATCCACCAAATCGACAACACCGCAGCTCCGCAACTCCCTTTGCGCTTTCTCTTGCACTTGCTCGCGCCGTTCATTTTTATTATGAAGCCTAGATAAAAGATCGGCTACTGAATTTTCTACTCCTTTCTTATCTCTTATTTCTATATCAAATTCTTGGAGCAAAAGAATCCATCGGATCAATCGAGGTTTAGCATCTTTCTTAGTGAGGAGGTATTTAAGAGCGGCATGGTCGGTGTAAATAATCACCTTGGCCCCCACTAAGTAAGATCCGAACTTGTCTATTGCAAAGACTATAGCTAACATCTCTTTTTCGGTGGTAGCATAGTTAAGCCGCGGGTCCGCAACAAGGTTTTGCTAGCATAGGATATGGCATAGTGCTTTTTATCCTTAGTTTGGCCAAGAACGGCTCCTACAAACAAAGTCGCTAGCATCACACATGATCTCGAAAGGCAACGCCCAATCGGGTGGTTGGATGATTGGTTTGAGATTGCCTTTTGAGGATTTGAAAGGATTCATAGCACTCATTGTCGAAGACAAAAGGTGCATCTTTAGCTAAGAGGCTAGTCGTGGGTCTAGCGATTTGAGAAAAGTTTTTGATGAATCGCCTATAGAACCCCAAGCGTGGTCTAGGAAGAAGGACTCCTTTTACATTTGTGGGAGGTGGAAGTTGTTCAATAACTTCAATCTTTGCTCTATCCACTTCTATCCCACGTTCGGACACCTTGTGTCCAAGCACTATCCCTTCTCGAACCATAAAGTGACATTTTTTCCAATTTAGGACTAAGTGCTTTTTCCTCACAACGTTGTAAGACCTTGTATAAATTCTCCAAGCAATCATCGAAGGTTTTGCCATAGACGGTAAAATCATCCATGAACACCTCCATAATCTTTTCAATCATTTCAGAGAAGATAGACATCATGCACCTTTGGAAAGAAGTCGGAGCATTGCACAAACCGAATGACATTCGTCGGTATGCATAAGTTCCGCACGGGCATGTAAAAGTGGTCTTATTTTGGTCATCGGGGTGGATTGGGATTTGATGATATCCGAATACCCATCAAGGAAACAAAAGAAAGAGTGTTTTGCAAGCCGTTCCAACATTTCATCAATGAAGGGTAACGGGAAGTGATCTTTCTTTGTTGCCTTGTTAAGTTTCCGGTAGTCAATGCACATACGCCACCCAGTGACAGTGCGCTGAGGAATGAGTTCATTCTTCTCATTCGTAACAACCTTCATTCCTCCTTTCTTTGGGACAACTTGGACAGGACTAACCCACTCACTATGTGGCACATGATAGATAATCCCGGCATGCAAAAGCTTAAGAACCTCTTTCTTAACAACCTCTCGCATGGCGTTGTTAAGCCTCCGCTGTGGTTCCCTCGAGGGTGATGCATCAGGATCTATAGGGATACGATGCATACAAAGCGCGGCACTAATCCCTATGAGGTCCTCGGCGAGTAGCCTATGGTTGATTTATGTCTTTCTAAGGCAGTGACAAGTTTATGGGTTTCTTCATGGGAAAGCTTGTCACTTATTATGACTGGAGTTTCTCGGTTATTATCGAGAAAGACATATTTCAGACCAGGAGGAAGGGGTTTTAGCTCAACTGAGGGTCGTGGTGGCACCTCTGTTTCATCTAATTCAATTGGCTCAGCCGGCTCTTCTTCTTCTTCAATGAAGTGTTCAACATCAAAAACTGGTTCGACCATCTCTACTAGATGTACCATTAAGACATCCTCAATAGGATCTTGTTTAGGCTTGGGTTCTACTATCGCATTATGTGAGCGTGCGAATGAAATAGCGATAGGAGAATTTCCCAGCTTTAAATCCAAGAGACCTTGTTTTGGTCTCTCTTGAAAGAGTGTTCCTACAGGTACGCCAATCAAGAGGTACATGTCCGAGATGTCATAGATGTGAAAATCTAGACGATATTCAGAGCCTCTTATGCGCAAAGGAATAGATCTCATGACCCCATAACTCTTGAGTGTAACTCCAAAAGGAGTTCTTAAAAGTTTATGAGATGGGATCAGGATTTCGTTGGGAATAAGCTCTTCAGCTAAAGACTTTGATATTATATTCATCCCAACGGTAGGATTATAATGAGCCTCAATGGTTGTATTCTTTAGAATACAAGTTAGAACTTCTGAGGGGGCAATGATTCGGGCTACCTCAGAGGATAACTCCGTTTCTGCCAACCACTCACGGCTCATGATGGCTGAGAGTCCTTTGATGTGTTCCATAAGGAAAGGATCATTGGGTGGCCCCTGGTCATCCTCAAATGGTGCAGAGTGCACCAGAGGCTTTACTTGCTTTGGAAAATTCGAGGCATTGCCAAAATCTTCAAAAAGATTTGCCTCGATTTCTGATAAGAATGTGCAAGGATGGGGTTCATCACTTTCTAGAGTGTTGTCTAGAGTGTGTTGTGTTCCCATGGCAGAGGGTTCGATGGCAACCAAATCATTAGAGGGTTTTATAGGAATTTTAGATTCGGCTGTGTGTGTCTCTTCTTGTTGTTCGGGGCTTGGCTCGATTTCTTCTTCTTCGGGGAGCTCATCAAAGATGCCAGTGTAGGGGGTGTTTTCAAAGATTCTTTCAAGAATGGCTTTTCCCTCACTAACAATTTTATGTGAGAATGAACCTCCTAAAGCGATGTCGAGATGCAGAGCAGCTTCCTTGTTAAGACCGCGATAAAAGTGAATGTATAGGACATGGTCAGGCAAGGAAAGGTTTGGACCAGAATTGGTAAGGCTTATGAATCTAGCCCAGGCTGCTCCTAGAGTCTCCTTCTCTTTTTGTCTAAATGTAAGCACTTCAATTCTAAGGTCAGCAATCTTATAAAGAGGGAAGAAAGCAAGACAAAACTTGTCTCGAAGTTCATCCCAATTTCCATTCACGCTTCCTACAGAATGAGCATACCACTTTTTCGCTCTTCCCTTAAGGGGGAACGGAAATAACTTCCATTTAATGGTCTCTTGTGTCATGCCAGCAATACTCCGACAAGAACACAACTGCTCGAATTCTTTAAGGTGGGCGTATGGATCTTCATCTCGCTAAACCGAGAGAAGGATTGCTCCCGCACCTTGGCTTTAAGAGCAGGGCGAAGCTCATAGCCATCTGTAAGAATGGGGTGTGATGATGGTGGAGGCTCCAACAAGTCGCCCTTTGGAACAAAGAATTTATAGATTGAAGTGAAATCCATGTGGTAGGGGTAGAAAGATAAAAGAGGATAAATGGATGAACTTGGTTCTAAACTAGAATAGCTACCGTTCCCAACAACGGCGCCGAGAAAAGCTTGTTGGTATAAATTAACGCATAAACAGAGAGAAATCCGCATAGCGCGCGGATACCAGGTGTAGCTTTCACCCGGAAGTATTCCAAGGTATCGATTTCCATGGGGAACGTGAAGTGCACTAGAAAGTCTCAAGGTAAGCCCAAGGATAAGCCCGATGAGAAGTATTTTTGGTAGGAAGAGAGGGATGTCTATGGTATTCTAAGTTGTTCTAATTAATTAAGATCAAATTACTATCTTTCACTTACTATGGAGCAACGGTACCTTCCGATCCTCGAATAAGACGGGGAAGGGGTGATCGGGGAAGGTCTGCAAAAAAGCTCTACGAAAACACCAACCTATACGTGGTGGACTACAAAGGCCCGACAATTTTGTCACCTCTGGGGCTACCACAACTATCTACGTAAGATTGGGCGCAAACTCGGGTAAACTATAGTCTAGACACCACGTCTACACTAACGCTTACTACTCTAATCTAGATCTTAAGACTAGAGCACTCAATACGAGCGGAGATCAAGTAAGCAAAATATAATAAGAACTTAATCAAGAAGAAAACATAGAATTAGTAAATGAAGAACCTGGATGTAACTCGATGAAGAATTAGATCCGTAGAGGTACAAAGTCGAGGAGAAGCCGACAAGTCCAGCTTCTCATCAAGCTCTCACCTCTCCTCTCTCCTTATTTTCTAACAGCTAAAACTAAGAGAAAGATCCATACAA
Organism: Hyparrhenia diplandra; assembly: GCA_015847255.1. Taxonomy (NCBI): domain Eukaryota; kingdom Viridiplantae; phylum Streptophyta; class Magnoliopsida; order Poales; family Poaceae; genus Hyparrhenia; species Hyparrhenia diplandra. The sequence goes on from JADLZK010007563.1 coordinate 340,616, forward strand.
GGGACCCCTCTCTTGATCTAATGAATACAATAATGAATTAGGGTTTAGCCTAGGGGGCAGGGGGTCTCCTTATATAGTCCTAGGCGATGCACCGTAGCCGTTGGATCAAACCGACCTATAGCAACGGTGTAGATCTCATCTCAATGGCGGTTATGAACCGACCTAAAAAGATGGTCACTGACAGGTGGGACCAGAGGGCCGTCGCCCACGAGGTGGGGGGGCGGCCGCCCCGCTTATTGCCGGTGGGGCCACCCGAGGGCCCGATCTTCGGTATCTTCTAGATTGTTCTTGCGTGGGTTCCAAGTTGGATTGCTTCGCGGGCAAGTTTCTTCATCGTATGTGGTCCAAACTCTAGGGTTTTTTCTGCTTTTATCTGTTTAGTCCCTGAAAAGATATAAATCACCAAAACTCGTGGAAATATGTCAGTAAAGCCCCTAGTCTAAGTGATATTTCTTTTTATGCCCTTATTTCATATTTTGTTGACATATAAAAGTATATCATAAGATATGTCAACAAACTCCCCTAAGCTTACCTCTTGCTAGTCCCTAGCAAGACTTACTTTTTTATATTATTGTTGGATCGGGAGTTGCCGCAACGCTTTCACGCCTCAAAAGTACACATGCTTTCAAACAAAATTTCTCCTCCCGGATAAGAATAAACTGTTTCAACCTTCAACTTACCCATCTTACCTTTAACCATGGAGCTTATAGCCTTTTCTTTGGATCTTGGGTAATTAAAAAGATAGAACAATCAAGTCAAGCACCATATCTTAAACTCTTTGTTCAACTGTCATTCTCGAGTTTTTGCAAGTTTTCAAAATAAAACTCAAAGTTTCTGTATGACTCTCTCATGTCTCTCATTTGTGATATTTATGGATTCTCACTAAGGCAACAAGGTTGTTTTGCCTTTCTCTCATAATATGTGGTATTTTTGGCTAAGGCAGTAGGACACTATGCCTTCTCTTTCTCACCCTATATCTAAGGCTTATATGTGGAGCTCTAGGTGGGAGAAAACTAAATCTACTTACTAAGCATATATTGTAAGTTCAAGCAATGGATCCAAAGTCACGAGTCATACTGATCAAGTGATGCATGTGTATGGTGGAATGAATATGGTGATAGGTGAATAATGAGGGTGAATGCAATGAGGTGTATCTAATGGATGAGGGGAAAGCCTAATTCTACTTTTGCTCCTTGAGGAATCATCTCTCTTTGGAATTTGGAATATTTGTGAGAACTTGGGTTGTATCTTTTTTTTTTTTTCTTTTCTTATTTTCATCATTTTTTTCATGGAGAGGCAGGCATCTAAGTACCCATTGTTTTTCGCGGACACTTGTCCATTTTTTTAACTCTCCTTTTTTCTTCTCTCTCTTTTTTTTCTCTTTTTTTTTAAATACAACCCAAATCTCTTTTGCTAAACTTTTGAGAGATAGACAAGAGTAATGGAGCTTTGTAAGATGTTGGCTAAGTGGATAGGTGTAGGGAATATTTTTGGTTGCTCTATCCCAGGACAGGAGTAGAACATTTTTGGTGGATATATGATGGGTGTATAGTGGATGCGTACTTCTAGGGTAGAAGTAGCATAAATGCAAGTGGAGTAGAGTGGAGCGGAGTGGAATGAGGTGGAGTGTACACGATCAGCATGACAAGTTTCTAAGGGTCAACAAAGATTGAACAAACTCAATGCAAAGCAAGCAGCCTATATATATATTAAAGGGTTTTCCTAATCTAGGGAGCATGTATATATGGCTGTGGTAGGAGGTTCAACACTCTTGTCACACAGGAACTTATCATGTGCACTTTCAATTTTTTTCAAAATAAATCTCAGAAATCTAGTATCACTAGGAGTAAGATCAATAGCAGCTCAGACTTTCATATATCATATCCGTCAATTACCTAGACTTTAGAGCAAGCAATTGCAACCCACAGGTTTCAGGTTCAGAGTAAATCTCAAGTCAAAGCAGTTTTGCATTTGAGGCTCAAGAGAAATTAAGCTTGAAAGCTAGGCACTAAAAAAGTGTTACGGCGGAGCAACTATTCATCATCTCCATGTTGGCAAATTTTAGGATTTATTTTAGTTGAGCAAAAGCAAATGGGTGTACACTCTCTTTTAATCATTTATTCTCACTCTAACAAAAGACTCTTCAAACGACTAGACTCTATAAAACTAGACTCTTAGCAAACTCTATAGCAAACCAAATATTTAGCTAATAATAATATATAGTAGAGATAGTAGAGATACTTATCGGGATAAGCGGGGTGCTCTCCCCAAGCTAGATTGAAGTGTAGTTGTTGATGATGTAAAAGTTGAGGTAGATGGCGACAATGGTGTCAGCCTATCATGTCTCTCTCCCTTAAATCCTGCAAAACTCAAATAGACAACAAAACTTGTGGACAAGGTTAAGCGTTAGTGGTTAGCCACTTAAGTTTTAGTTGTCTAGAGCTTTTTATATTGGTTCATTAAATTGCAAAAATTCAATCACGTCAATTTCTTCTAAATTTTCTCGGTTCTAGAAAAACTTTTAAACGTTGGCCATTTACCTTGAATATGTTACCTGTATCATCCTCGAAGTGTGATCGCGCCATGTGGTGCAACTTCAATCACTTTGAATGGCCCTTCCCATTTGCTTCGAAGTTTTTCATGACCGAAGAGTTTCACTCTTGAGTTGAACAGTAGAACTTTATCTCCAGGGTTGAACTATTTATGCTTGATTCTCTTGTCATGCCACCTTTTTGTTCTTTCTTTGTAAATCTTGGCACTATGATAAGCCTTTTCTCTCCATTCTTCTAGCTCAGATATTTGCATCTGTCGATTCTTGCCAGCTAGATAGAGGTCCATGTTCCATTTCTTGATTGCCCAGTGTGCTCTGAATTACAGTTCAACAGGCAAGTGGCATGTTTTTCCATGTACAAGGCGATAAGGTGACATGCCTATGGGTGTTTTGTATGCAGTTTGAAATGCCCATAGTGCATCATGAAGCTTGTATTTCCATTTCTTTCCCATTTCATCCACGTCTTACGTAGAATGTTCTTGATTTGCTTATTTGATGTCTCGGCTTGACCGCTTGTTTGAGGATGGTAGGGAGTAGCAATGTTGTGTTTGACTTCATATTCTGTCAAGAATTTTCTGAAGGTCTTGTCGATGAAATGTGATCCTCCATCACTTATGACCAATCGAGGTGTACCAAATCTTGGGAATATTATTTCATGAAACATCTTCTTGACATGCTTTGAATCATTGGCTCGACATGGCATTGCTTCTACCCACTTGGACACATAGTCAACTGCCACCAAGATGTATTCAAGTATCTCCGGACTTTGGAAATGGTCCCATGTAGTCGATTCCCCGGACATCAAACAACTCTATTTGGAGGTTGTTGAAGTGGCATTGCATCTCGAGTATTGATGTTTCCATGCTTCTGACATCTAGCGCATCTTTTAACATACTCCTTTGTATCTTGATACATTGTTGGCCAATAGAATCCGCTTTGCCAGATCTTAGCATGTGTACGGTGTACTCCATAATGTCCTCCATAGGGTGATGCATGACATCTGTCTATGATCTTCAAGCCTTCTTCAATTGGGACACATCTCCGTAGCAATCCATCAGAGCAGACTCGATAGAGATATGGATCATCCCACAAGTGGCAGCGAGCATCATACTTGAGTTTCCTCTTATCCTCCCCTGGTGCTACATAACCTGCAACCATATAATTCACAATATTCGCGTACCAAGGGTCGGAGTGTGTGACCTTGAGGAGTGTGTCATCCCTTAGGTAATCATTAATGGGTAACTCATGTTCATTTTTATTATGAAGCCTAGATAAAAGATCGGCTACTGAATTTTCTACTCCTTTCTTATCTCTTATTTCTATATCAAATTCTTGGAGCAAAAGAATCCATCGGATCAATCGAGGTTTAGCATCTTTCTTAGTGAGGAGGTATTTAAGAGCAGCATGGTCGGTGTAAATAATCACCTTGGCCCCCACTAAGTAAGATCTGAACTTGTCTATTGCAAAGACTATAGCTAACATCTCTTTTTCAGTGGTAGCATAGTTAAGCTGTGGTCCAGACAAGGTTTTGCTAGCATAGGATATGGCATAGTGCTTTTTATCCTTAGTTTGGCCAAGAACGGCTCCTACAGCAAAGTCGCTAGCATCACACATGATCTCGAAAGGCAACGTCCAATCAGGTGGTTGGATGATTGGAGCTGAGATTGCCTTTTTGAGGATTTGAAAGGATTCATAGCACTCATTGTCGAAGACAAAAGGTGCATCTTTAGCTAAGAGGCTAGTCAGGGGTCTAGCGATTTGAGAAAAGTTTTTGATGAATCGCCTATAGAACCCTGCGTGGTCTAGGAAGCTTCGGACTCCTTTTACATTTGTGGGAGGTGGAAGTTGTTCAATAACTTCAATCTTTGCTCTATCCACTTCTATCCCACGTTCGGACACCTTGTGTCCAAGCACTATCCCTTCTCGAACCATAAAGTGACATTTTTTCCAATTTAGGACTAAGTGCTTTTCCTCACAACGTTGTAAGACCTTGTATAAATTCTCCAAGCAATCATCGAAGGTTTTGCCATAGACGGTAAAATCATCCATGAACACCTCCATAATCTTTTCAATCATTTCAGAGAAGATAGACATCATGCACCTTTGGAAAGAAGCTGGAGCATTGCACAAACCGAATGACATTCGTCGGTATGCATAAGTTCCGTACGGGCATGTAAAAGTGGTCTTATTTTGGTCATCAGGGTGGATTGGGATTTGATGATATCCAGAATACCCATCAAGGAAACAAAAGAAAGAGTGTTTTGCAAGCCGTTCCAACATTTCATCAATGAAGGGTAACGGGAAGTGATCTTTCTTTGTTGCCTTGTTAAGTTTCCGGTAGTCAATGCACATACGCCACCCAAAGGCGGTCTATTTGAGGAATGAGTTCATTCTTCTCATTCGTAACAACCTTCATTCCTCCTTTCTTTGGGACAACTTGGACAGGACTAACCCACTCACTATGTGGCACATGATAGATAATCCCGGCATGCAAAAGCTTAAGAACCTCTTTCTTAACAACCTCTCGCATGGCGTTGTTAAGCCTCCGCTGTGGTTCCCTCGAGGGTGATGCATCAGGATCTATAGGGATACGATGCATACAAAGCGCGGCACTAATCCCTATGAGGTCCTCGAGCGAGTAGCCTATGGTTGATTTATGTCTTTCTAAGACAGTGACAAGTTTATGGGTTTCTTCATGGGAAAGCTTGTCACTTATTATGACTGGAGTTTCTCGGTTATTATCGAGAAAGACATATTTCAGACCAGGAGGAAGGGGTTTTAGCTCAACTGAGGGTCGTGGTGGCACCTCTGTTTCATCTAATTCAATTGGCTCAGCCAGCTCTTCTTCTTCTTCAATGAAGTGTTCAACATCAAAAACTGGTTCGACCATCTCTACTAGATGTACCATTAAGACATCCTCAATAGGATCTTGTTTAGGCTTGGGTTCTACTATCGCATTATGTGAGCGTGCGAATGAAATAGCGATAGGAGAATTTCAACTTTTTAAATCCAAGAGACCTTGTTTTGGTCTCTCTTGAAAGAGTGTTCCTACAGTACGCCAATCAAGAGGTACATGTCCGAGATGTCATAGATGTGAAAATCTAGACGATATTGAGCCTCTTATGCGCAAAGGAATAGATCTCATGACCCCATAACTCTTGAGTGTAACTCCAAAAAGGAGTTCTTAAAAGTTTATGAGATGGGATCAGGATTTCGTTGGGAATAAGCTCTTCAGCTAAAGACTTTGATATTATATTCATCCCAACGGTAGGATTATAATGAGCCTCAATGGTTGTATTCTTTAGAATACAAGTTAGAACTTCTAAGGGGGCAATGATTCGGGCTACCTCAGAGGATAACTCCGTTTACGCCAACCACTCACGGCTCATGATGGTGAGAGTCCTTTGATGTGTTCCATAAGGAAAGGATCATTGGGTGGCCCCCTCGGTCATCCTCAAATGGTGCAGAGTGCACCAGAGGCTTTACTTGCTTTGGAAAATTCGAGGCATTGCCAAAATCTTCAAAAAAGATTTGCCTCGATTTTCGATAAGAATGTGCAAGGATGGGGTTCATCACTTTCTAGAGTGTTGTCTAGAGTGTGTTGTGTTCCCATGGCGTAGGGTTCGATGGCAACCAAATCATTAGAGGGTTTTATAGGAATTTTAGATTCGGTTTGTGTGTGTCTCTTCTTGTTGTTCGGGGCTTGGCTCGATTTCTTCTTCTTCGGGGAGCTCATCAAAGATGCCAGTGTAGGGGGTGTTTTCAAAGATTCTTTCAAGAATGGCTTTTCCCTCACTAACAATTTTATGTGAGAATGAACCTCCTAAAGCGATGTCGAGATGATGAGCGACTTCCTTGTTAAGACCGCGATAAAAGTGAATGTATAGGACATGGTCGGGCAAGGAAAGGTTTGGACCGTAATTGGTAAGGCTTATGAATCTAGCCCGTGCTGCTCCTAGAGTCTCCTTCTCTTTTTTGTCTAAATGTAAGCACTTCAATTCTAAGGTCAGCAATCTTATAAAGAGGGAAGAAAGCAAGACAAAACTTGTCTCGAAGTTCATCCCAATTTCCATTCACGCTTCCCTCTGAGAATGAGCATACCACTTTTTTCGCTCTTCCCTTAAGGGGAACGGAAATAACTTCCATTTAATGGTCTCTTGTGTCATGCCAGCAATACTCCGACAAGAACACAACTGCTTGAATTCTTTAAGGTGGGCGTATGGATCTTCATCTGCTAAACCAGAGAAGGATTGCTCCCGCACCTTGGCTTTAAGAGCAGGGCGAAGCTCATAGCCATCTGTAAGAATGGGGTGTGATGATGGTGGAGGCTCCAACAAGTCGCCCTTTGGAACAAAGAATTTATAGATTGAAGTGAAATCCATGTGGTAGGGGTAGAAAGATAAAAGAGGATAAATGGATGAACTTGGTTCTAAACTAGAATAGCTACCGTTCCCCGGCAACGGCGCCAGAAAGCTTGTTGGTATAAATTAACGCAAACAGAGAAATCCGCAAGCGCACGGATACCGGTGTAGCTTTCACCCGGAAGTATTCCAAGGTATCGATTTCCATGGGGAACGTGAAGTGCACTAGAAAGTCTCAAGGTCGCCCAAGGATAACTGATGAGAAGTATTTTTGGTAGGAAGAGAGGGATGTCTATGGTATTCTAAGTTGTTCTAATTAATTAAGATCAAATTACTATCTTTCACTTACTATGGAGCAACGGTACCTTCCGATCCTCGAATAAGACAGGGAAGGGGTGATCAGGGGAAGGCTGCCAAAAAGCTCTACGAAACACCAACCTATACGTGGTGGACTACAAAGGCCTGACAGAGCTGTCACCTCTGGGGCTACCACAACTATCTGTAAGATTGGGCGCAAACTCAGGTAAACTATAGTCTAGACACCACGTCTACACTAACGCTTACTACTCTAATCTAGATCTTAAGACTAGAGCACTCAATACGAGCGGAGATCAAGTAAGCAAAATATAATAAGAACTTAATCAAGAAGAAAACATAGAATTAGTAAATGAAGAACCTGGATGTAACTCGATGAAGAATTAGATCCGTAGAGGTACAAAGTCGAGGAGAAGCCGACAAGTCCAGCTTCTCATCAAGCTCTCACCTCTCCTCTCTCCTTATTTTCTAACAGCTAAAACTAAGAGAAAGATCCATACAAGGGACCCCTCTCTTGATCTAATGAATACAATAATGAATTAGGGTTTAGCCTAGGGGGCCGGGGGTCTCCTTATATAGTCCTAGGCGATGCACCGTAGCCGTTGGATCAAACCGACCTATAGCAACGGTGTAGATCTCATCTCAATGGCGGTTATGAACCGACCTAAAAGATGGTCAGCGGCGGGTGGGACCAGAGGGCCGTCGCCGACGACGGGGGGGGCGGCCGCCCGGCTTCTCGCCGGGTGGGCCACCGCCGGGGCCCGATCTTCCGGTATCTTCTAGATTGTTCTTGCGTGGGTTCCAAGTTGGATTGCTTCGCGGGCAAGTTTCTTCATCGTATGTGGTCCAAACTCTAGGGTTTTTTCTGCTTTTATCTGTTTAGTCCCTGAAAAGATATAAATCACCAAAACTCGTGGAAATATGTCAGTAAAGCCCCTAGTCTAAGTGATATTTCTTTTTATGCCCTTATTTCATATTTTGTTGACATATAAAAGTATATCATAAGATATGTCAACAATGGTCGCGCCCGCCTAAGGCCATTTTGGGTCGATTAGTTGGGAGTTTAGGATCGCTGGAGGTGTGAAGAAGATGATGCCATGCTCGTCGTCGCCGGAGAGAGCTGGGGAGCTCTTCCGTCGCGTGGCCGCGCTTGGCCGCCGCCATGGCCGCCAAACGATGGGGATGGGGTCCCTTTGTCGCCGCGTTAGCTAGCCTAGGTTGTTCGCCATGATACATAGAGCGCATAGGTGCAAGCCGCGCCGCCGACGAGGTAGCGCCGGCCAAAGCCGGCGGGGAGCCGGTCAGCGCCGCCGGCGCCTTGTCGGCGCCGACGGCCGGCCCCGTCTGTCGCCGGGATGAGAGCGAGAGGGAGGCGGGAAGGAGAGCTGGGCGGCCTGTTGGCCTTTGGGCGAGTTGGGCGGTTTAGGTCCAACGGCGGTTTGTTTTATTTAATTTGTTTTGTCATTTTGTTATGTTTGAATAGTCTTTGAACATTGTGAATTTCATATAAATTCAAGTACTTGTTTAAAAATTCTGAAAATTTTTGTGTAGCCTTCCTATGAGTATATCTACTCATGAAAAATATTAAACTTTGATTTTGAGTAGTTCTTGCATGATTTAAAAATACAATCTTTAATTAAAAAATGCATCTTCCATGATTTTTAGAAAATAAAATATTTATTTAAAATCATGAAAATTGGTTTGGTACTGTTTTAGAGTGTAACCTTTCTGTACAAAAAGTTTGGAATCATTTTAACAAAGTTTATTTCTTTATTATTTTATACCCTATTATTTTATGTGATTAAATGAATTGTTTAGTGTATAATGACTTAGGAATTGTGTGACTTTTGGGTTGTTTTGTGAATCTTGGACCATACCACAATCAAATGGTCCTTGAGAACTCCTTAGGCAATGGTGATGATATCTTATAGGTAGTTCAACAAGTTGGTTTTGTTGGGTTGCAACTTTATCGTGAAGTACAGCTTATAATCCGGTGTTTATCATTTCATGCACCTGCAAGCATCATATTTAAATTTATGGCATCATGTTGAAGCATACATTAATTCGTGTAGTGAACGAGAAACGAGAGTGTTAAAGCCGAGCCAGTTGTTGAAGAGGGTTATTCTGCTTTTAGAGGATCTCTATAATCGTGGTGTTGACCCCGAGTCCCCATCGTCAACGAAGGCAAGTCCCCGGTGCATAAACCCTTCTCTGTTTTATAAATGCTTTATTCACCTTAAGTCTAGTGTAATGTGCATTAAGTTAGTAGGAGTTGGTTGATACCGTTGCTGCATGATTACCTTGATCTACGATTATTCCAATGTTATCCCACTAGTATGAGTAGGTCGTTTCTCTAATGCTTAGTAATGCTTAGATGTTGGTAGAAGTCGAATAATGGCTTCATCGTTCGCGAGATATAGGTTTTATCTTTGTACCTTATGGCTATGGAAAAAGAGAACACCACGATGGTGGTTCATGAGAATGAATATGGTAGTATTGAATTTGAGATCGGACGAGACGTAGGTTGAAAAGCCGGCGGGACTTCCTATCCGTGCTTGTCCCGTGTTGGTCGTTTAAGGACCGTCCATGGTTTGGATTGTTAAGTTCAGGAACTTTTGAACGCATGTTGCGCCTGAGGCCTTCAGGGCAAGGGCACGGCTGCCTGGTTGTCACCCAGGTCAGACGAAACTAGTTTGGTCACATACTCCGGTAAGCGGATCTCGGTGAGCCAAATCGGGAACGGCAACCACGCGACCGGGAGTGGAGAGATGGCGGAGTAAGCGTGTACCGCTCCCGTTTTGGACAAATCTGAAAGAAGGTTGATATATGCAAGCTTAAGTGCTACATATGTCGTGTGGTTAGAACTCCCATTTGGGTTATAATCGATTCATGAATCGCCGTTGCTTTCACGGTTATGGAGACCCGTTCTTACGTCCATTCTTCGTAGTAATTGAAGAAACAAGATTACTCTTGGTTATGAAAGGAAAAGAGATGCGAGAGATAAGTTGAGATGTGTTGCTTAAAAAGTGTTTGAAATAGAACAGGTGCAAATCTAGCTTAATTATGCTTCAACAAAAGGGATGCTAAAAATATTGAAAGTAAGGATCCACTTGTAGTAAGCTTTTACGCAAACTCTCCTTTTCTAGCTCAACTTCCCTAAGCCAAAGATATCCTTGGAGTCTTTTCTTTTTGTCGTAAGTCTTGCGGAGTACATTGTGTACTCGGGGTTTGTTAACCCTTGTTGCGAGTGCTGACTCGTCTTTGTTAACCAAAGTTACGTCGGTGGGCTCGACATGATCTAGTGGTCTTCTAGTCCTACCCATCTTAGTAAATTAAGTTAAGTTTACTCAAATGTAACTTACTCATATTTTGTAAAATTAATATTATTATTCTTCCGCACTCGAATTATATTTTTCGTAACAAAAGTTATAATGTTGTAGCTACTCCTTTGTTGATCTGGTATGAGTGGTGTAATCGGGGTTCCCGATGACACCCGATTGTGCTTCTTAAGTTATTGGGTGCATCTGCATATTTGTCGAGGTCTTTGGGACAATGACGGGTGCGGGTGGGCCCGGTAATTAGGAGGTTACGTCACGAAGTGCTCAGCGGTGGCCGTGGGCTCGGCCGAGCGGTCAGTGGCGCACCATGGCGAGGTTGCGCTCTGGTAGGGGCGGTCGTGTGGCACACGCGCCGATGAAGGGCACGGCGCCCGGTTGAAGAGGATGCAACGAGGCCGACGCCCGAGTACGTAGGGGTACATGTCGGGATACTCGGGGAAGGGATGGGCGGTCGGGGCCGCAGTAATGACGGTGATCCGCGGCCGCAGCGACCACCGGGATGGAGAAGTCAGCCCTATGCTCCACGTGCGCCTCGTCATCCGTCTCGTCGTCTTCCAAGGCGAGCTCCGCCTCGTCAACCGCCTCCTCCTCCTCCCCTTTCGTCTTCCTCAACCTCCTCCCCGAGTCAAGCTCCTCGGCTCGTGAACCCCGGTCTCGACCTCCGCCCGGCTCACCCTCTCCATCGGCCCGGCTTCGCCCGCCCGGCTCCCATCACGCGTGTCCATCCGGCCCGGCGTTCACGTGTCCCTCGATCCATCCGGCCCGGCTCAACAAACCTGTTGCTTGCGGGTGGCTTGTAGTCCAATGGTAGGACGGTCCGGTGGGGACGCTACCACGGGGGGTTCAAATCACGGTGCTCGCACCTTTCACGAGATTTTCCCGGGACAAGAAGCCACCACAAACCCGCTCGAGCGGCTCACCGTCCGGGCGGCGATCAATCCCATGGGAGAGATGAGGACCTAATTTTTCTCGGATCGGCGGAGAGCACGGCGCCGTTGCCTCGGCGACCTCGGCGGGCATTGGGCGGCCGGCGCGAGCGGGGCCGACCTGGCGGCTCGGCCACCCGGAACAAATTGGGGCGCGGGCACGCAGTTGCGGCGGCAACCCCGGGCGGTTGTAGGGCTTGGGCGTGCCAGCCCCTAAGAAGACGAAAATCAAAAAGAGATAAACAAAACCACACTTGACGAGTCGATCTCCGTCTCCTAGGGCATGTTCAACCCACGCACGGGTTCCGTCTCTAAGTGCCTCGAATCTATCATAGAGATAGATATAAAGGCGGTCATACAACCCACATACGAGGGTATGTGTCTAAGCTATTTAATTCTTTGCATATAGATATGATCAATTATAAATAGAATGGACTATAAATAGCTTCTTGCGCCATCGACTCTCAAAGACAAGGCCATACAACGGTGCTCTAGTCGGCAATTGTGCCTTGGAGCACGGGCCGTGGCCGTCGCCTCACGAGAGGACGGGGCGTCCGTCTCCAAGCCAGGCCTGTGTGGTTTTTGCAAAATTTGCAACACAGAGACGGGTGAAGTGATGGTGTTGTACATGCCCTAAGGAAGCTCACGGATAGCATGTTTGTTATTTTACAAAATCATATAGCATATGTGTTGGAGTTTAATTTTTCCTTAAATAATCCATAAATAGCCTACGGATAGCACATATCTTAGAGTTGAGCTTTAAAAAGGATAAGCTAAAAGTTCAAGGAAGTAAATCGGACTAGATTTTTTATAAATATATATAAAATCTAAAAATTAATACAATTTCAAAATTTTATTCAAACATATTTTACATGGAAATATAATATAATTAAAAATTTCTAATAAAACTGGCCTAATCTTCAAAATTAATACAAAAATTATTTTAGCTCGATTGGGCTAACAAAACTAATAGTCAATTTTAAATTATCTATGTTAGCCTCCGTGGTTGCATACACCCTGCCACACACATGCAGAGTCATTTACACAAGCTACCGGAAAATTACAGCACTGGGATGCACAATGTAACACGTCAAACACTGAAATATTTGCAGCTAGGTTTTATAGAGTAATTTAAGCATGACTTGTACATTTGTTTAAACTGAAATATTTAATCACTATCCATATTTTTAGATAATCAAAGGTGAGACCTTGCTTCTCATAGGTGCATGTACTCTTTGAATGCCAATTTATGCGGTGAAGATAGCAACATAGTGCTCCTTTGGGGCTAATGAAAAAAAAAAAAAAACAAACAAACAAAAACAAAAAAATCTTGTCATATTATAGGAAAACAGTGAACTTCCAGTGCTATGGAAACAACTTTGACAAAAACACAATTGGCTAAGTACTTCAAGTTTAATAGACTTAATTTTGGACTTAACGTGGCCCATAGCGTTAGCACGCAGACAAATATACTATCGATCTAATGCATATGACATGACAACATTAAGTCTAAAACTTCCTTTTAAGGTAGGCTATTTTTAAAATATTAATTTTGAAAAAAGGTCTAAAAAATTCAATCGTGCACCAGCGACCATGACGCAACTGCAGAAATTGACGGCAAAATAACTCAGTGGAAACCACATATTTTGGAAACTAACTCAAAAAATGTATTTTCATCAATTGGAAAAATTGAAACCTGACACATTAATAATGCATCTATATATGTATTCACATGCAAACAAAAGTTAGGATATGAATTTTGTGCACACTTTGAATTAATGCACATGTATCTAGATTTATTATTTTTCATATGAATTTTGTAGAAGTGAGTTTGCATCCATGTGCATACACTCTGTATACGTCAACTTTTAAATTTATATGTTAGAAATATGTTTTTAAAGTCGGTTTTCATGTTTCAAAGTGATGGGTGACATAGCGGTGCCGGTGGCGTAAGCACCACGCAGGCAGCGCCTGCCACGTCAGCTACCAGTGCCACGGCAAGGTGCCACGGTGGCACTTCTGCCAGCGCCGCCATGCACCACGCGGCAGCTTCATTTGGCCGTGCTTTGTGTATGATGGCGTGGCTAAAAGTGTTAGTTTTTTTTTAAAAGGTAAGAGGTGTTAGATTTAAAAATAGTTGTAAAAAAGTGTTATAATAATTTTAAAAAAACACCAAGCAGTTTTGCCACCCGAGCTGAAGCTCGGTCCGCTAACACCCACATTAAGACAAAGGACACAGATCACAGCACGATCTGGCGACAAGTAACATGAAATGAAAACCGGCAAGCAAGCATTTCCAACCATGACCAAGCACGAGGTAGGATATATCTAGGCTTTGTTCGTTCGTGTCGGATTAGAATAACCCCAGGAACGGTTTAGGCTGGGAATTAATGAATTCAAACAAATGTGGAATAAATCTGGATCTTTTGGTATACACAATAGATGGATTTAAAAACAAGCTAGATCAATCCGTCCGGAATAGAGCCAATCTGACCAAAACGAATAATCACATGCATGTCTTGCCAGCATAAAGATCACACAGTCACATGCATGTCACCGGCGTAGGCGTAACGTGACCCCACAAAGATGGCAGAAGAAGTAAAAAAAAGGGATAAACAAAGCACTAATCATCCGACGAACGCGTTGCAGGCTTCCAGTGCCCACTCCGCGTCGCCTTGGCGGCTACAAAAAAAAACGCTACAACGTACGTCTCCCGTCTCTCCCCAGTCCCCAGTCCACCCGTCCCCGTGTCCTCCCCTCGAGGCTCCAACGTCTCCCGCGTTAGACCCCTGTTAGATCGATTGGTGTTTTTGTCAGCTTGTAGGCTTTTTTTTTTTTTTTTTTTTTTTTTTTTTTGCGAAAGTAGGCTTGCTTACCTTCTGAGCCGCCTCGTCACCTCCTCTCCCGCGGCCGCGATGATGCCCAATCTCTTCCTAATGCTTCTTTGACCATGCACCGCGGCACGATGGTCGACGCCATCCCAGACCCATCTTGGTCATACGTGTTGGCGGCGTTGCTTTGGCTGTCCGTCTCCATGAAGAAACCAGCCATACTGCTGGCTGTGGTGGTGATGCTGTTGGTGACCGTCACGTGCATCGCTGCCATGTGGTACAGCAGCTTTGATCCAAGGCTCACACTGTTTTGCGCCTATCTGGGGCTGTTCTATGGGGGCCCTGTACTGGTGGCGCCGGTTACTAGGCGCGCGCAACCAGCACGCGGTGGTGCTCCGTCGTGGTCTCGGATAGTCGGATATGTGGCCGTCGGGCTCGGCGTCTTTCTGTCAGCAATCTTGTTACGTAGCTTTGCCCGTGTAATTCCGGCAATTTGTGTCTGGCTCTTCGCCGCCCCTGTAGCTTACTGCTTGTACCGCGTCATTGTACTCCACATCGAGGAGGAGGAGGAGGAGGAGGGCCAACTCAACCGCGGCGTTAGGGCATGTACAGCGCGTTGTTTTGCCCCGTCTTTATACGATGTTTTTTGCAAAACGGTCCCTCGCAGGCTGCAGATGGGCCATCCTCGTCGTCTCCGGAAGCGACGAGCTGGCTCGTGCTCCGAGGCTGGAGACGGGCCTAGACGTCGCGTTGTACAGGCTCGTCTTCAAGATATGGATCCGATGCGGGCGTGCTCGTCTTCAAGATATGGATCCGATGCGGGCGTGCTCGTCTTCAAGTCCGCCGCCTCCGTCTGGATGCTGAACAGCGACTCGTTGGACGCCATGCTCCACTCGGCCTACGACACCGACGTCCTGTGCTGGAACACGGACACCGGGATCCTCTCCGGGTCGAACGCACTGCTCCCCGCCGCCGTTGGTCCAAGGTCGGCCGGCGAGACCGTCTGGACCTGCGAGCCGCCGCCGGGATGCCCCCGAGCGAGCTGCCGCCGTTCCGCCACGCGTGCGAGCCGCCGTCGGGACACGCGGAGGCGGGCGGACCGGGCAGGTACCGTGGCCTGTGTACACGGCAACGTCTGCCAGCACGGCGAGCACGAGCACGTGCGCGCGCGGTGAGGAACGGGAGGCGGAGCTTCTCAGCGGCGGCCAGGAACGGGAGGCGGGGCTTCTCAGCGGTGACTTGCGGGGCAGCATGAGCTTCCCGGCATCGAGCACCGGCAACCGCAACGCTTGCTTGCATCGCGTCTTGGCAGCACATATGCTATCCCATTCTTTACTGGATGCATTTGATAATCTTCAGAAGCAATTCATCTCTATGCACACATGTCCACGAGAGAAATTGTGTATGCTCGTTACATGCTCGATGTTTTGTCTCTATGAGATGCAGGCCCTCAAAAGTCGTTTGACTTGATGACTCATGTACAAAGAATGCCAAGTTGCATCAAAATGTTTTGTACTACTATCTTTACCCATAAATAAATCAATTTTATTGAGTTGTTTTGGTTAATGTTTGGCTGAATTTATAACCAAAAAAACATTTATAACACCAAATGATTATATATTACAAAAAAAAAAACTGTTCTGCGCCCTTCCCTTCCCTCTCTTCCGCTTCTCTCTCTCCCCACCACCGGGATCCATGGATCTTGGTAGTCGGCAAGTCGCCGCCGGGAACGGTTGCCTCCTGCCGGAATTGGTTGCGGGCCGACCAGATACGGTCCCTCCGGGCGAGATCCGTCCCCGCCGCCTCGCCCGCGTCGCGAGGTGGCGGATTCCTCATCTCACTCGTCTGTCACCGGGCGGCTAGCCGTCGGGCAGCCGACGTGGTGCGGGTGTGCGGTCGGTCGTTCCCGAACGCCAGCGCACGCGCCGCGGATCCGGGACGGTACCGCACCTTCACGGTCGGTTCCACCCTGCAACCCGATGCGCGGCCCCACTACAAGACTTCCCGGGCAGGCTGCAAGTGCAGCCGCCGGTCGGTCGCCGTCGCATCCATCTGGTGTCCTGTTCTTCATTCATGGTTTAACATCTTGAGTTCTGCTTGCATATTGCATCCATACGTGCCTTTGATTTGCGTACCTTTTCTTCAGCAAAATAGCAAACCTACGTATTGAACATAAGAGAGGATGGCAAGTGGGGACTTTGGGTCCCTCCAGATTCGTCAAAAAAAAAAGAGAGGATGGCAAGGCAGGAGGAACGCACCAAGCCACTGGTCGACACCGCAACCGAGATTCAATCAGGTCGCCGGGCCTGGAGCATTCACTACAATAGGTCTGGAGACATCACAAAAAGTACCAAGGGAAACAATTTGGAACTCCTGTTATTACAATATGGTAACAACAACAAACCATGTCAATGTTCCCAAATTTCGTGTATGAATTGATTCAAAAAGAAGGTTGCTAAGTGGTGAAGTCTTTTTTTGTCAATAAACCTGTTCTTTTGTATCTTGCCAATTACAACAAGGGATAACAGACAGTTAGCTTTTGTCCACCACAAATGTGTAATAGTTGTTTAGTAATCATGCCTATGACATTAGCTAACCACAACTCCACAAGTCTAGATGCACAAAGTAAGATAATACCCAAGGAAAGAGATGCTTGCCTGAATTTTGTGGGCACAAGGTCTAAAAAGCATTTAGTGTTTGACACAATTATCACTGTCAATTAAATTTACTGCAACGCAATGCAAATGTGCTTGCCACATGCAAGAAATGGGCAAATCTTTTTGTTCCTTCGTGTGTTAGTGTTTTTTGATTGCTCTGCACCTTAGTTGCTTTATCTTCTCAACAAGTTTCTATAATTTGCTTTAACTCCTGCTTGTAACCGTACTTTGACAAGATGGAAAGAGTGTCAGTATAACCAAGGAACTTCTAATCTTCAAAGTTTGATTTGATGACACAGCTTGCCTTTGAAAATATGAAAAGAGTGTCAGTATGATCAAGGAACTTCTATCTTCAAATTTTGGCTTATACTCTAGCGTGCTTGCCATATCTTTGTGATATATAGCTAAAAGTTAGACAATTGTGCATTTTTAATGTTTTGTTACCCCTTTTTTGCACTACAAGCCCTAATTTAGTTCCAGAATAGAACTGATATCTTGCATGGATCTCATATTGTAAATTTGAGTGCCTTGTCTTTGTTGACAATTACTGCTTAGCTTCTGGATTGGGCTTAAGTGACTACTTAAATTCAAACAGAGTTGCATACATTCCATAAATTTCTATTTCTTTTCAATTTGTACTTAATCTGATTTGAACATTGATCATGTAAGATTCTATAGTTGGGTACTTAAAAAATTCTCAATGAAATTGTTGTTGCAGATGTGCACACCAGCTGTTTGTGAGGCACAGACTGCATAATAGGTATCTTTCTACTGCTACTAATGTGGTTAATTTTTTGGTTTAGTTTGTCATGATTTTCATCTATGAATTGTCCTTAAGATCTAGACCCTGATAGTATATATGCTAATGTAATATTTGAGGATAGATTCATTTTAATTTAAAATGGAAGTATGGATCTACTTCAGTTACACATAGGCACATGCTGATTGCTGGTGTAAATATTACTCACCTGGTCTTTTAAAGAACATTGTGCTGATATATATTTTGTTATTGCATTTTCTCAGTATCTTTTTCAACCTCATGTCTTCATTTTAAAATGTTCAGTACTTTCTATGCACCGTGGATGCATTTACGCATTTATTTAGCCCAACCCCTGTCAGTATGGTTTCATTAAAGTTGAATATACATACATGTGCATATGCAGATTACATTCGCTTGCAGATATCATTTAGAATTGCAAAGAATAGTACACACTAATATCTGATCCTTATAATTAGCAATGTTGACTTTTGTAGGTTTATGTTAGTGACTGAGCAAGTATAGTTCAAATTTGAAAAGATGCAGCTTGTTTTGGCTTCTGAAGATAAAATATTTAAATCATTATATCATCCCATTTAGCACAGCCACATTTTTATTATTATTCTGCAGGCTTCTCCATATTTTTTTAACTTATAAACAAGATGCTGCTGCAATAAGCATGGATGACAATGATCCAATAGTGATGGCCTGCACACACAGAAGAATGATGTTATCCATAGAAGACTGAGAAATACTACACCCAGCCAGGCCTCCACAGTGAACTATATACAGCAGGTAATATGGTTCAAGATTTCAATATTCAAAGTGCAGTTCCTTTTATATAGGATTACTGATTTCAGTTCGCTGAACTCCTTCAGTAATTTAGTGGAATGCCTATATAATGGTTTTGGCCAAACTTTTTATATGAAAACTTAAAAGTTAGGAGAGATGTGCCCTGACAAGATCAACCAAATAACTGAAAAGTTAAGCGAGACGACGGAGACGACGGAGGACAACGGACAGGCTGAGGGCGCCCTGTAGACGTGTAGTGGTGTCTATAGCGTGAAAGAAATTTCCCAGGAATTTTTGTACAAAAGGTTGGGTTTGTCTGCTGGTATTCTCGTTTTGACCGTTCCATATGACGAAGAGGTGTCATTTATTTCAAATAGTTTTTTTTTTAATTCAAACATTTTTCTCCTGTTCACTTGAATTTATAAGCCCGGCTTATTAGCCATGGTAAGGTTTCATCAATTATCTAAAACCAAACAAAGGCATTCAACTGTCATCAACTTGGATTCCCACCCACCTTACACTCTCTGCAGCGGTGTTCTTCGGATCCGGAATTGCATTTGGATGGGCATCAACAAGGATTTACATCAGCACGTCTTGACTGCCGGACAATACAGCGCGGTTGGTGTCCATTCGAGGAAGCTTTTAGCCTAGAGGGGCATGAAGTCTGACATCAAGCAATTGGTGGCTAATTGCTCAGTTTGCGCTCAAGCGTAAGCTGGATCGCGCTCCCTTACCGGTCCGCTCGCTCCCTTACCGGTCCCTACTGAATCTTGGTAGATGGTGTCCATGGACTTCATGGGAGGCTTACATCGCTCGGGCTTTGCCAATTGCATTCTGGTGGTAGATGGTGTCCCTATCTTAT
The DNA here is from genome assembly GCA_015847255.1 of Hyparrhenia diplandra. Classification (NCBI taxonomy): domain Eukaryota; kingdom Viridiplantae; phylum Streptophyta; class Magnoliopsida; order Poales; family Poaceae; genus Hyparrhenia; species Hyparrhenia diplandra. The sequence continues at coordinate 360,006 of JADLZK010007563.1, forward strand.
AACAGAATTCAAACTCGTGTGAATGTTGCTGGACCTCGTTGGTTCTTGGTGGAATAGAGTTGAGATCTCCTCGTGTGAGTATATACGCACGAAGATGTCCTCGTTGATCTCGTCGGGAAGGTCTTGGTGGCGCGGCGCCGCCGCAGCCATCTCATCGATTGCTTCCGGTATGCCAGCCTCGTAAAGGTCAGTGCGGGATCGGAGATACAGAATACTCGACCACCACGACCTGCCGATCTACGAAATACTGTACGTATCGTGTCATCAGGATGTTGCCGTAATACGATCCGATCCATAATTTACAGTTTGCATCGATCCACATCAAGACGAACCCCGTAGTCCGTAATACGTGGCGGTTTTGTAACATCTAAAAAACAGTCCTACATCTTCACGTGCCATTGTTGTAGCCCGGCACGCAAGAGAATAATAGCACAAATTCACATTACAAAAGAAAGATCCTCAGCACTGATACTTCACACGATACATTCCAAAAATTCATTGATGATGCATCTACAGTTGTACACACATTATTAGTACCATGCCCCCAGCCCTAATACGTACAGAGGCTCCTCTGACGTCAAGTCATAGAACACTATCGTATCTGACGGCTGGGGAGCGCGGCTGGAATCGGCAGCGTGACCCAGCGATTTGAGATGCCTGCCCTTCTCAAGCAACAGCTGCTTATTATCCAGCAGGGGCTGCCGGGCGCCACTGTGGCGTGCCTCCGGGACGCATGTGTGGTTGTTGCAATACTTGACGACGAACAGAGGCGGCGCGCCGTCGTTGTACTGCTGCACCTGCTTGATGGTCCGGCATTTGTGGTCGCGGCGGTAGGTGCAGCTGTAGTAGCACCTGCGCACAGATTGAGCATAACAATCTTATTTGGGTCATGTCTAATAGAACAGCTAAAAACTTATACTCCTTTCGTTTTAAATTGTAGCACAACTTTTCTAGATACATTAATTTTTCTATGTAACTAGTTATACACTATATCTACATATATAATAAAAAATAAATTTACAAAAGCCAAAGTGAACTGGAATTTGAAATGGAGGGACTACAAATCTGTTAGGCTTATCCAATGCAGTTCGTAGTGATTCTCGTTACCAAATGCATCATAGATACCACTCCGTATTACGAGTACTGATAGGATGAGATAGGTTTATTGACCTCGGGAAACGTTCATTGTTGATCATCCTCTGCCCATACTTCCTCCACTGGTAACCGTCCTCGTATGGGCCGGGTCGGTGTCAACATTTGCCGAACGGTAGTTTGCCTGTAGGAGAACAATGCACACGACAAACTAGATGAGCCTACAATAAATTTATATTTTTTTCAAAAAAAATTATGAGTTACAGTACGTAGGTAGGTAGACAGCGGAAAACGGGGATATATGGGTAAAACATGTTTTCTATGAAAACATAGAAGGAGCAATTTAAAAATACACTTATCTAACTCATTTTTTAAGAACTTTTTACAATGGTTGGAGAGGCGTGCGAGGCGTTTCTTGTGTCTATGACATGTGGGCCCAATATGAGAAAAGGCGTTGGGGCGTCGATGGAGAGGCGGCGGGGCGTTTCTGTGTCTATGACATGTGGGCCATACGATTCGTAACGCCGAGAGGCGCTAAAAAAAATTTGTGGTATTTGGATCTTAAATAAATGAGTGTTAATTAGTTTTTTGTAGTTTCTTTTTTTTTTGACAAGGGTATAACCGTACATTCATAATTGGAACAAAAGGTTATGATATGATTCAAGTAGTGTAGTAACTGTAGTTGAATATTTTCTTTCTAGGGTTCTTTAGAGTTCGTTCCCATCTCTCGTCTCTCTCGGCGAGCCGCCGCCGCCATCAGCGCCCGCCACCGGTGGGAGGAGACCTTGCGGGCGCCACGCCGGGCCGCCCTCCGCCCGCCATCAGCGCCGCCGCCGCCCCGGTGGAGGAGACCTTGCGGGCTTGCCGCACCGACCGCCCTCCGCCGATTCGATCCAGCGCCATCAACGCCGCCGCTGGTGGGAGGAGACAGCTACGAGATCCTGGCTGCTGCTCCTCCCTTCGCCCCCTGCTGCCTCAACACCTGCCTCGAGTGGTGGTCCTACGAGATCCTGGTGCTCCTCACGGGCGCATTCCCGACGCTGGTTACCTTAATTTCCATTCTCATTTGTGCATTTTCGGCTTCAATCCTATGCACCTTGGAAACTTCCGCTCGTATTTCTTGTTTAAATTTTAAGTAATCCTCAGATTGCGAAAGTATTTTACCGCCAAGATTGTAATCCATGTCACGAGCTAACTTTTCCAATCGCAGTCCAAGGCTGGATTCGGTGTCGTGCTTCCATGCTTCTAGGATTTCCATCTACATAATTAGGGAAATAGAGATTCAGACGCAAAGAGGTTGGGCTTCCTAAATAGATGTCATACTTACTTGATGGTTTCTTAGACCCTCCTGGGCTGCCGGTGCATTTATCATGTACTCATCGCATGCAGTTTTTGATTGTCGCACGTGTGGCAATTCTGATGCTACGGGTGGTTCACATGTTTGAAGTGTGGTGTGACATGCGGTGTGACGGGACAACATAAGCTGCAAACAATTAAGATAGTTAGATTGAACGCTTGAGAACAACATCACATTGATGCTAAGTTTAGGCACTTATTACGGTTCCGCCGTGGACCCCCCCGCCCCCTGTAGGCTTCTTCATAAAAGCGTTGTTTCGATTACTAGCATTGTCTTTAGTCCACATCAACATCCGTGGTTGGATGTCATGGTTGTACCTGACGCCGCTGCCAACTTTTACACGCTCCCAGTACCAACACTGTGAACAAAATGAATGAAACATGTAAGACATCAAATCATACTATTGATAGCTGTAGGTTGTACCATATTCAACTAACCTGTAGCAGAGTCAAATTGCCCTTTAGGGTGGATTCTGCTTTTGTGACGAAAGAATGACATGAGTCTAATAAATTCTTCAAAGTGAATTGCCCCCAATTAAATTTCTCGATGTCCGATAAGGATTCAACAACATGTATATAACTCCAGTGGACATAGCCCACAGTAGTTGGTGCAAGAAACACACCGATCGTGAATAAAACAAATGCTCTTATAAAGACTTCATCTGGAGTTGTTTTATCCATAATAAGTTTTTCCAGCTTGCTTATATCAAGCTTGTTGTCACCATCGGCGAACGTCTGATACAATGCAGTTTTCACAGTATCCTCTTCATTTGTTTTTCTATTCCTTTTTTTGTATATGTTCGTCTACATCAACCCCTACAATTTGCAGTCCCAATATATCACGGACATCCTCTAGATAAATAGGAATATCTTCCCCACATAATTTGAATGTTTGGCTGCTGACTTGGTACGTTTTTATAACAACATTCAACATAATCCTCCTGATTATCATCTCTGGCAGTGCAAGCAGCGGCCCAAGTCAGCTTTGATTTGTCTGTTTGGTGGCCGCAAAGTATGTCGCCATCCTGTTTGTTTCGTGGCCGCAAAGTGTTTGCGACCTTCAAGTTCCGGCACATGCGCGCACCAAGCAAACTATTATTATTATTATTATTTTGATGGGAGCAAACTATTATTTCGCCTTTAGTGTGCGACCTTCAAGTTTGGGCACATGCGCACGGAGCAAATAGTAACGACATACGCTCAGCCTTGGATTCGGCAATAGAGAAAATTGACTTTAAAAAACAAATTCGTCAATCTCCAGCCATCTCAATATTCCTAGCTATCAAAAGAATCCAACACATCTACCATTGAAACGAACGGATATGGGAACAGTCGCTTGAATGGGTAAAATTGGACCATCAACGAAGGAGCTAAACACCACTTTGAAGACAGTGAAGCTGAGCCAAAACAACGTCGTACCAAAAAAAATGTTATACACGCGCCAAAAGCCGCACCATGGTGGCTGGGCGCGTCGATTTAATATCAGTCGCCCGTCACAGCGCGCCGCACCATGGTTGCTGGCGCGTTGGAGCCGCACCATGGTTGCAGGAGCGTTCAAGCCACATGGTGAAAAGTGCTCATTCTGCAAATTTCTTTTCTAAAGTGTCAGGCTGAATTCCTAAGACTCTTGAGCATCGAACGCTGATAAATTGTGAAAGTACGCCACTGTCACTCTTTTTTTTTTTTTTTTTGCCGCTTTTATTACAGCACTAATAAAACTCTTGAGCTTAGCACTCTTGAGCTCGAATTCGTCAGGATTATCGACCAGCTGCGTAAGCTTAGCGATAGATTCGCTACTCAATTCATCAACGACAACAGAAGCAGTAATCGAATGCAAGAACACTCATAAAACTGAGCACAAAGTCTAGCAGTTTGACCCTGTAGTTTACTGGTCCTAATCAATGGTTACATGTAAAAATTGTAAAGTAAAATTGGAGCATGCTGTATTCCACAATGGAACAATAATCATGCTTCTATGAACGCCTCGCTGCGTTCAGTCGTGCAGCTACCTAATGGGCACACTTGGCGAGTCCTAAGCCACCTTCTGATGCAATGGAAGTGAAAAGCATAATTACAGATACCTGCAGTTCACAATAAAGACACTTTGTGAGCATTCTCAGCAAGCATTCTGCTACCTAATCAGAGTGAAGCATCCAACGTACCTATTATGCAAGAACAAACAGAGCATTGGCAGATCATAAATCTAGCACATCTTCAGGGAGCTTTGTTTCCTACAAAAGAAGAGTAACGTTATACAATCCTCACAAACATGCAACTTTTAGCTAAGATGAACGTTACTCTTAATACCTCTTTTCTCATGTGGCATGTTCGCCGATTGTGGTCCTCGCCCTTACACAGGGAACATTTGACCTTAGACTTGTTCTTATTTGACATCAACTTTTTCTTCGGTGCCCCTCTGCCTTGAACATACATGGGATCCAAGACATCTCTGGACTCTGTAGAATCATCATCATCATCTAGAGCTTGCAGCAGCAACGGGCCATACCTCTTGCCTTCGTTCCCTCTATCATTTGGCACGACCATAGCAGCAATCTCCTCCAGAACTTGTTTCAGCCGCTCAAAGGCTTCAAGTGAATGAGATGCTACGAAGGACGCACTATTGCTCATATTGCGTAGCTCACGATACTTCAAAAGGTTATCGGTATAGTCATACATGCTGCTCTTCCTTATGGGTGGAAATGCACTCTTAGATCCTCGTGACCACCTTTTCAAAACACAGCAGTCTGGAAGCCGTCTTTCTTTAAGATCGCCCAATACAAAGAAGATGTGTGAGCACGGAGTTCCAACGGACTGTAACTTGAGACAAGAACAAGATATCCCCTTCAACTTTCCTTCGGGAACACACATCTCACATTCCACATGGTATTCCATGTCTTCTTTATCCTCCCTGCCAACAATATACGTAATTGTATCGTAGCCATCTTCAATCTCCATCGCAAAACACTTCTTGGCTGCTCTTATGGTGAACTGCACCTTTGAAAAAACAGTTGGTGTGAACATTTTTGCAGCCTCCTTTTCAAGAATTGAAGCATCTGTTTCTAAGCATGGAAAGGAACTGGAAGCTACAAAGTCTAGAACCGCTTCATTAACGCGCAGCTGCGAAATGCAGTGGTTCAAGTGCAGTACCACCTCATATAGAGTCATTTTACGATCCAGATTTTCCTTAAGCCTAGAGTTTAGGCTCTCACTACGCTGGTTGCTCCTCAGTCCTAAATAGCACTTACCGACTTGATACGCAGCACACCAGACTTGCCTAATCTCATACATCTTGTACACCCACGAATTTGTATCTGTAATTTTTTTATCATTCAAGAATTTAAGCCATTTCCTCTCAATCTCTTCTATAGAGCAAGAGTCGTAAAGGAACTTCCTCAGTTCATTCCTCACATCCTCATTGTTAGTGTATATGTGTAGGCCCATGAGGCTAGGCCCATGTGGCCCATGTACAGCAACTATATTGCCCACCCTTCTAGGGTTTGGAGGAATTGAGACAACATTCTAACTCTAGCATGGTATCAGCTTAACTTACCGATCCCCTCTCTTCTCCCGTGCGCCGCCGCCACCATCGATGGCGGTGGCCGGCGCCGGCGCGCCCCCTCCAGGCGGCGGCCGGGCTTCCTTTCCCTCTCCTCCTTCCCCTTCCCGACGTGACGCGGACGCCGCTGCGGGTCGCGCTGGCGCCGGCGCGCCACTCCGCCCCGGCTTTGCTCGTCGCGCGGCGCCGGTGCGCTGGCTCGGGCCTGCCCGTCGTCGCTTCGATGGGGCCGTGGTCGGGCGAGGATCCGTCCTCCTCCAACCCCTCCCCGCCCTGGTCATCACCTCCGGCGCCCATTCTTTGCGGCGGCTGCGACGCGCCGCTGCCGCTTCCGCCGCCCGCCCCGGGCATGCGGGCGCGGGCGGCCCGCCTCATCCAGGCCGAGGGCGAGGATACCCTCGAGGTGGGCGCCGGAGATGCGGGCGCGGGCGGCCTGCCTCAGTCCCTCCGCCCGTGACCCTGCCCCGCAACCCCCGGCCCGTGACCCAGTCCCGCCGACCACCGACGCCCCTCCTTATTTTGCTCCCAAAGAACGGTGGAGGCTCGGTGGGTCACTTGTGCGGGTCCCGGCGCCCTACTCATCACTACGGGCCCCGGTGGGGTCTCGGGATGTCACCGCGGGATGCGCCGCTCACCATGGCCGGTCTTCGGGGCAAGGGTGTCGTCGACGGCGCTCTGGACCCGACGCTGAACTTGCCCGCGGTGCTCTTCCGGGCGGCCAAGGTCCGAGCTTCGAGGCGCGAGGGGCGTGTACGTGCTTGCTGCCCCTCGCTTGGGAGCGCGGCGCGCGACACCCGCCGATGCTCTCGCTCGTCGGGTGGCGAGGCGGAGCGGTTCCTGCTTTCGGTCCCTCCGCCCCACCCCATCTTCGCGGACCACGGCGCCACCTCCTCCTCCCGACACGCCCCCTCCGGGGCCCTCTCCACCGCAGCGTCGACCCGGCCGATCCCATGGTCGCCTACCTCCACCTCCAGGCCGTCGGCGTCACGAAGCGTCAAGAACATGGTCACCGTCGTGCTTTCGACTCCACGCACACCGCTACGCTTCGTTGGCGTGATCGGATGCTCCTCGCGCTCGCCGCTTCGCCGCCATCGGCGACCACGTCGCCTCGACACACCCGCGGCGGCGGGATGCGCCGTGTGGCGGCGCCTCGGCAGCGTCGCCCTGTCTTGGATCGTTGGGACCATCTCCCTCGAGATCCAGGACACCGTCCGCGCTCACGGTGCCACGGCGCGAGTACTGGCTCGCCATCGAGGGGCACTTCTTCAGCAACGCCGAGGCCCGGTCTCTCCAGCTCGAGGCCGACTTCCGTGCTTTCGCTCAGGGGGATCTCTCTGCTAGCGACTACTGCCGGCAGATGAAGACCAAGGCCGACGCTCTCCGTGACATCGGGTACCCCCTCGACGACCGTGTCCTGGTGCTCAACCTCCTGCGCGGCCTCAATGGACGGTTCGCGACACTGCGGACTTGGATCACCCGCCGGACACCGTTCCCCACCTTCCTGCAGGTCCGGGACGACCTCGTCCTTGAGGAGCTTCAGATGGGGGCCGTGACACCCGCCCCTGCTCCTGGCTCTTCGTCCTCACCGGCTGCTGCGTCCTCTACCTCCGTGCTCGTTCTTTGCTCCACCTCCCGCCCGGCGGGGTGGGGGTGGCCGAGAGTGGTCGTCGTCGTCGTCGTGGCCGCGGTGGTGGCGGTGGCGGTCTTTGCCGGACGTGGCACTCTGGCGGCCACGCTGGTCCCGGCCGTCCGGCGGGCCCACTCCACCTCTTGCTCCGCTCCCTGTTCCGGCGGTGCGCCCTCGACTGGCCCTCCTTCAACAACCCATGGTCGGCGCATCTCCATGTGGCCGTTCGAGGGGACGGGGAGCCGGGGGGGCCTAGATCCTCCACTCCGGCCGCCGGCCGCCCCGTACTCCGGCGTTCCTCCGTCGCCCCAGCACAGGTTCCCCGCCTCCGGCGGTCCGATCTGGCCGGGGGTGGAATCGAGGCGGATCTCGCGTGATCCTTCAACCACGATGGGGTTGACACCGCCCGACCGAGTGGATTGTCGACTCGGGGCTTCCTACCACACCACTCCGGGATCTTTGGTATACTCTCGACTCTCCGACCTCCCCACCCCTCTTGCCCTTCTTCTATCATGGTGGGGAATGGTTCTGTCTTCCGGTCACCGTGTGGGTTACGCTTTTGGTCCTTTTTCGTCTTTCGAATGTTCTTGTTGCGCCTCGGATGGTCCACAATCTTCTTTCTATTCGTCGGTTCACTGGCGATAACTCTTGTTATGTCGAATTTGACATACGGTCTTCTTGTGAAGGATTTGGCTTCGGCGACCACTCCTCCGATGTGAGAGCACGGGACCCCTTTACACTCTTCGCCTTCCGTCTTCTGGCTGCTGCTTTTTGCCGTGGACGCCGCGTCTTCTACCACGGCACCGCATTTTCGGTCATCGGCGCGACGTTTTGGCTCGGCTTAGTCGTAGTGCGGACATCTCTTGTACTCGTACTCATGCGAGCATCTTTGTCATGCGTGTCGGCTCGGTCGTCATGTTCGCCTTCCTTTTTCTTCTTCTTCTTCGCGTGCTATGCATGCCTTTGATCTTTGTACACTTTGTGATGTGTGGACCTCTCTGTCATCGAGCATTTACGGGCTCAAATATTATCACGGTGTTGGTTGATGATTTCTCCCATTACTCTTGGACTTTCCGTTGCGTGCTAAGTCCGAGGCGTTTCCCACACTCCTCCACTTCTTTGCACGGGTGTCCACTCGATTCGGTCTCACCATCAAGGCCGTCAAGGCGACAACGGGCGTGAGTTCGATAACAATGCCTCCGTTCTTTCTTCCTCTCTCGGGGTGTTCACTGCGCATGTCTTGTCCGTATACTTCTTCCCGAGCGGCGGCAAGGCGAGCGGATGATCCGCACCCACGAGCGATATCATCGCACTCTTCTTATTCGGCCTCTACGCCCCGCTTACGGGCGAGAGCCTCCCACCGCCACCCACTGCTCAACCGCCTTCCTTCCACGGCTTGCCTGCGCCCCTCCACACCACGCTCTTTTCGGTTCCCCTCCCACCTCACGATCACCTTCGTGTCTTGGTGTGCTGTTACCCAAACTTTGCCGCCCTTTGCTCCTCACAAGTTGGCGCCCGCTCCACGGTGTGTGTTCCTTGGCTACTCCCTTGACCATAAGGGGTACCGCTGCTACGACCTTTCCTCCCACCGCGTTCTCCTCTCCCGCCACGTTGTCTTCCGACGAGTCGGATTTCCCCCTACTCCTCTTCTTCCACACCTTCCACCTCTGCCGAGCCGGAGTCCCTTTGTTTCGACCCCGGTGGTTCAGCCACGATTACCCGGCCTATTTTCTGGTACCCAGGCTCACCTCTTTGCGCCCGCGCCCCTGAACCTCTACCGCGCCACGCGCGGCCGGCTCCTCCACCGCGCCCGCACGCGGCCCCGGCGCCCTCCACGGTCACGTCACGTGCGGCCCCCGTCACGGCGCGCCACGAGCGGCCCCGGCGTCCCCGGGCTGCGCCACGCCAGCGCCCCAGCGTCCCCCTGCGCCACGCGGCCCCCCGGCGTCCCCGCTGCGCCACAGCGCCCGCGCCCGTGTCACCCCTCGCGGGGTCGGGACCCGGCGTGGCTTGGCCGGCGCAGGTGTACGTTCGTCGCGGCGCCCGGCCCGGTGCCTCTCCGAACCGCTCCGACTACTCCACCGCCGCCTCCACCACGCCAGGTCGTGGCTACCCTGCGGTCTACCACCCGCAGGTCGTTGCGAGACCCCGTCCACCTCATCGATGGTGACTCGCCATGCGGCGGGGGTTCTCTCCGTCCCGACCCTCTCTCCGCCACCGAGAGCGATCCACCGGTTTCTCCGATTCCTTCCACTGTCCGCGCTGCATTGGCGGATCCTAACTGGCGGCGTGCGATGGAAGAGGAACATGAGGCACTTCTTGCCAACCAGACGTGGGACCTTGTGCCGCGTCCGTCCGGTGGCAATGTGGTGACCGGCAAGTGGATCTGGACGCATAAGCGTCGGGCTGACGGCAGTCTGGAGCGCTACAAGGCTCGCTGGGTACTCCGAGGCTTCACCCAGCGCCTGGAGTTGATTATGATGAGACTTTCAGTCCGGTGGTCAAAGCTTTCTGATCGCGCCTGATCCCTCTGGCTGGCTCTCTCGCTCTTGGCGGTGCATCGGTTGGATGTCAAGAATGCATTTCTCCATGGCACCTTTGTCGAGACCGCTTCTCTCGCGGCCCGGCCCGGCGGGATTTGTCGATTCAGTCATCCTAATGCGGTTTGCGAGCTCAACAAGTCACTATATGGTCTGAAGCAGGCTCCTCGTGCTTGGTACTCTCGGTTTGCCACCTACCTTCTCACTTTGGGGTTCAGAGAGGCCAAGTCAGACACTTCTCTGTTTGTCTATCGCCGCGGAGCTGAGACTGCCTACCTGCTACTCTATGTTGATGACATTGTCCTCACAGCCTCCAGCCCGCGGCTTCTACAGCGTGTCATATCGTCTTTACAGCAGGAGTTCGCCATGAAGGATCTCGGTCCTCTTCACCACTTCTTGGGGTCTTGTGGAGACTCGTCCCGGGTTGTTCCCGCACGGCGGCGGTATGCTCTGGATATCCTTGAGCGGGCTGGGATGACGACTTGTCAGCCATGTGCTACTCCAGTCGATACTCAGGCGAAGCTCTCTGCTGCTGAAGGCGACCCTGTGGACGATCCTACTGCCTTCCGGAGTATGGCTGGTGCCTTGCAGTACCTCACCTTCACCAGACCTGACATTGCGTACGCAGTTCAGCAGGTCTGTCTTCACATGCATGATCCACGGGCACCACATCTTGCTGCGATGAAGCGCCTTCTCCGCTATGTCCGCGGCACTGTTGACTCTGGCCTGATGATCCACCGGTCTCCCTCCACTGAGCTCGTCGTCTACACTGACGCTGACTGGGCAGGGTGTCCGGACACTCGCCGCTCTACCTCTGGGTATGCCGTCTTCCTTGGTGGCAACCTCGTCTCGGGTCGAGTCAAGCGGCGCCGGTTGTCTCCCGCTCCAAAGGTGAGAGGCGGAGTACCGGGCCGTTGCTAACGGTGTGGCGGAGGCCTCGGCAGCCGTCGGCTCTTGGCCGAGCTTCACGGTCCCGACAAAAGACCACACTTGTTCTTGTGACAATGTCAGCGCCGTCTACCTCTCCACCAACCCCGTTCAGCATCAGCGGACGAAGCATGTGGAGATCGACTTGCACTTTGTCCGAGACTTGGTTGCCATCGGCGCTGTTCGGGTGCTCCATGTACCGACCACCTCCCAGTTCGCTGATATCTTCACCAAGGGTCCGCCCTCATCGACTTTCTCCGAGTTCGATCCAGCCTCAACGTCGCCCGGTGGCTAGTTGTGGCCGCGGGGCCCTGTGTGTGTGTTGATTTCTTTCATGTCCGGTCTTGATCTCCGGCGGGAAGTTGGGCTAGCGGGGGTGTTAGTGTATATGTGTAGGCCTATGAGGCTAGGCCCATGTGGCCCATGTACAAAGAACTATATTGCCCACCCTTCTAGGGTTTGGAGGAATTGAGACAACATTCTAACTCTAGCACTCATCATCAACGTTACGCACAATGCACCGCTCAATATGCCATATGCATAGCCTATGCGATGAATTCGGCCACACTAGCGCGATCGCTCTCTCGCATAGCAAGGTCTCCATCGGTGATCACGTAAAACCGGATGCTTCGAGCCATGGCATCGGAGAATGCGTTTAGCATCCACACATATGACTCAATTGACTCCTGTGAAGTAACTCCACATGCAAAAGAACCGTCTTTGCCATGTTGATTCAGCCCGACAAATGGAACAAAGGGGCATATTGTAGCGGTTCTTTTTGTACGTGCTATCAAATACTATGACATCACCAAATCTTTGAATAATCAAGCCGACTTTGAGTATCACACCACAGCAGTCCCTTGAGGTGCCCTTTCTCATCAGTCCTAAAGTCAAAGAAGAAATCGGGATCTCTACGGCCGCTACGTCATGTGGCGATCCTTTGTTCGAGCATCACCAGCAGACCATAGTCTCCACCTTATTGTGATGGCAGTAATTATACAAGTCTCTCTTTGTAAACCCAACCTTATCAAACCCACCATACTTTGGAATTCCATAACGTCCATTATCGATGTTTGCGGATCCCAAAGAATGCGCATCGCCACAATATCGACCTTACGCTCATCTCGGATCCTTCTATGAGAACGCGAAAAAACAAGCAAGGTCTTGCTCCACCATCGGATGGCTGTGTTCACAGATGAGATCCTTCACATGCCACCGCCCCGTGTCCTGATCCCGTGCAATCACAAGCTTAGCAGGGCATCCACAACGAGTAATATTCCGTGGCTTCCGCTGCTTATTCTCCCTCGAAAGCTCCTTCTCTCCGCGGAAACCTTCACAGCTGCAAACAAAACGCCGAAGAGTCCTCTCTTTGCGGCCCTTGTCCCACTCACAGTAGCTTTTCCTGATACTAAATCCTTTCGCCTTAGCGTAGCTGTTATAAAACTCGTATGCTTGATCTTCATCGTGAAACACCTTCCTAACAATTTTATTGTACTCGACACCAGACATTCTCTCCTGCATAAAAAAAAAAAGACGGACATTAGTCTGCCACCATCTAATAATCAGATTGAAGCTGAAATTTGGCTTATGAGAAATAGTGCACCATGGTGAATAGAAAGAATTAACTCTAGCGACTAAGTACAGTACAGAAATTATGTAGAGGACATTTAAGTTGAAGACAACTTTAGTTCCCATACGTAAAAGTATAAAAACCATATCAGTTTAGTTGCATTGAACAGACAGTACAGCAGAGGCAACTTGCTGATTTGATGAATATAACTATACGTGTCATGAATATAACTAGGATTTCACTTGACAATGAAACAATACTACAAAGAAATAAAAACTAGTGACACAGCTGCAACAGAAGAACAAACTAACAGATCCTGCAACAGAAGTAATTTTATTTACACCAAAGCAAAGGCACTGATACAACATCTAAAAACATGTACTACATCATAGCTATTTTCTTGTTCAGCGTTACAAAGGCCGGAAGGGACAAATTTCTATCGAAATTCAGAAACTAGAATTGCTAATACATACCAGTTCGTTTATATCTTGAATAGAAAAAAACTGAAACCTCACAACGAAATTAGCAGTGATTGAATTTGTGAAATTAAAGGCAGGGGAACTTACTAGAATGCCGGATCTAAGGCCGTGGCACCGTGAGAAGCGCGACAATCGGCGGCGCTTGAATCTGCGGGAGAGACGTCGAGTGAGGGATACGACAAAGGAGGCCGCCGCGGCGGCAGGTGACGGCAAGGGTAGGGCGGCAACGGGGGAGGGCAGGGAAGGCCGCCCTGGCAGGCGACGGCGAGAGCCGGGCGGCAAAACGGGAGAGGGCAGGGAGTCCGGAGGCGTGGATGTGTGGAGGTGTCCGGTTTTGCGGCGACGTGGGTCGGCAATGCTGCGGCCAAGGGCTTGCCAGCGACGATGGCTCCGCGCGAGGATGAGGGCTGGACGGCGACGTACGGCTACGGCGCCCTAGGTGAAGGAAGGAGTCGCGGGCGTGGCGGCGTCTTCCGCTTCGCGAGAACTTGTCGGGCGCGTGGGTGGGCCGGGAGGTTGGGGGCGGCGGGACTGCTATACATCTTGTGTAAAGACCGTAATGCCCTTAGAAAAATAAAAACACCGAAAATAACAATTATGCACAGGCATTGGGAGGTATTGGGAAGTATTTCCAACCACGGTAAAAGGGCTCTTTTTTAAACCTCAGACATCTTTAGTTAGTTATTCATATATAAGCACATGAAAAAATTGTGATTCAAATCATTTTGAAAAACCATACGAAAACAAAATTTATCCACATGTGTATTAGAAGAGAAAAAAAAAAAAAAACAAATAGATTTTGTTTTGTAGTGTGTATGCAAGTGAAATTTATCATTTTCCTGTGATTTTCAAAAGTGAATTTGCTTTGAAAATTTTGCACATGAGTTCACATATGGATTCATTATATATGTGCCAAGTTTCAAATATTTTTTAGAAGAGAGGCAAGAGTTTTTGCCGATTTTTATTAGATGAGGAAAGAAAAATACAAAGTTTTTTTTTAGACAAAAAGTCATTCACCCGGCTTTATTAGAAAGCTTAACGAACACCCCATGTCCGAGCTGGATAAACCAGATTACAAGTTCTGAATGCACTCATAAGTGCCGCCTACTTGACTTCGGATCGATTTCTACTTATAACTCTAAAAAACAACTCAAAATAGTATCATTCTAGCTCGACGCAAAAAGTTTAAAAGAGGAACAAGATTACATGTCTGAAACATTAACATCGCTGTGTTTCAAATTTCAGTTGTTCTTCTTTGTTCCCTGGTTCAATTCTTAGTTCATCCCGCTTCGGCGTGCATTGTTCACCGGCGGTTGGATCATCTCTTCTCTCGGCGGCTCTAGCTTCGTCTTCAACGGCGGTTTCGTGTCTTGATAGCACAATGGTCTTGTGGATGATCATCTTTGGGGAGGATAACATCTTCTTGTTGATCGCCATATCATTGCGGACCTTCCATATTATCCAAAGAGCACTGCATATATGAACAATTTAACTTTCCTTCTAACTCCATGACGGTTTTCCAAAGACATCTATTAGAAATTTAAGACAAAGATGTTGGAGTGCTTTGCCAGTTCAAAGTAACTCTAAGAAAAGTCGCAAGTAAACCGCAATAGGGCATTGGAACAAAATGTGGTCGATTGTTTTGGGTACATCAGCAAAAAAAAACAGATCCCCGTGGCCCCCGACCATTTTTTTTCTTCTTGAGTTGAACTCCGATTGGATGCCCTCATGAGTGGCCATCCAAATGAAGTTTTTAACTTTTAAAGGAATGTTGCTTTTCCATAATCTTTGTCATTTGCATATCTCTCGACACCTCCAAATGTGAGGTGTTTGTACAAAGATTTTGTGCTATATCTCTTTGACTGTTCTAAGGCCCGGATCATCTTGTCTCTCCCTTCGTCAAGCTCATTGATGTTAATAGCTCTAGTAACTCAGTCCACTCCTCATATAAGATTCCATTAAGTTGTCTTCTAACTTGGATTTCCCAAGTTCCATTCTTAAAAGCACTGGCCACATCTAAGTCTGGCATCAACACTACTTTGAACAGATTTGGGAAAGCAATTCTCAGTGGACAGTCTCCAAGCCATACATCATGCCAAAACCTGGTTTGTTGACCACTTGTTACAGCCATAACTCTACCTTTCTCGAACCACTCCCTGATATTCAACAGTGATTTCCAGAACTGAGATCCCTTTTTGTTCTTCAACTGGAATATGCTTTTATTGCCCAAATATTTCTTCCTTAGGATCTTGATACAAAGACTATTGTCATCTCCTTCTAATCTATCAATCCACTTCCCTAATAGGCGAGATATTCATAACTTCGAACATCCTGAAATCCCAGTCCACCAAATTCTTTTGGTCTGTTCAGAGCTTCCCACTTCACCATATGGTATTTCGGTTTCTTTCCAGTCCCTTGCCAATAGAATCTTGATCTTTTGGTGTCTAATACTTGGAAATTACCTTCATATAGCTGGTATACTCCCATTGTGTACATGGGGATACTAGGCGACATGTGCATCTATAAGCATTGATTTACCTCCGGAAGATAAATACTCACACCGCCATGTGCCTAGCCTTTTCCCAGTTTTGTCACCAACATAGCTCAACTGTGCTTTTGATATTTTGTGAGTGCTTACTGGCATCCCCAAGTATTTCATTGGGAAATGACCAAGTTTGCAATTGAATACCTCTACAACTTGTTGTTGTTGCAGGTTGTCTAGTCCCACGGTGAAGATCTCACTCTTCTCGTAGTTGATCTTCATTCCGGACATGGTCTCAAAGTAAGATAGAATGAATTTCACCTTGTGTAAGTTATCCAGTGAGTAACTCAAGAAGATAACTGTGTCATCAGCATATTGTAGGTGGGTAATACCTCCATCTACTAGGTTGGGGACCAGCCCTTGTATAACTCCAGCATCTGCTGCTCTGGTGAGCATTGTGGATAGGGTATCAGCCACTAGGTTGAACAAAATTGGAGATAGAGGATCACCTTGCCTAAGTCCTTTATAACTTCTAAAATATGAACCTCTTTCTCCATTGATGTCAATACATACTCTGCCTCCTCTAACAGCCTTGTTTATCCAACTAATCCATCTCTCATGGAAACCTTTTCTTTTTAAGAATTCTTCTAGAAAATCCCAGCTTACTTTGTCATAGGCTTTCTCAAAATCTAGCTTCAAAATAACTCCTGATTGTTTATGCATCCTTATATCATGTAGTATCTCTTGTGTTATTACCACTCCTTCTAAGATGTTTCTTTTTGGAATAAAGGCTGTCTGATATTGACTGATCAGTTTGTCTATTATCTCTGTCAATCTAATGGTTAGAACTTTGGTGATAATCTTGTGGATCACATTCAAGAGACAAATTGGCCTAAATTGTTTTATGCTTGTTGCTGGCTTGACTTTGGGCAGTAATATAATAACTCCATAGTTTAACCTCCATAACTCTAGTTCATCATTATAAAGCTTGTCTAATAGTTCTTTTATGTCTAATCTCAGAATGCTCCAAAAGGTCTTGAAAAATTCCAAACTAAACCCATCTGGACCTGGGGCAGTGTTGTTCTTCATCTCTTTTAAAGCATGATCTAGCTCTTCTAGTGTAAAAGGTCTAGTCAACCATTCATTCTCTTGATCTGTCAGTTGTTGGTCTGCTGACCACATGTCTTCTTCTATGTGGATGTCTGCTGTCTCTTGTCTGCCAAACAATTGCTTGTAGTAATCTGTGATATGAGTTTTCAATTCTTGGTCTGTAGTGAGTATACTTCCCTCATGTTCCAAACTTGAAATTTTCATTTTCCTCTTTTCGCCATTGGCACATTTGTGGAAATAGCTGGTGTTTGCATCACCTAGCAACCATTGTTTCAACCCCCCCCCCCCCCACCCCCTTCTCTCGCCATTTAGCTTCTTCATCGCCTAGTACTTTTAATAGCTCTTTCTCTAGACTATATCTCTCATTCCATTCATCATAGCTCAAATCTCTCATTTCACTTGTCTCATCTAATATGGCAATTTTATCCATTAATTCTTTCTTCATCCTTTTCTGGTTACTATCTATATTTCTTCCCCAGCCTTTAATTGCTCTTCTCATCTTACTGGACACTATGTGCCAATGATCAAGTGGGTCAATTTTGTATCTGTCAGGCCATTTCTCTCTTACCCAGTCACAGAACCCTTCTTGTTTAATCCAGTGAGCATTGAATCTGAAGTAGTATGTGTTAATATCTCTAGTCTCATCAGTGTCCACAATCAATGGATTGTGGTCAGACCCCAGTCTTGGAACAGTAAGAACTGAGGCTAGGTTGTATCTATCTTCCCAGCTGTTAGTTACCAGAACTCTGTCTAACACACATTGAATTGGGGGATTCTGTTTGTTGGACCAGGTGTATCTGCTTCCTGTTCTGTGCAATTCCCTCATTTCTGTATTATTAATCATCTCATTAAAAGCTTCCATCAGGCCCACATCTACATTGCCTGAGGATTTCTCAGCTACTGTTCTTACCAGGTTGAAATCTCCTCCCATTACCACTGGTAAATAGAAAAATACAAAGTTACAACACAGACTACTTAAACTACTTAGTTCCACTCAAACATACTACAGGTTTTCAAATATTTTCAAATTAAAGAAGTATGTTTTATGTTAGTTTTCATTTTTTTTCACCACACATGACAAATGTGGTGTGCACACATATTTCCAGCCCAAAAACTTACTCTCTTGGGATGTTGTCACGCCAGCGCCGGTGCAGGATCTGATTCCGGCCCGGGGCCTGGGCAGGGGAAGGCGGATATTGAATTCGTGGATATTCCGCTGTTGTCATGCTACTCTGACCACTCTGATCATCCTCATCGCTAATGATCTGCTTTACACATTGTACATTGATGCTCTGACACCCAGCATGCACGCTCATGACCTCTCTGAATGCCAATTGGGCAGTCCTTGTGTGGGATTCCTCAACACCACAGATTTTTGCAGATACCTCTTTTAGTTCTAACAAGGCCTCGTTTAGTTGGGCTAAAGTTTTGCCAAGAGCACTGTTCTGACTCCTGTAGTACACTGTAGCACGTTTCGTTTGTTAGTGGTAAATATTATCCAACCATGGGGTAACTAGGCTCAAAAGAATCGTCTCGCAATGTACATCTAAACTGTGTAATTAGTTATTTTTTTTA
Source organism: Hyparrhenia diplandra (assembly GCA_015847255.1). Lineage (NCBI taxonomy): Eukaryota > Viridiplantae > Streptophyta > Magnoliopsida > Poales > Poaceae > Hyparrhenia > Hyparrhenia diplandra. The sequence goes on from JADLZK010007563.1 coordinate 378,320, forward strand.
CCTACATTTAATACTCCGAACATATGTCTTTTGGTGTATTTAATGTGATGTGATGGAGAGAGAGTCTAAAACTTTGCAAAACTTTAGCCAAACTAAACGTGGCCCAAGTACTTGATTCCGACAGGCATTGTACTAGACTACTAGGTTGATCAGCATTGCAGGCATTGTAGCAGCAGAGGAACCGGGGGGCGAAGCAACAGAGGAGCCGGGAGAGCTTCGTGGGGGACTTGGCTTCTTGGGTGGATGAGGTTGCTCTAACTGGGCTCAGGCCTAGGCACGCGGCGTCCGGACGGGACGGACGCCCGTACAGTACAGTTTGCGTTTTTATTTTAAGTGATCTAAAAACAAAGCACCATACTTTTCTATTTACAAGAGAGTTGCACGTGTGTTGTTTGGTTCATATATAGAAAACACTTATACATTATAAGAAGATATTTGTATTTTACTATCAAGCTCTTGTCGTAGTACTATTTTTCATCCTCAAACTAAAAACCTAGATTTGTTCAAATTATGGAACCCAACGAACATGGTCTTTTAGCTAGTTTTTCGTTGTGATTTGTATGTATTTTCTAAAGAAAATGATAAATATGGTTTAATTTATAAATTCAAAATTAATCCGTTACAATTAGAAAATATTTGTATCAAACATTTAATTATAAGCTCTCTACATTGGAGCTTAATTATTTGGACTTTATTGATTTTTGTTCTTAGTGTTTTATTGTTCGTTTTTCATCACCATCATTGTTCGCTTTAGTTTATGTTGATTGCATAATTTTATCCATCTTTGTGTTAAAACATGTTACCTGGTAAATTATAGCGATAAAAGAAGTGCTAATCGTGCCTTCATATCTAACTAGGATATTAATATGATGGATCATGTCATCCACGAGATTGGTGCTGTCTTTACTACCCTGTTCCACGTATTGTTAGATCATTTTGGTCGATCTGTTGTCTAATATCATATTGGTAAGTTAAATAAATAACGAAGGTGACAACGGGTATCCATTTTTTTGAACAATGTGTTATACTTACATTTATTTAGATCTTATTTATTTTTTGAGAGGATATTTTGCTTTTAAATATATAAGTGAAAAAACTTCAAATTACTCACCTCAAGTTTGGCATATGTCTAGAGATATATAACCCTGTTGGGTTCATTTTACTCCGCTAACTATTTTAGCTAGTTAAAATTTAAGCATTGTTTTAGCAAAGAGAGGTACACAAGACAACTTCAAAATACATATTTAATGGTCTGGCTGTTAAAATTATTAAGTACTATGTGTGGATTTCAAAGAGAAGTTAATTATTCATGGTAGTTCATCCGATCTAAGTTATATGTATCGTGACATGTAGGTTTCTCCTCTTTAAGATTAGACTCGAGGGCTCTATTGTCACTACAAGCACCAAATCTTACATAAGTTTTTGCTAAAAGTTTGTAGCCACAAAAAATATATAATAAGCAATTGAATATGGAAAACAAAGAAAAAGAACCCCTTTTAGCACCTATTGCCAATCTACTCCATGGAGCTAAGGACATAGTGAACCTAATGTTCAAGTTATAGAGCACAATGTCTGAGGGCCCATGGATGGTAATCACGGGCTTCTTTCACACCAATAGCATGCATCACACCATTTGTATAGAGCATGAGCATGTAACAGGGACGACATGGTTTCACAGCTAGTTGTGGGCAATCAACAATGGTAGCATTGGTTAGCATTGTTAGGTGAATAACCAGCAGTATTTTTCATTTCGCAAAACAAAAAAAAAAAAAAAAAACAAACATAGCATATGTGTGTTGCTTGACGTTGCTCGTGAGCCCATCGCCACGGTTGTCACCTTTCAAGCCTAGCCATCTACCATTGGAACACAAGCACCCAAATCTGAGCCTCCAATGCTAAATACACGGGGATGGGAGCGCATCATGTGTCTTGACACCGACCAAACAAAACGGCCTAGCATATATAACTTTTCTTTGAGACTTGTATTTTGTGTTTCTCTTTCTACTTTTCCAAATACGGAGCACTTGATCACGATCTTATGGACATCTCCAACACCTTTGAGTAACTTTCTAGATAAATGATAAGAAAACAAAAAAATATTTGTCATACTTTAAGGCTAAACTATGGAATATTTTAGACTTAGATATTTTGCATTGTAGTAACTATAGGTAGATAAGCATCATGAAAATTCTATAAATATACAAAAATGTAAGGATGCCACAAAATATTATTATATAGTCTATATAAACACCTATAGAGCGGTCATCTCATACTTACAAAGCCATGATAAGTTGGACTATATACTAACATGTATAGAGTGATGTCTCATATATATCCTCATTGTCTATTCTTATTCTCTAGGTCAGATTCATATATTTTGAGTTGTGCTCATGTTCAACAATGTTCTATAATGGCTACGCTTTTCTATAGCTATTAACAATGTATCTCTTTTAACAGCGACTTGTTGTCGAAATGAAAATTGTTTATTGTCAAAACCAATGTCATGATAAGTTAGTTACCGTAAAACATAAAAAATGTTACCAAATAGTTTGTGTGACAACATAGTCTATAAAGTCATTTTATTAAAGTTTTAATATTAAAAAATATAAATTTGTTATTACTATAATTAGACATAGTTAAGAAAACCAAAACAAAATAGTTAAGTATGTAAGTCGTGGTGGCGGGCATTGTTCTAGCGGCAGCCGGTAAGTTTTGCCCGGTTACTTGATTCGTTTGCACCATCTACATACTTCTCTTAATTAGTTCCTATAACGGATGTCATGGCTAAGTAATTGAACTGATGTAGAAGGGTGGGCGGTTGTGGGATGATTTGATTTGATGTAGAACACCAATGTCAAGTCTGCTTCGACGAGGTTGTCTTTGTGCTCGAGTGCCGCAACAAGCGTATGTGCAACTTTTGCCTACGAGACTTCATCAAGGACTAGCACGTTGAAACCTGCAACGGGCTGGTGGTCGGGAAGATTGTTCCAGTGATTCATCCGCACCAGCTCGAGATAGGTGGCGGCGTACCGAACGGCTATGAGCACCTGCCCCAGTACCCACCGTGATACTTCGCCAAGTCAGTCAAAAAAATCGAGACTTCATTTGTTCTACTACCACCTTGAGGAGTTGGAGAGGGGTTAGCGGATGTGATTCACCACACATATCTTGGAGGCGTATTGTCCAACGACATTCAATGTGACATTCAGCCGATAATTAGACCATTTTCTGAGCTGTAGACTTGGGTCTGGATGTCTCTTAGCTTTCTATAGTTTGCAACCACCGGCTCTCTCTTAGCACCGATTTGGCCAAAGATAAGCGCCAAGATGTCCTCGATGATCTCGTCCGGGAGGTCTTGGTGGCATGGCGGCGCCGACAAACCGCCTCATCTTTTGCATGGTGGTCGGTGATGAAGCCATGGCCGCCTCGATCGTTGTTTCGATCTGATCTAATAATCAAGTAGAAAAGTAAAGCAAGCACTCGAATATATGGTTTGCAACTTTGCTTTGCCGATTGACTCCAACACGAATCCGTGCGCATTTAGGTTTAGGAATCGTTGGATCACAATTCTAACCTCTTATCAAAATCATGCCTATTATTAAAGATTTACTATCAAACTCTTGTTGTAGTCCTATTTTCACCCTAAAACTAAAAAAAAACTAGATTTGTTCAAATTATGGAACTCAACCAACATGGTCTTTTAGCTAGTTTTTCATTGTGATTTGTATGTATTTTCTAAAGAAAATGATAAAATATGGTTTAATTTATAAATTCAAAAATAATCCATTACAGTTAGAAAAATATTTGTATCAAACATTTAATTATAAGCTCTCTACATTGGAGCTTAATTATTTGGACTTTATTGATTTTTGTTCCGGTGCAGGATCTGATTCCGGCCCGGGGCCTGGGCAGGGGAAGGCGGATATTGAATTCGTGGATATTCCGCTGTTGTCATGCTACTCTGACCACTCTGATCATCCTCATCGCTAATGATCTGCTTTACACATTGTACATTGATGCTCTGACACCCAGCATGCACGCTCATGACCTCTCTGAATGCCAATTGGGCAGTCCTTGTGTGGGATTCCTCAACACCACAGATTTTTGCAGATACCTCTTTTAGTTCTAACAAGGCCTCGTTTAGTTGGGCTAAAGTTTTGCCAAGAGCACTCGTTCTGACTCGTAGTAGTGTTTGTAAGACGCGTTTCGTTTGTTAGTGGTAAATATTATCCAACCATGGGGTAACTAGGCTCAAAAGAATCGTCTCGCAATGTACATCTAAACTGTGTAATTAGTTATTTTTTTTTACCTACATTTAATACTCCGAACATATGTCTTTTGGTGTATTTAATGTGATGTGATGGAGAGAGAGTCTAAAACTTTGCAAAACTTTAGCCAAACTAAACGTGGCCCAAGTACTTGATTCCGACAGGCATTGTACTAGACTACTAGGTTGATCAGCATTGCAGGCATTGTAGCAGCAGAGGAACCGGGGGCGAAGCAACAGAGGAGCCGGGAGAGCTTCGTGGGGACTTGGCTTCTTGGGTGGATGAGGTTGCTCTAACTGGGCTCAGGCCTAGGCACGCGGCGTCCGGACGGGACGGACGCCCGTACAGTACAGTTTGCGTTTTTTTATTTTAAGTGATCTAAAAACAAAGCACCATACTTTTCTATTTACAAGAGAGTTGCACGTGTGTTGTTTGGTTCATATATAGAAAACACTTATACATTATAAGAAGATATTTGTATTTTACTATCAAGCTCTTGTCGTAGTACTATTTTTCATCCTCAAACTAAAAACCTAGATTTGTTCAAATTATGGAACCCAACGAACATGGTCTTTTAGCTAGTTTTTCGTTGTGATTTGTATGTATTTTCTAAAGAAAATGATAAATATGGTTTAATTTATAAATTCAAAATTAATCCGTTACAATTAGAAAATATTTGTATCAAACATTTAATTATAAGCTCTCTACATTGGAGCTTAATTATTTGGACTTTATTGATTTTTGTTCTTAGTGTTTTATTGTTCGTTTTCATCACCATCATTGTTCGCTTTAGTTTATGTTGATTGCATAATTTTATCCATCTTTGTGTTAAAACATGTTACCTGGTAAATTATAGCGATAAAAGAAGTGCTAATCGTGCCTTCATATCTAACTAGGATATTAATATGATGGATCATGTCATCCACGAGATTGGTGCTGTCTTTACTACCCTGTTCCACGTATTGTTAGATCATTTTGGTCGATCTGTTGTCTAATATCATATTGGTAAGTTAAATAAATAACGAAGGTGACAACGGGTATCCATTTTTTTGAACAATGTGTTATACTTACATTTATTTAGATCTTATTTATTTTTTGAGAGGATATTTTGCTTTTAAATATATAAGTGAAAAAACTTCAAATTACTCACCTCAAGTTTGGCATATGTCTAGAGATATATAACCCTGTTGGGTTCATTTTACTCCGCTAACTATTTTAGCTAGTTAAAATTTAAGCATTGTTTTAGCAAAGAGAGGTACACAAGACAACTTCAAAATACATATTTAATGGTCTGGCTGTTAAAATTATTAAGTACTATGTGTGGATTTCAAAGAGAAGTTAATTATTCATGGTAGTTCATCTGATCTAAGTTATATGTATCGTGACATGTAGGTTTCTCCTCTTTAAGATTAGACTCGAGGGCTCTATTGTCACTACAAGCACCAAATCTTACATAAGTTTTTTGCTAAAAAGTTTGTAGCCACAAAAATATATAATAAGCAATTGAATATGGAAAACAAAGAAAAAGAACCCCTTTTAGCACCTATTGCCAATCTACTCCATGGAGCTAAGGACATAGTGAACCTAATGTTCAAGTTATAGAGCACAATACAGGCCCATGGATGGTAATCACGGGCTTCTTTCACACCAATAGCATGCATCACACCATTTGTATAGAGCATGAGCATGTAACAGGGACGACATGGTTTCACAGCTAGTTGTGGGCAATCAACAATGGTAGCATTGGTTAGCATTGTTAGGTGAATAACCAGCAGTATTTTTCATTTCGCAAAAAAAAAAAAAAAAAAAACAAACATAGCATATGTGTGTTGCTTGACGTTGCTCGTGAGCCCATCGCCACGGTTGTCACCTTTCAAGCCTAGCCATCTACCATTGGAACACAAGCACCCAAATCTGAGCCTCCAATGCTAAATACACAGGGGATGGGAGCGCATCATGTGTCTTGACACCGACCAAACAAAACGGCCTAGCATATATAACTTTTCTTTGAGACTTGTATTTTGTGTTTTCTCTTTCTACTTTTCCAAATACGGAGCACTTGATCACGATCTTATGGACATCTCCAACACCTTTGAGTAACTTTCTAGATAAATGATAAGAAAACAAAAAAATATTTGTCATACTTTTAAGGCTAAACTATGGAATATTTTAGACTTAGATATTTTGCATTGTAGTAACTATAGGTAGATAAGCATCATGAAAATTCTATAAATATACAAAAATGTAAGGATGCCACAAAATATTATTATATAGTCTATATAAACACCTATAGAGCGGTCATCTCATACTTACAAAGCCATGATAAGTTGGACTATATACTAACATGTATAGAGTGATGTCTCATATATATCCTCATTGTCTATTCTTATTCTCTAGGTCAGATTCATATATTTTGAGTTGTGCTCATGTTCAACAATGTTCTATAATGGCTACGCTTTTCTATAGCTATTAACAATGTATCTCTTTTAACAAATGACTTGTTGTCGAAATGAAAATTGTTTATTGTCAAAACCAATGTCATGATAAGTTAGTTACCGTAAAACATAAAAAATGTTACCAAATAGTTTGTGTGACAACATAGTCTATAAAGTCATTTTATTAAAGTTTTAATATTAAAAAATATAAATTTGTTATTACTATAATTAGACATAGTTAAGAAAACCAAAACAAAATAGTTAAGTATGTAATTTCGTGGTGGCGGGCATTGTTCTAGCGGCAGCCGGTAAGTTTTGCCCGGTTACTTGATTCGTTTGCACCATCTACATACTTCTCTTAATTAGTTCCTATAACGGATGTCATGGCTAAGTAATTGAACTGATGTAGAAGGGTGGGCGGTTGTGGGATGATTTGATTTGATGTAGAACACCAATGTCAAGTCTGCTTCGACGAGGTTGTCTTTTGTGCTCGAGTCTTTGCAACAAGCGTATGTGCAACTTTTGCCTACGAGACTTCATCAAGGACTAGCACGTTGAAAAACCTGCAACGGGCTGGTGGTCGGGAAGATTGTTCCAGTGATTCATCCGCACCATTTCGAGATAGGTGGCGCGCATCGAACGGCTATGAGCACTGCCCCAGTACCCACCGTGATGCTTTCGCCAAGTCACCAAAAAAAAATCGAGACTTCATTTGTTCTACTACCACCTTGAGGAGTTGGAGAGGGGTTAGCGGATGTGATTCACCACACATATCTTGGAGGCGTATTGTCCAACGACATTCAATGTGACATTCACCCGATAATTAGACCATTTTCTCGAGCTGTAGACTTGGGGTGCGGATGTCTCTTAGCTTTCTATAGTTTGCAACCACCGGCTCTCTCTTAGCACCGATTTGGCCGGCATAAGCGCCAAGATGTCCTCGATGATCTCGTCCGGGAGGTCTTGGTGGCATGGCGGGCGCCGACAACCGCCTCATCTTTTTGCATGGTGGTCGGTGATGAAGCCATGGCCGCCTCGATCGTTGTTTTCGATCCGATCTAATAATCAAGTAGAAAAGTAAAGCAAGCACTTTCGAATATATGGTTTGCAACTTTGCTTTGCCGATTGACTCCAACACGAATCCGTGCGCGTTTAGGTTTAGGAATCGTTGGATCACAATTCTAACCTCTTATCAAAATCATGCCTATTATTAAAGATTTACTATCAAACTCTTGTTGTAGTCCTATTTTCACCCTAAAACTAAAAAAAAACTAGATTTGTTCAAATTATGGAACTCAACCAACATGGTCTTTTAGCTAGTTTTTCATTGTGATTTGTATGTATTTTCTAAAGAAAATGATAAAATATGGTTTAATTTATAAATTCAAAAATAATCCATTACAGTTAGAAAATATTTGTATCAAACATTTAATTATAAGCTCTCTACATTGGAGCTTAATTATTTGGACTTTATTGATTTTTGTTCTTAGTGTTTTATTGTTCGTTTTCATCACCATCATTGTTCGCTTTAGTTTATGTTGATTGCATAATTTTATCCATCTTTGTGTTAAAACATGTTACCTGGTAATAGTATAGCGATAAAAGAAGTTCTAATCGTGCCTTCATATCTAACTAGGATATTAATATGATGGATCATGTCATCCATGGCCCCTGCCAGCCGCCCCTCAGCTCCGCCACTGCTTGTTACACATGTATTGTTAGATCATTTTTTTGAACAATGTGTTATACTTACATTTATTTAGATCTTATTTATTTTTTGAGAGGATGTATATTTTGCTTTTAAATAGAAGTGGAAAAAATTGACTTTTTTATATGACCACTTGTCTCATTCAAAAATTTGTTCACAAATGATACGGAGTCGACAGATAAATACCAAGGTCACTTTAGAAAAAAAAGGAAAATCAAGTTTTTCCGTTTATATGGAGTGAGTGGAATTAAAGTGAAACACAGATATCATTGGTTAGCAAAGAAAGCTTTCAATTCACTAAGCGAAATATAGCTTCATCAAGCAAAGCATGGGGTTTCTAGCTAGGGAGCTCACATAGGGATGATAATAGGTTGTTTTGTCGTGGATTGGTTTACCTTATTAATAAATGTTTTTCAAGAATGACTCAAACTTAACTAAGTCTGCACATATTTTTGAATAAGAATGGTGATAAAACTTAGGATAGAAAAAAATCAAATGTATTATAATTTACTGTGGAGGGAGTAATAAGTTAGCATGGCAAAACGGGAGAGTTTTGACGAACACACATGACTGGAATGCCTAGAGGTCCCGGCCGGCTCAGCAAGTCGTGTAGCCCGGCCCGGCACGGCACGGGACATGGGCCTCTCCCCTGCAGTGACAGGGACGGGACGGAGTTTGCGACGGCGAGAAGAAGGAGGGGGGCAAACTGCACTGCGCCGCCGCCGAGCAAACAGGCAGGCTTGCGTCACACGACACGAGGACACATTTTGAATTCAGCCAATTGCCAGACTGGCAGCGTCGCGGTTGGGTTCGGCTATATAAACGGGCACGGGCACGGGCACCCCTCCCCTGGATCACAACAAACACATAACCGCCGAGCACCGCCGAGCTCAACGGCAATGGCGCCCGGCGGTGTAGTCGCCACGCTCTCACTCCTCGCCATACTCCTCCCCGCCTCCGCCGTGACACCCGTCGCCGGCCTTTCCCCCACCGCATCCGCCTCCTACTCCTACACGCTGCTCGCCTTCGACGCCTCCGCCTCCCCGGAAGCCGCGGCTCCTCCTCCCGTCGTCGACCAGCCGTTCCACGACGCGGCGAGCACTCCGCCTCCTCCTCCCGTGGTCGACGAGGCGTACCGCGACGCGGCGACGAGCCCTCCGCCTCCTCCTCCTCCCGTCGTCGACGAGGCGTACCGCGACGCGGCGAGCCCTCCGCCTCCTCCTCCCGTGGCCGACGAGCCGTTCCGCGACGCGACGAGCCCTCCGCCTCCTCCTCCTCCCGTCGTCGACGAGGCGTACCGCGACGCGGCGAGCCCTCCGCCTCCTCCACCCGTGGCCGACGAGGCGTACGGCGACGCGACGACGATCCCTCCGCCTCCGCCTCCTCCTCCCGTCGTCCTGCAGCAGATCGCCAAGGTGCTCACGTCGCTGGGGTACAACGAGATGGCTTCGTCGGCTACGCTCCTCGCCGACTCGACGCGCGTCGTGACGTGGCCCGGCGGGGCCATCACCATCTTCGGGGCCCCCGACGTGTTCCTCCAGCACTCGTGCCGGGCCCCCGACTGCTCGCGCTCGCGTTCGCGACGCCACCTCCTCCTCGACCACATGGCCCTGGGCTACTGCCCCTACGCCGAGCTCGCGGCCGCGCCCGCCAACAAGCTCCCGTCGGCCTCCATCGGCTTCTGCCTCGACGTCGTCGCCGCCCAGCGGCCACGGCGCGGGCCCTTCTCCGCCAGCCTCTACGTCAACGGCGTCATCGTCTCGCAACCTGAGCTCTACGACGACGGCCGCTACGTCGTGCACGGCCTCCACGGCTTCATCCCGCCGCTCTCCCACGCCTCCTGCGACGACGCGCATGCGCATCACCACCACCACCACCAGGTCCACCACCTCCACCACCACCACCGCAGCGCCACCTCCGCCGCGCGCATCATGATCCGCGAGGCCATATCCCGCCTGCGCGACCGCGGCTTCGGCTTCGTGGCGCTCGCCATGCGCGTCAAGTTCCCCGAGCTGGAGAAGCTGTCCAACCTCACGGTGTTCGCGCTCAACGACCAGGTCATCTTCACCGGTGGTGGAGGCCACGGCTACGTCTCGGCGCTGCGCTTCCACATCGTCCCCGGGCACCGCCTCACCCGCGCCGACCTCCTGCTCCTCCGCCCCGGCACCCTACTTCCCACCTTGGCCGGCGAGGACCAGAAGCTCGTCATCACACTCGCCGGCTCCACCGACGAGGTCCGGATCAACTACATAGCCGTCAAGGAACCTGACGTGGTGATCAACTCGCGCGTCGCCGTCCACGGGATCTACCTCCCGTTCCCCCGGCTCCCCTTCTCCGCTCGTGGTCACCATGCTAACGGTTGGGAGCGCGATTACCACCCCACCTCCACCTCTTCCTCGCACGGACAAATGATTCTCATTCTATCCGTGGTGGCAGCCATCCTAGCAGTGCTGGGGAAGATTGTTGAGCTCGCTGTCCGTATTTTTGCTACAATGCTAGTGGTACCTTAATAAGCTCTTGGTGGCTCGTTGCTAAAATCCTAGCAATAGCTGAATAAGCTTGTTCCTGTAGTTTTCATCTCAGTAAATAGTTTGCTTCCTAGTTTGTATACCACACAATGAGGAGTGTTTTGAAGGTTCGAAATATGGTCTGAGTTCACTAAAGCTACATGGAAAATTGCTTCGGTTGCTTCCATTTGTTACCCTGTTGCAAGGTCTGACTGATCTGTGCATCTCATCAGCTACCCTACCCTGACACTGGATCTTTTTGTGCCAAATTTGGACAGATTGCTCTACCTCAAACTGACTGAGATAAAACGTGTGGAGTCTCGCTTCAGCTCTGCCAACCATTGAACAAGGAGGCATGCCAATATCATATCAGGAACTTGAGCCATCTCAAGGAAGTCATAATTGACGCTGAGGTGACTGCACAAACAAGACAAGACTGGGAAGACGCAGCGAAAAACTATTGGTAAGAACAACGAATCCAATCGAAAGCGAGGAACTGGTGGGACCATGTTCCACTGCCATGATGGAGAAGCGAAAAAGATGTCATCTAGCCCAACCAAGTTTGGATGACGGACTAGATTCTAGCCTTAAAAGGATGAGAATTTCAGAGTCTTCTGCCTGGACTCATCAGTCGATTGTCCATCCGGTTGTGATGGGAAGAGCCACAATAGCCACATCCAGTATTCCTCTGCATTCTGACGAGTCTGCTGGTTGGATGCAGCAGCCTAGCCATCCTTAATTTCATTTTCTTACCTGTGCTTGAGATCATAATTTTGGTGTATCTCACTTATTTATTTTGTATGGACATCCGAAGTTTGTAATCGATGGATTTGGAGGGCTAGATTGCAGTAAACACTGACAGTGGCCATTTCTGTTGTGTTTTGGTGGTTGGTGAAGCTGTAGTCCCCGCCTGCCATGTGTTCATTATGTTGCCCAAAATGTGAAGGGATAGAGTCTAGGGTTACCTCTGCATCTTATAGGCGCCAAGTTGGCTGGTTGGAAGGGAAGATTACTAGGTAAAGCAGGCTGGCTCACGCTCATCACATCGTTATTATCCTCAGATCCGTACCAAATTATCATAAGAAAACGTTCGGCTTATCAAATTGAGCTAGACGCATATATTGTACACTATCTCAGAAAACAGTTCCTGTGGAAGGAATCTGATGCTCTGAAGTAGCGGCAAAAACGACTTGTCTCAGGCAAAGATGTATGATTCAGACATTAACTTTGTACCGCTACGCACTTTTATAGTTTATGGCTCATTCAGATAAAAGAGAATGAAATAGTCAGATTCAATTGAAACTTTTTGCAGCGCTACAACTCGCAGCATATACATATGGGAAGGCCGCAGGGGCAACACAGAGTTCTGGGAACGACTACCAGTGCTGTTTCTAAGGTTTTGCAAACTCTCATGCTTAGTACTCCTTTCTCCCTTGCATCGAAGTAGCTTCAGCCAGAGTTACAGTAAGAGATCCCATGCGTGCCGTGGTTGTTCAAGCATTCAGTTGAGGCATCAGACCCTGCCACTTGCACTGACCGCAGACAAATTAACTGCAGGTTTCTGGTACACCCTTACAACTGCTGTTCCATCGCCACCATCATTGCCGACCCTCCAGGACCGATCCTTCTTCCGCTGGGGCTTCTTGTGCTGCTTGTGGGACGCCTCTTTCTTCTTCTTAGCAGTAGTTTTGGACCCTCCATTGGCCAAGTCGAAAGATTCAAGGTCATCCAGGACATCTCTCATGTCTGGTTCAGCAGGATCCACTGCATCCTCATCCTCTTCATCAAGATCATCAGTATCTGATTCATTCGCTGCTGAAGTAGTTGGACCTTCTGATCTGATGATTTGCTCAAGATCCACCTCACAGTCTGTTAGGGCTGGAGGGAGTTCAAAGTGTGGGATTTTACCATCAATGTAATCCTTCAGTATCTGTCGAGCAGCCCTGGTCTCATCTGGCAGACCGGCATGGCTGACATGCCCACGAGATGCACAGTAGGCCCGCAACAGCTCAGCAGCAGTTGGAGGCCGAGACTGAGGTTCATATGGCTTTGGCTTCGGCAAGCTGATTTTGTAAATCTGCTCAAGGATATCCCTTGGGACGCGATCTGCGACCACTTGAATAGCTTCCCGATGCTTTGTCATTCTATCAATTGGCAACACACCACATGCCACCATCTCATGCCTCGAGCTTGAAAAAGATGGGAAGACCAGCCCAGGGCAATCACACAGAGTGAGCTCTTCAGAGATTATCAGTGTCTGGAAATGTTTTGTCTTGCCAGGTGTGTGAGTAACACCAGTCCTCTTCTCCCCAACCAAAGCATTAATTGTTGAACTCTTCCCAACATTTGGATAGCCAACAAATCCAACAACTACATGCTTAGCCACTGAAGAAACAGAATCTGAAGAACTGGCTTCCTGATCATCTAAAGAAGTTGAGTTCCTTCTCTGAGCTACAATAGATTCTGCCTCAGCTTGCAGCTTCATCAACAGCTCATCTCTGCCATATATCTTGGTATCCAAATCAGGTGAAGCAGATTCTTCTTCAGAGTATCCACTTAACTTCTTGCCTTCTAATGTGGCAGTGGCAGCCTTAGCCGACCAGAACACATAGAGAATATCATGTGCCTTAAAATAATCAGCCCATCTCTTCCTGCAATAAACAAATGTAAAATGATGTCACTGCTAAGGCAATAAAGGTAGTACACAATCAAGTCATACGAACAACATGCAGACCTGATATTTAACGGCAACAGATCAGCCTTGTTAACAAGGAGCATTGTTCTCTTGTGCTCATCAATTTCCTTTGCATATGCCTGGTACACACACAGAAAGCCATGTCACAAGTTATACAACTCAACAATAAGCTAGAAAACGATAAAGTGCAAGATAAAACGTTTGACGTGAAAACAAACTCCCAGGTAAGAAAAACATAATTTACACTTCTGGAAAATAAAAGTCATAGCAAGCTTATCCTAATGCAGAACAAAGAAAAGTGAGATCAATATATGCTTGCTTTGAAAGGAATACAATTTCTGGGGAACATGTCTTTCATTGTAATCTGGCAGCAAATAATATTTCAAAGTGACAATATCCGGAAATCTCAGTTCGAGTTGTTTTTCATAATACAAAAACAAACCTGGCTTGCTTCTGCCAGAAATAGAGGAAGACACAGTTTCTATTTGTAAATTAATTCGTCAAAATGGATAGGAAAGTGCAAAGACAACTCTGAACAACTCATGAATAAGGCCTATATGTAACAAATTTACAGGTACTGTGCAGTTCTGCAACATTGAGGGAGTTTCAACAAGTGTCTTCCAAGCCATCATTATTTGTTTGGTTTTCAAGTTATATACTATTTGAATATATCAAAAAAAAAAAAACAGTACCTCTAGATCAGGGCAGCGGTAGAATAAAGGATCCCGAGCATCAACCACCATAACCAACTTCATAGAAGAAAATAAAACAAAAGTCAGTAATTTTGCATAAGAAACGATATCAACAGTCAGTAATTTGCATAAGAAACGATATCATAGGATTTTAGTCTTCAACCAGAATTTCACAAACGTGATTGAGCACAGCATAACAGCAGAGTAGCGTACTTCCAGGAAAATGGTATTTAAGCACCAACAGCTACACTAAAGTATGCAAGTGACCTTATATATGTGTATTTATGTTACTTTCTTAGAGCAGTTTAACAAATGGTCAAGGGAAGCAACCAAGGCCACAACGGTGAAACTGACAATTCAGTGGAGCTTAACTTACCAAGTCACTGCGTTCAAGCACTCTCCAGAGTTGTCTCCAGATGTCAATATTCTTCTCAAAGGGAGTCAGGACAAGCTTATCATTCTCTTCCAATCTGCATAGGAGATTGCTCATCAGACTTACATACTCTTAAGCATTGATTTAGGAAAAAAGATGCTTGAAAATGCATTAAACACTCTGTGTCAAATCTTACAACCAACAGATACTGTTCAGTCTAAGAATCCTAAAACACATACTGTTCAGTCAATCTTTCTGTAGTTCAACAGCGGGTCTAAGAATGCAAGTCTCATCTTTGATTATCTGTGACAGGAATGTGTGTTCTAAAAATAACCCAGTAGCATAGCCGATACATATAATATCAAGTAGAGGTGTATCATAATGCTCGTATGCTCACTTGTCTTATTTGATTGCCAATTAGAAATGATTAAGTACTTATAGCTTAGCGCCCAAACATGTACTTCTACACAAAAACACTGCCCCACTAAACATTAGAGTATGTGTATGTCTCTGAACCAACCTTGCAAGATTCCTACGCCACACCAGGAAGGCCCGCCGCTCATTCGCATCAAGCTCCTCCACGGTCATCTGACTATGCCATGGCGGTCTGCAATGACACACACAGGATTCACATAATAACAATCAGAAAAAAAAGGAACAATCCTAAAACCAAGAGTAAACAGTAACACCATCAAAGATCAGAGAAGCTCACCGCCTGGGGACACTGAGGCTGCTGGCGTGCAAGGCCTCCTGCTCCTTGCGAAGCCGGCGCCTCTCCTCTTCCGTCTCGCCCGTCGCATCCCTGTCCCAAACCAATCCAATCCAATCCGTCAGAATCCGCCACAAGAGAGCACACCGATTTCATTATCCCGATGGAGGAAGAAGAGGGGAGAGGAGCGGAGGGCTCACAGGTCGATGACGAGGTCGGAGTCGGAGGAGACGGACGCGGCCTCGGAGAGCTGGTCGGCCTCGGCGGCGCGCTGGAGCACGGCGTCGATGTCGCTGACGTCGATGACGGACTCGAGCGGCATCCCGCGGCGGCGGCCGAAGGCCAGCGCCTCGCCCCGTTCCTTGGCGGCCGCCGCCGCCTTGTTCCGCTGCCGGATCAGCGCGCGCCCCAGCCCCTCGCCCTTCTCCTTCTTCCCGCCGCCCGCCATCGCCTCCGAGCCCGTGGGATGCCGAAACCACCTGGAGAGAGGTCGCTTGCCGGCGTTGCGTTGCGGCTAGGGTTTTTGCTTGAGGCGGGGCGGCGGCGGAAGGTGGAAGGAGACGAGACGAGACGACGCTGCGGAAGGGTGGGGGACTTGGACTACGTTTTCTCCACCGAATGAGCCTCTGACGCGTGGGACCCACTGGTCGGAGTCGTATGCAGTGACGGACAGAGAGGATTTTTACAAGTTGAGACCTTCTGACCGTATCTTATGTGAGAGGGAGTGACACTCATTTCCCATGCCTTGCAATTTACAAAATCAGTCATCCAACCGAGTTTGTATATATCTTCTGAAAATTTAATTCAATTTAACCACCGAAAGGATAATTAATAGTACATAATAAATATATATCCACCTACATAGTCTCAAATATGATTTTTTATATTTTTAACAAGAATTAAAATAACCGCTTTATTTCCTAATCTATACCTACTAATAAAAAGAAAAATTTCCCGTTCAATTTTTTTTTTTTTTTTTGCCTGCCTCTTCCGTCTCCGTGTCTTGTTCGGTGTTGGTGTATTTTTCACCCTAATTTTCTTCCGTCACTATTTTTTTTTTTTTTTTTTTGTGTCGGTCTCTATTTTCTTCCACGTGTGCTTAAGGAGTTGCACACCAAAACTATTGATTCCTACGTATCTTTAGAGAGTTGGAGACCCACGAGTCATGTTGTTTTCCAAATTAATACCGAAGATACATTAAAATAAGAGTTCCGATCAAACTTTGATTGGAATTCAATCCAAAGAGAGATACAATAGATATAGAAATCAAGAAAATTAACCAACATAAATTAAACAAGACATCACAAAAAAATCAAACAAAGAAGGCAATGCACGAGGTCGCAGGGCCGCCAACCGGTACGGCGCCGTCGAGACGGAGGCACGGAGCTGCGTTGTCCGTCGAGGCATCGAGCACGGGAGCAGTGCTCTCCGTCGAGGCGCGGGGATCACGGCTCCGGAGCAGAGCAGCGTCATCACGACGCTGGGTCACAGCCAGCTATCGTGGCACCGACCGTCGCGGCGCTGGGTCGCAGCCGGCGGTTGCAGCATAGAGTCGCGGAAGCCGGAGTCGTCGTCGAGACGGAGGCATCACTGGGAACAGCTCCATGTCGACGCCCCCATCGGCGACCAACGTTGGGGCAACCAGAGCAAAAGGAGTTGTCGACGCGATCACGGTGTCTCCCCATGGGAGACATTATTCTGGATGTCGTTGGAGAGGACCGAGGACGCCACAGGGTGTCGGTGTGGCCGCCGTCGTGGCGCACAAGTGCGAGGCGCCCTGCTCGCACTCGAGCGCTCCGTGCAGGGATAGAGGACGGTCACTGAGAGCGGCGAGCGACAATGCCGAGTGCTGATCGTGACAATACGAGGGCGGGAATCGGCGGTGGCAGCGGGATCAAGGGATTGGAGACCAGGTCATAGCAATAATACTGTGTTCGATCGTGGGATGGTGGCCTGACAGGCCATGGCGCATGGGCGATGCCGTGACAGGCTGTTTGTAGTTCAATTCAGTAATTTTTCTCCGTTCTTTTCCAGCTCGAATTGCAATTTGAAGTGTTTCCAATATTTAATTCCTATAAATAAAATAAAAGTTTAAAATTTTAAATAAATAAAATTTAAAATTTATCTATACCTATTAAAACGAAAAATTTCTGGCTACTTTTTTATAAATAATAAATACAAAATATATGGATCTTTGAAACCTTGATCTTTCCCTATAATATACAAATATTTCTCCCACAAAATTGCTAACTTATTATTGCTATTATTAAAACCTAGAGCAGCTAATAGCCTAATAACTAATTAAACCATGAATTGATAGTTCATCAGTTTATACGTATGGATGTTTGATAGTTTTTTTCTACTGTTGCAACTCATGGGCACAACATAAGGTGACGGAAAGAATATGAATGCTAGGTTTACTATATTGTGTATTGCTGATTTGCATTTTTTCCTTATATATGTACCTATGTATAAATAATCTACATGGTCAAGCTAGATAAAACATGTATTATTCACGAAGAACGCCTTTGAGGCGTATTTTCTAATGAATCTTTAAAAAAAAAGCTGGGTCCGTTTCTCGGCCTGAGATTGGGCCACGTCGCCCGCAATTCCCGGCCGTCAGATCGGCCGCGCGGATGGCCCAGATCGTGCGGAGCATGGTCTTTTTTGTATAAAGGACCTTCTATTTACCGAAAAACAACCTGAAGTCCAATTAACTTTAATCTCTACCCCTACTCTCTCTCCCTCCCGTGGTGGCGCTGGTGCGCCGACGCGAGGGCGCCGCCTCCCGGCTCGACGCTGCAGAGCGAGCGCGCCCCTGTCGCGGAGGGGCGCAGGCGCGGCGGCGCTGGAGCGCGACCACAGCGCGGCGGTGCGGCCGCCCCCAGCACAGGCTAGCCCGCCCGCACCGGCGGCGCGAACGCCCAGGCAGCAAGGCGACCAACCAGGCACGTGGCGGGGAGTCCGGGGACTGACATCAAGCACGCCGTCAAGCCTTCTCTGCGGCCTTTCCACCCACTGTGCTTAGACCTCGCCATTGTCAACATCAATGCCCACAAGGCGTTCGACAAAATGCCCCACCAGACAGCCAGAGTCTCCTCCTTGGCAAAGCCGTATCCAAGTTTTTATACCGAAAGGCGGAAAGAGTCAGTGTTCTCTGTTTTCCTCCTTTTCGTATGTCTGTGCACACTAACCTATTGATGGATTTACCTAACTTACATTTGTTCTACTTGCTAGGCCCATTGCATTTCTCTCTACTCTTTAGAAGCTTTTGCTTAGTCATAGATGAACTAGCTTATCGGGTGAGAGTGAACCGGCCAGTACATGTTTTTGAAGAAAAGCTTTTCATTCATGCTGGAAGTAAAGTGATAGATGGGACTGCTAAGATGCTTATAACTGCTGTTGGTATGCGTACTGAATGTGGGGCAAATTGAGTCAATGAAACACCTTTACAATTACAAGTTAAGCTTAATGGTGTGGCCACAATCATTGGACAGATCCTGCTGTTGAAATGGTTGCTGGTGAAGCATTGGCTTGCAGTATGGTGACTGCCAAGAAAAATCAATCAAGATTGCTGGAAAATGTGATGTTTTAAGGGTGTTATCATGGTCTGAATTAATCCAGGTGCTTGTTTTTCTCTCCTCGCCTTGCAAAATGTAAATATTCCTTCATGTTCTCATTAGCTATTTGTTTTCCTTGTTAATCAGTTGAATTTCTTAAAGCAGTTTCTGGGAAAAAGCTTTCTGAAGCATGTTGAATATAAAGATCCATATGTCATAATGTTGTGTCATTGTCTATGTATGCCTATCTGTATGTACACCCTATGTATGCCTATCTGTATACTTATTAGTTTGATAATTATATCATGTTGGGTATCCTCCGTACATAAAGTAATAAGATAAATCTATTTTCCTATATTTCCATTCATACAATGTGACTGATTATTTTACTTTATACTCCTCTCTTACATCTCTTATAAATATTTGCAGATGCCATATAAGAGCAACTCCAACCACAACCCCAAAACTGAGCCCCTACTTTTCAATTTGGAAGGTGGCTTGCAAAATTTCAGGTCCGAAATCCAAGCCCAACTCCAACCGGAGTCCCGAAATCAGGCCCCTATCTCGTCGTCCCCAGCACGCGCCGTCGCGCCCTCGCCCCCCTCGCCCGGACTCCGTTCTGCCCGCCGCCGTCGCGTGCTTGCCCCGGCCTCTGTGCTACCCGCCGCGGTCGCGCTTGCCCCAGTCTCCGTGCTGCCCGCCACGGTCGCGCCCTGGTAGGCGCAGACGCCGCGGTCGCCGGTCGTGCTGGTAGGCCTCCGTGCTGCCCCGGTCGCCGCCGCGGGCGCATCTCTCAGCACTTCTTGGCGCAGGCGTCGCAGTCGCCGGTTGTGCTGATAGGCCTCCGTGCTGCCCCGGTCGCCGCCGCGGGCGCATCTCTCAGGCTCTCAGCACTTCTTGGCTCAGGCGCTCTTGGCCTTGTGCCTGAACAGCAACTTCTTCCTGTGCGAGATGTTCTCGACAGTGAGAACCACCTTGCCTTCTCTTGTTCAAATTCAAAGACTGGTAGGTATGCTTCAAGAGTAAGATTTTCCTACAATGCAATTGGCAGTACAACTGTGGAAGCTCACCAAGTAGATGACACTTATACAGGATAGGTTTACATTCAGCTCTGCTAGTGTCACAAAAGTGACTGAATTCACAAGCAGCTACCGTTTCATTCTTTGGTCAGTACTTTTCAGTCTCTATTGTGTGCATCACTGTAAAGCACTATACCATGTGGAACTATGCTCATTTTTTTTTTCTTCTTCTCTAGATTTCCAGGTTCCTCAGTCTACTATGTCGAACTTTGGTCTGGTTGCATGTTTGCACACTGAGATAAGATGTCCTTCGCAGGCTGCTGCTGTGAAAGAAACTGAAGCCAGTGGCAGTAAGATAAGCATCAGGCCCAAACCAAAACAGATCAAGAAGGATGACGAACCAATGCTGCAACCTGAACCTGTCACTTCCCAGCCTTGCCACTCACCTTATTATTTGGTATATGATTCTTGATGATGCTGATGGTAAACTGAACTTACCAACGTGTTCCATTATCTTGCTTCAGCTAAGAAATTTGGCTGCACTGATTTCGTTAACCCCAAGGACCACGACAAACCAGTGCAATAGGTACTCATTGAGCTGATGAACGGCGGTGTCGACCACAGCGTGGAGTGCACCGGCAACGCCAACGCCATGATATCTTCCTTCTGTGAGTGTGAGTGTGAGCTGACCAACGACAGTGTCGACCGCAGCGTGGAGTTGCATGAAACACTTCCACAACATCTTCTAATTAGATTTTTGGAGATGCCTTTTGTGAGTGTGAGATGCCTTCTGAAGATGCCTTCTTGTAATTAGATTTTTAGTTTTTTTGGATGGCTGTGAATCATTTTGTTCAGTCATGAGTTGCATAAAACATTTTGTACCATCTGTGATGAAGCAACTAATCATTTTGCCCAGTCATGTGCTGCACTAACATTCAGTCAAGTGAACTACATTCTGTGATGAAACAACTATTCATGAGCATTTGTCTCTGGACCTTACTTTTCCATCTGCTCACAGGGACTGCTAGTTGAGCACATGACTGAATGTTCTTGTTTCAGTTTTTGTACTGATCTTATTCCTGTATTGATCTTATTCAGTTATCTATATTGATCTTATTCAGTCTTGCTGTAATTTTTTTATCAACTTTGCTGTGACTCTTGAGGTTGAGGAATGCAATGACATAGTCCTTGCTATGTCACTGAAGTTATTGCACTCACTGCATCTCTGCTCAAATAGTTCAGAGATGGAGGATGAACTCATTTATCCTCAATTCTCTGCCAACACATTCATAAATGAAACTGAATTCATTTATCCTCAATTCTTGTCACTGAAGGTCCATAAAAATAAGTTTTCACTGCTCCAGGTATGACTGCACTTGCTTCTTTCAGTGAACCAAGATTTCAGTTAACTGATGGTGCTTGTTCTTGAATGACTGCGTTCGACATCTGATTGCCCTGGTTTCTGGAGTTTAAGCTAGCTTCATCAGAAACTTAACTGTTGGTGACATATCACACAATTGATTGGTCTGGTAAAACTACAAAACCTTCATTACTGAACAAACCATTGCATTACATATACGTAGCATTGCACACAACCAGTACTTCAGGCACCAACGCCACGCTCGCCGTGCAGGCCAACTGCTCCAAGAGTCGCCGTGGACCGGCCATGAATCGGAGGCTTCCCAGGCGGCAACGGACGCTGCGTGGAGACGGCAGCGCGTGCGCGACGTGCGCGACGGAGACCGGCTGCAGCGGTGGGAGTCCTCATCCCCGTCCCCGTCCCCGCGGCGGCGCTTCTTGGGGCACCTCCCGGCGGCCCGACGGGCTTCTTGCTGAAGATGCGACGACGGGCTTCTTGCTGCAGATGCGACGGCGGGGTGGAGAGGAAGGGGCGAGGGTGGCGGCGTGGAGACCGGCGTCATCCGCAGCGTGGCAATCTTGGACGCCGCGCGCCGGAGGCCCTCCACGCTCCAGTCGTCGCCGGGAGACGCGCCGGCGGCCAGCGCCCGGAGCCGCTGCTCGTCCACGCAGTCCGCTTCCTCGTCCTCCGACGACCCGGACTTGTTGGACAACAGCGCCCGGTTGTTGCTCGGCAGCTCCGATGCGGCCACGCCGCTCCGGCGCCACGGAGACAGGCTGCGGCGGCGGCGGCGGGATGCGGGCGGCACGTGCGTTCGGGGAAGGGAGTGACCGGGAAGAGGAAAAGTGGTGTGGGTCCCACCGAGCAAGGGGTTTCTGGATCTGGGGGCTGAGATTAAAATTTGAGGGGGATATGTAAAATAGGGGCTGATGGAGGCTCCATTGGGTTGTGATTTTGTTAAAAATCCTAAAATTTAGTCAAAGGGGCATATAGGGGGGCTGCATTGGAGATGCTCTAAGAAAAGACAAAAGCCACTACAGGGACCAGAAAACACCCAGCCAGATCCAAAAAAAAAAAGAGCCATTTCATCTAACACCATATGGGTGTCATTGAGGAACTGCTATTTTGGTTAAATAAAATAGCTTTCTAATCAGTGCTGAACTATTAAAAAAACAATCATAGCAAATCCAATATTAATGCATAGAATTGTATCCTGGCCAAATCTCCGGTTTAGTGTGAGTTACTGCAACTACTCCTGCACAAGTGTTCTGCTAGTTTGACTTTCATCAGTTTATGTTCTTCCTAGCTGATATGAGTGCAGCGTGTAGAACAATGTACTGTGACTAGTCCATAGCGCGTTCGCAGCCATCTGAGATCTGGCCGCCCGCAAGTTTTAATGTCCGGGCGCGGGGCATTGGCCGATCCTCGTTTTTGATGACTGGCAAGAAAAACGCATGACCGACGCGGTATCGCCGTCGTGGAATAACACCGAAAAATGATTTAGCACGCCGGTGTTCAAGCAACAGATCAGCCAAGCAATGTGTCGAAATAGATTTTATATGGCTAACACATTTAAAAGATATAGAAGTGCATCGAAACATCACGTAGGGAGTAGGGCGCTTCCGGTTCTCACATAGTGTCGGTAAAACAAATATGAAATACCAAAACAGATATGACCATCACCCATGTGCGGCGTCCATGGTATCGTTAATAACAAAACAAATATAATATGACAAGCTCCATCTAGAAAATATAATAATGTTGACATTTAACTGAACATATCGGAGGAGGTGCTTGTTGACTCAAACCGATTAGGCCAACAACACGGCTACACATGCCAAATCTCAAGCTGAATTTCTAAAACATCCGCAATATGTTCATACCCTACATATTACATAAGACCGGTTGTCCAAACAAATCGTTATAGGTTGTCCAAACAATACTTGTACCTTACATGAACAATCCCATACCGGCACGACAGATGTCTAAATAGCACGTAATTTTACACAAAAACCGTATTATGACACATCACGCATATTCCATCCTCTCGACACGAGGGACACAATTGTTACCTATATATATATATATATATATATATATATATATATATATATATATATATATATATATATATATATATATATTCAACTGAGTGTCAGGAGATCCCATAAACAAAATGCCACATGTTAAATTGTGTGAATACATACTGAGATGTGAAACTGAGTGTCACGGAAAGCAACACATACTGGGCAATTTGTAGCACCCGAAAAAGTAACACATACAAAGCTTTGCCATAGGAGGGCCGACGTCGATAGCCGAACAGCGCTGGCAAGGCTCATCTCCTTCTCGACAGTTTCACATCTCCTTCTCGACAGTTTCAGGACTATGCTTCATTGGCGATGGGAGCAGAGTCGCCATCGAGACTTGCAATGAATAATGTTGGGAACACCTTAACTGTTAGAGACGCCAGTTTTGGGCATATCCGAATGGTAATCTTAGTTGTTTACTGCTAAACACCAGCCTCTTGCGAGCAAAGGACAGAGGGAGAAAGAACTTACCGAGATGGTAACACTGTGACTCCAAGCATGATAGCTCTATCTGGATCAACCAAGGAACTTCAGTTCTAAAGAGGTCACACAAATCAAACAATCAGAATAAATTATCCCCACACCTTAGTTTATCGAAAAGTAATTGTTTTGTTTTTGAAACAGAATACTTGCTATCAGGGAATAAGATACCATACCATTCATACCTACGATTTATGCTGGTTCTTCTGGAGATGCAACCCATCTGATTTCCTAAACACAGCTTCGACATCAGAGACAGACCTCTTCTTCAATTTCTCCTATCCCAAAGAAAATTACATTGTAACTTCAGTTTGCTACCAAACAAGGATTTATTGATAGTAGCTAGCACATTATAAAATTATGATACAGGGGCTTTCCATCGAAAGATTAACTTTGAGGAAGTATCTCAAAACTGTAATTAGAATAGATCAGATTCGTACAGGTTGATGGAAGTAACATTAAACTACCATAACTTATAGATTCGTACAGGTTGATGGAAGCAACATTAAACTACCATAACTTATATAGGTTAAAAAGGGAAGAGATTCCAACTGGAATGGCCACATCATCAGCAAAGAGTTGCTGCATAAAAGTTTTATTTGCATGAGATACTGCAAGTACACTTTGCTTCAGGTCTTTTCTGTCGATGCAAAGAATATGTACAACCAGTCATTTCTACACTAATTCATATGAAAATTAATTCGAAAGCTATACAACAAATCCTATATCAAAATCCAAATCAAAGAGCATAGAGATCCATTCATAGCATCCAACCAGAACATAGAGATCCCTTCATAAGACAATTAATTTATATCTAAAACAGGAATGGCTCCACAAATGGCATAGGCCGAAAAACATTCTACTCATAATCATCAAGAATACCAATGTTTTTCATCCATTTTAGCAAATAAACTGCTCAAGAACTTTACAGTAGCCTAAAGGATGGAGTGGCTTGCAACACAGCCAGAAGATTAATCTAAAAATCAAAAGGTTCCTTAGAAGCCACATGGACATATTGTCTTACAGTGTAAGCACAACATGCACCTACATTTTGACCAACCAGATTGGCACCAATTTTTGCACACATTTTTTTTTCTGAAACCTGCAAATCAGAAGATAGCAGAAGATGAACAAAGGAGCAACTGAATTCTATAGCGTGAATCTCCTAACCTGTTCCCCATAGGGTCTGTAGACGAACTGAGAAGGAAAGCTATCAGCATAGCTGAGCACTGCACCTTCTCTAGGTCGAACTGCAATTAGAATATGCTTTGTAACATCACACATGTATTCCTAAATATTTGTCTCTTTACCAGACAGCTATATTTGCTAAATAAATATGACCATCCAAATCTGGTGCATATATAAGAAATTAAGCAACACCAAACCTGCAGAGTGCGCCCATTAGCCTTACCGGTGCCCAAGACAACTATATCAGTACCTCAATCGGAACACCAAGTTCCGCACCAAGCTTGCGCATTTTGGCCAGTCCAGATTGGTAATTTGGACCACCACGGCGAACATAAATGTGCATCCTTTAAGCCTTCAACTTCGATTCCTGAAAATGAATTGTGTGGTGATTGGTGAAGAATAAAAAAGGTGAATAGAATGAGTAGTGCCAGACATCATCGAGGATTCTAAAGTGAGTGGTCTTAGGTACCTTCTCTCTTAAGGCCCGGACGATGCCATTGAATTGGCAGCAACATCAGTGAAGTTAGATATGCCACCTCCAATGAGAAGGGCTCTCTTGCGGCCATCAGGATCAGCAGTTGCACACTGCATTTAATTGTACGGTTAACAGATGATCCTAACATTGTCCCAACCACAAGATGGTCCAATGGTGGAGTTAACAGCAGCATTGACAAGGTTACAGTGTTTGCTTACATCAAGCACAACTCTGGCATAATTCAAAACTTCCTCCTCATTAGGAGCACCACTATACTCTGCATAGTTTCCAAGCTCTGATGCGTATCCCAAGTCTCCAACCTGGTACATGGGGGAATTAATTTCATCATGGCAGCTAAATAGCGGTGAACAGTTTAACAGGCACCAATGTGAAAAACTTTTTTTGTGTAAATCAAAATAGGATATAATTGATGCTTACAGTATCAGCGTATATGACACTAGCACCACCACCATCCAGATACGACCTTTCGGGTTCAAAACTGTGAACTTCAGAGAGGCGCTTGTCTGAAATAACAAGGTTGGCGAATTAACGACACAATCCAACAAAATATACTGCAGATAGCGTTTGGCATGGAAACTGATTATTTTAGAGGTGACAGACCTCAGAAACAAAAAGAAAAGATAAAAACATAGCCCTGAGATCAATACCTTTTCATCTAGTTCATGGATGAAACTTTCTGTCGGGCTGAGTACTCTTCCAAAAGGTAGAGGGAATTCCATAGCTCCCCACCTGCACAGTAGATAAGTAAGAGTAAATCCAACAATGACATGATGAAATGGCATCCCTGGGAAACGTGAGACTCACTTTCTTGAAAGCTGCAGTGTCATCTAGTTCTCCTCTCATGTCCAGAGGATATGGCTCCCCATTGACCAAGGTGAATGGATTCATCTCAAGAAACGAGAAATCCAAGTGTGCAGTTGGAGCAGAATTCTTGTCAACATGACAAATCAGGAAATATAGCGACATGTACAATTTTTAATTCACTACATCTGGCAAATGAACATTTCCCAAATCTGTGGTACCTTGAAGACAGCAAAGACTCCTTTAATGAAGTCACCAATCTTTCCGCGTGCCTGATCAGCAAAACAAAAGAGTACCTCCAATGTGAGAAATGAGAAACATGGAGGTATTGAGGTTAAAACTAAGGAGAAAGTAACTAATAATTACCTCCAATGGAAGGGTCGCAATCAATGGAGCACATGAATCAGAAGTCATTGGCTTCTCAGTAGGCAGAAAAATCGTCTTAACCTTGTCCCAGTTCTCCTCGATCTCAAACCCTCCACACTCTGAGAAGCTGATGGTGCTGCCCAACCTCTCTGAAACAATCGAAAGGCAGTACTCTTGATCATGGGGCACAAACGGCTCGACAATGAAGGTCGTGATTGGAGCCTTGCAGCCGCCCATCTCAACCTAAAAAATAATGGATGGATCACAAAAAGGGAAAATCAACTTATGTAGCATGTGAAGGAAAAGTTGTTTACACAAAAGCAACTGCTATACCTCAACTCCCAGCCGCTGCTTGACAAACTCCTTGACTTGATCGAAATCCAAGTTGAGGGCCACAAGGCCGCTCTTCCCACGCTTCCCGAACAGCATGTCGGGCTTCACCACCAGCTTCATGGTTGATAGCCATGGCTGCTGGCTCAGAAACTCTGCAAAGTCTGTTGACTGTGTGATCTGTCACGGAGCAAGGTAGAAAATTCAGTCTTGGCTTGTTTCATTTTGTCAATTATTCTGTGATGACATGACACTGTGTCCAATCATCAGTAGTAGTATAAGACTGGAAGCACACGGAATAAATTTTATAATTCATTTAAACCAATGATGATGCTGGATTTGTTTTGTATGCTTATTGTACATACAGCTGCTTAAAATAGCCAAATACCCCAGAATCAACAATCTGGGTGACCCGTGTCACTGTCCAACGCATCCAAGCTGTAAGTGTACATGCTATGAAGCATCTACTTGCAAAAAGGCAGTAGCTCCAATACTTGTTATGGCTGAAAACTTTTACCTAAACTCACATTGGTGCCGCGGCCGACACATCCGCAACCCATAACAACAATGTATGGCCCATTGACCGGCACCCCACAGCGGCGGTGACGGCCCTCACCACAGCAGCAGTAATACCGTGCGAGCATTTCATCAAACACTTACCGTGCGAGGTTTGGACGACACTGGTCCAGCTTGAGGGCACTGCCATGGCCTAGCCCACCTCGACTGACCTGTGTGTGCCCACCCCGCAAGCACGGGAGGACCGATCCGACCATGAGGGCACTCGATCCAGCGATGGAGACCGCGGATCGACCCAGCAAAGAAGGGGAACAAGCACAGATCGACGCTGGGCACCGGCAAAGGAAAGAGAGGAGCAGGGTGGGAGGGAAGCTTCACCTGGCGTCGCCGCGCCGCCGGAGCCTCCGCGTGCCGAGGACGCCCCTAGGGGCCACCCCGCCGCCGGGGGTGTGGGGCACGCCGCCTCGCGCAGCCGCCGCACCGACCTGTGGCCGGTGGGCCTCGCTAGGGCGCCGTTGCCGCCCTAGCCTCGCACCCGCGCCCGAGCCTACTGGAGAGCCGAGCCCGCCGCCGCTAGGCTAGAGCGGCCTCGCTTGCGTGCCGCACCGCCGCCGCGAGAAAGAGGAGGGAGGAGATTCACGGGAGAGCTAGGGTTGGGATGGAGCCGGTATATATTTGACGAGGACAGCATGTACGGCGGAAACGCCGACCTCCTGATCAACATCGGATGCCCACGATAAAAACGGAGACGTGTCCACCTCGAGGCCGGGTCTTGGCCTGGTATTCTCATCTTTCTACATATGCTGTATGAAAGTACAAGCTTGGTATACAATTCTATATATTACAAAACTAAAGATTTCAACTTCAGACTCCTTAACCTTTATAAGATACATGCAAGAAAGTAAGATTATTGTGATTATCTTTATTTAATTTATTTACGGTATAATTGCATTGTTGATCTATACTACCCTTTGTTTCATAACCTCAGCTTGGGTTTGAAGTCGTTGGTGCATCATGTATGTATGTATATCGTCAGAGACAAGAGGTCCATGATCCTCTCAAAAATGTGATACCTGCTTATTGTACGCACATCACCTTGTTCTTAGTTCATGTGCAGTTGAAGCTTTAGAGGGTTTTTAGGACTACCTACTGATAAACAGTTATCTTATGCCACTACTTGCTAATCTGTGCTGCTTATATTCTTTACTTCTCGAAATTTGTCAGGTAAAGCACAACAAAACTTCTGCCTCATCATATGGAAAGGACTTCCAACTTCCAAGAATTGATAGGGACATATGATGCTTCAAGGAAAGGGCAGCAAATTCTTCATGGAATTGACACTGACTCTGAAAGCAGTTCATATAAATCTCTGAATGATAGTGTAGCCATATGTGCTTTAAGTATGATATACCACTGTTATAATTTTTTTTAATTCTCAATGCATAAATAATTTCTTATGCCAATGTATATAATCTGTCATTCTTTTACGTATATAATATCTGGAGCATGACTATACATTATGTAATCGGTTAAAAGCATTTTTATATTCGTGGTTGAATTATTGCACTCAATATAAGTGTCTAAGTCATCACTGCTTATCTTGCTATACTAGAGTCCTGAAGGTTTTAGATTACCATGACTATTTACCTATTCAATCAATTATTATCTTCGATTCATGTATGATTATTCATGTATAGTGCAGCCCTTATGTTAACTTTTCCTCTACCTTGCTCTCAAGTTCAGTTCTTACTGGAACTAACACTTTGGATCAACTTAAGATACTGAACCTATTGTTGATTGCTTTGTATGACTTTCAATATTATAAAGTAGTTTCTTATCCGCTAGATATTCTGAATTTCTATATGGTCAACGTCAATTGTATAGTATGTGAGCAAGGCAGGTATTATGGCATTTAGACTCTGCTTCTTTTTTTTTTCTTTCCTTTGCTTATTTCTTTGGCCAGCCCCAGATGCGTGAGTATGTGGAGAGCAGCTCTCAGTCGCTGAGAACATTTAGATTCTAATTGGTGTATCCACCATGATGATATTCCAAAAATCATGGCATTTCAAAGTAGGTAATGAGATATATATGATAGTTTATAAATAGAAAATTTTTGAACTGAAAAAAAAAGGATAACTGATATGAAAACATAGAATTCACAGCTTATATGCTCTTTTTCTAAGAAAAATCAACCACAACAAGATAGATTCGTTGTGGCACCG
Source organism: Hyparrhenia diplandra (assembly GCA_015847255.1). Taxonomy (NCBI): domain Eukaryota; kingdom Viridiplantae; phylum Streptophyta; class Magnoliopsida; order Poales; family Poaceae; genus Hyparrhenia; species Hyparrhenia diplandra. Next base: position 408,132 of record JADLZK010007563.1, read on the forward strand.
CGAGAAAACAATTACACCAAAGGAGTACCTGACAATCTTATTTAAGATATTTGAAATGCACTATATTTTTGAATGCACCCATCTCCAGTAGGTTAACCTTTTTGGGACTCATCCTAGCATCACCTAACCTAATAAAAGGAAAACATTCTCTTGCCACTGTGCACAATAAACGCAAACTTGGAATAACCTGATTATTACTTTAATTCACATTGATGATTGAGTCAAAGGGTCAACACTATATTTAGCTTCTATACAACTGGTTCCCAGCGCAGCGGCAACGCCGCGCGACTTTCTAGTATGTATGTAAGGGCGAGCCCGAGAGGCTCACCGGTGGCGGTGGTGTGGATAAAGTTGAAAACGGACTGGATAAATCCCGTTTCGCCCGCAAACCGTATACCGTATTTTTCCGCCCGTTTCCGTTTCTCGTGAGATAAACGGAAACGGGATTGAAAACGGTAGAGCGTTTTTCCGTCCGTATTTACGGTTTCCCGTTTTTGACCGTTTTCATCCCGTTTTTCTTCCTGTTTTTCATAAATATGGGATAGGCAGCCCAACACAACGGAAACCCTAATGTGATATATGATGTGTCCTTTTTCGCTATGCTATGCCGTGTGTGAAATGATAATGAATGTAGGGATATTTGGTGACCATTCATCAATAATTGTGTGGTCTCTTCATTTTCTATGATATGTGAACATTACTGTGTTGTGATTGTGATATTATGACCTTACTCTCTCCTATAATATATGCGACAAAATGTTCCGCTTAAGTTTTCGCTTACCGCTCGTTTTCGTCTATTTTCCGATCGTATTTTCCGTTTTTGTATTACCGTTTATTCCGCTACTGTTTTCCGTCTAAGAATATGAAAACGAAAAACGGTAGAGCGATTTTTTCCGTTCGCTTTCCGTCCGTTTTCATCTTTAGGTGTGGGAGGGACGATGGTGTGCGCGTGGCGTAGGGGGCAAGGGCGGCGGCTAGGGTTTCGTAAGTAGGGAGTAGGAGCACTAAAAGCGAGAGAAGTAGGGAGCCTTTGCTCTTTCTATTATTTGATTGATCTATTGCATCTTCCCACATATTTATAGTCACGGATTTGACTTTATTTCTAAGCAAACCAGGAGATCCTTATCGATTTGGATTATCCTTCCTATCTTAATTGACTTGACTTTCTAACTTAGCTGATTATTCCCTGATGAACCAACTAGGACATCATATGGTGACTCATGATGATGATGGCAGGTAGTTAGCAGTCGTGGGCGCCCTCTCCTTCACAAGACTAGGGCAGGCCATGCGGCCCTCCTTGTGCGGTGGCGGCGACGGTGGCCCCTTCGGGCCTATGCCAGCCCATTACCTCCACGGGAGAATACGGCCCGGGTTGGGCGTATGACACCGTAATTGACTTTTAATAAATAAGAAAAAATATAGAACAAGCACCATTCTTGTAAAGATAAGATTCTAGATTTACAATTATTTGGATCTTATATCTATAACCCCTATAAAGACAAGACCCACTAGGGGAGTTCTCTCGACATGCCACCACACCATCCCACTAACACCCCACTAGCATGCCACCTCACTAGCCCACTAACCCGTCCTTGCACCACGCCATCAACATGCCCCACATGTCTATGGGCATAAAAAAGGTTATAACACATGAACCAAAAACATAAATCACATCCTAATTACACCATTAAATTTATTTTGATAAATCCTTTAAAACAAGATCTCACATGGATATTTTTTGATAAAATTATAAGTGGGACCGTTGGTATAGAGAGAGAAAAAAAAAAGAAAACAGAAAAATAAAAAAGGTAAAAAGAAGAAAGAAAAAGAATAAGAGAGTGATAGTAATATTGTTTTTTTTGACCGAAGTAGTGATAGTAATATTGTAATTCATAGAATTCTCCTTCGCACCAAGAACAACGTGTGGGGAATCCACTAGTTTACAAAACGAGGGATGCGAGTGGGGGCCGATATGTGGAACACATAATTTTGTAAAATAGCTTCCAATCTCAAATTATATTACTAAGTTGTCGTATATATTTGGTCAAAATTAAAATATTCAGCTCCTTTGTAAAGGAGGACTATACTTATTTTGAGGCAGAGCGAGTGCACTCGTATACACATGACTAAGCTTCGGTACTTCTTTTGTTCTTTGTTCTTCTTATTTTTCTTTTTCCTTCAGCTAGTTTCTTAGGTTCTCCTGCTCCTTCGTTCCTTTCGTTTCGTCTCGTTGATGCCTTCTCGACATCGTTTGTAAACTTTGTTTTGGGTTTACCCTTCCTCTTAATGAAATACGGGTTAAACGCCCGGTCGAGAAAAAATGACTAAGCTTCGTACACAACACTATAAACTTTGTGCCACACCAAGCTTGAGAATCGGGTACGGAATTCCCAAGTGGAATTCTGATCTGATTCGGTACTACTGGTTGTTGTGAATAAATATACATATATAGCGAGAGCGCAAGCATCATGGTTCACCATTGAATTGATGTGCAGTCGTGACGATCGTGATTGTTGCGAGACGATCTACAGCGTACCGACATGGCTCTGCAGCCGCCGAGAAAGAAGACGCCGCCGCCGGCGGCATGCCAAGAACAACAGCAGCTTCTCCCAGATGAGGTGATCGAGGAAATCTTGATGCGTTTACCGGCCAGGTCCGTGGCCCGCTGCCGTTGTCTATCCCGAGCCTGGGCCACCGTGCTTTCCTCCCGCGGCTTCATCAACCGCCACCTCGACCTCGCCAGCTCCAGCTCCTCCAGTCGGCGCTTCTCCTTCCATCATCAGTGCTTGCAGAAGCATCATTCACGCGCTCTTGCCGCGGCCTCGGCCTCGCCAAGAACTATTGCACGGGGCTTTACTACGTCTGCAACCCGTCGACGGGTCAGGCAGCCTCGCTTCCTCACGGTACGCCGGTACTGAAGATAGACGGCCGCGGCGCATGGGACGGATCCACCTTCGGCGTCGGCTACGCCAGCTTCGGCCTCGGGAAGCACGACGACGGACACAAGGTGGTGCGCCTCTACTACCCCGTCGGCCTCCCCGCCGGGTGCGAGGTTTACGACGTCGGCGTAGGCTCCAAGGGCTACTGGAGGCCGACGGCGAGCGGAGCGAAGCCGCCCTGTTTCGCCATCGACAGGTTCGCCAGCGTCTTTGCGCAAGGCCGCGTGCACTGGCTCGCCACCAGCAGGGGCCGACTTGGCGGCGTCGCCCCGCGCCGGACTCCGTCATGTCGTTCTCGCTCGTGGACGAGACGTTCACGCGCATCCCGTTGCCGCCACGTGCCTGCGATAGGTCGCTCCGGCTCACGGTTCTCCGCGGTGGCCGCCTGGGCCTCGTCGCAAGTCGACCGCGTCACATATGGACACCGGCGCCGCCCGTGCCCGAGGACGACTATCAGCAGAAGCCGCAGCAGCAGCTGTGGTCACAGCTAGTTGCCACCGTCGTCCGCAGCGCATACGACGACATGTTGTACGAGGAGAACCTGGAGCCCGTTGGCCGGCCGTACGAGGACGTGCTCTTGGCGTCGACGTCGCACCTGCACGCGCTGTCCATGGCTCTGCGCCGGCTCCCAGCTCGCACGCTCGGGCGGCTCAAGTCCGTCTGCCGTAGCTGGCGCGCCGTCATCGAGAGCGACCGCTTCGCCTCGGCGCACAACCTCGAGCACCAGCGGTCGTCGTCGTCGTCGTCTCTTGCAGACCGCGTCATCTTCACGTGCTGCTGGCAGCCGCTTCGAGATGACGAACCCGCTGTGCCACTCCGCTCGTTCTTGGCTTTCGCGATGAGGCCGCCTCTGATGAACAGCAGAGTCGTCGTCTCCAAGCCATGCCATGGTCTCGCACAGGTGATGAGTTGCTCACACGGGAAACGTACCGAACTGTTCAATCCTGTCACGAGAGCACACACTAGTACCCAAATCTTTTCAGTGGCGGGCAGAAATTATTTTAGGTGACGGGCACACACGCCTGTCTCCATGTCAAGGTCACGGTTAATCAGGCACATCCGTGGCGGGCGTTTGTGCCCATCACGGTAAATGAATTAAAAAAAAAAAAAGACCCAAGCCCGGTGTCAGCCCATACGGGCCCGACACCGAGCCCAGATCTGCAGGCGTTCGAAAACCCTAGCGCGCCGCCGCCGCCGCCACCGCCGTGGTGGACGCCGAGGCCGCGAGATCCGCCGCCGTTGAGCCCGCCGCCGCGAGATCCGTCGCCGCTGAGCCCGCGCCGCGCCGCGATCCGCCTTTGTGGACGCCGCCGCCGCCGAGATCCGCCGTGGGGGACGCCCGCCGCCGTGAGATCCGCCGGGGGACGCCGGGGCCGCGAGATCCGCCGCGGGGACTCGAGGCCGCGAGATCCGCCGCCGAGCGCCATCGGCCGCCGGAGGTGGAGGGGCGGATCTCGCCACGGACGACGCCGCCAAGGCCGGATCCGCCACGGATCGACGCCGCCGCGGGCAGGATCGATCCGCCCCAGCCCGCCCCGCGCGCCGACGCGAGCCCCGCGATCCCCGGGCCGCAAGGCCGACGTGAGCTCGCCCCGCCGTCGCCGCCGCAGCTCCGCCATCCGGGCCGCGCCGACGCGCGCGCGTTCCGTGGCCGCCGCGCGGAGAGAGCGCGCGGACGCGAGCCGCCTCCGGTGGCCGCCCCGTGGAGAGCGCCGCCGCCGTCGAGAGCACCGCCGTGAGCCGCCGGGGAGGGAGAAGAGGAGAAAGGTGGCGAGATGGGGAGGGTCGGTGACTCGCGCCACCGCGCGCGGGGGGAGAAGGGTGGGCGGGCGTGAACGAACGCGTGGGCGCGTGGGGAGAAGTGTGGGAGCGGCTGGGAAGAGAGTGTGGGAGCGAATAGAGTGAGGGGAAACCCTAGTTTCTATATTTATATCGTGAATGGTTATCGGGCCGCGCTTTGGACCTTTGGGCCTCGTGTATTTTTTTCGTGACGGGCCAATTAGATTGCCCGCCACGAAAATTGATTTTGGCGTGGCGGCACCTTAACGCGCTGCGTGGCGGGCGCGTTAAGGTGCCCGCCACGCAAAATCAATTTTCCGCGGGCGGGCAAAAACACGCCGTCACGCAAATAAAATCTCGGATGTGGCGAAACATTTTCCGTGACGGCCAAAAACGTGCCCGCCATTTAAAAAAGATTTTGCAAGATCACGCAAAATCATTTCGTTACTAGTGACACGTAGTCTTCTTCATGGATCGACGACGTGGACCGCCATCGAGCTTGGACGACATGTCGTCGTCAGGAGGCGGCAGCATCGGGCTGGGGTACGACGAGTCAAGGCAGGAGCACGTCCTGGTGCTCGTCGCCGCCGATGCGGAGTGCAAGGTGTGGAGGCTTAGAGAGGACTTCCGAAGCGCGACGACGGTGTCCGCGCCGCCGATCATGCCGCGGTTCCTGCCGTCTGCGGCGTCGATGGTGCCTCCCGTGTACATCGACGGCAGGATACACTGGATGTGCTGCTCGCCACGCGCGATCCTGGCCTTCTGCCTACGCGCAGGAGCTTTCCGAGTCGTGCCGGCGCCTCCAGCTCCAGGTCCAGGCTCGGGCACGGAGTTCCTCGTGGAGCTGAGACGGCTGCTCTGCGTCGTCCAGTCGTGCCCAACCACCGAGACGATCACCATCTGGTCCACTGCCTCTGCCGGGAACGATGGAGGGTGGAGTAGGGAGTACGTCATACAGCTGGACCGTTGGCCGGAGTTCTCGCCCAAGACGGTGGAGCTCGTTGTTCCCATGGCCATCGAGCCCACCGATGGCCGGATCTTGCTCGACACCGGGAGCTCACTGGGGTACTACGACCCGGTGCGGCGGACGCTGGAGACGGTGTGTTCGCTGTATGGTCCCAACCGGAAGAAGCCTGCCAAGAGATTCTTCGCCGCAGCGTTATGGGAGGAGAGTTTGGTTCGTCCGTACGACCGGTGGTACAGATCATGGTGCTAGTAGCTGCCTTGTTGTCTTCATCACCGGACAATCGAGCACAGAACAAAACAAAAATAGTTAGCTCTGTCCGTACGTGACAGGCATTTATGTACATGAAACTTCTATTCCAAGAAGTAAAATATAACAAGAAAAAGAACGAGGTCAAGATTTGCATGTAATCTACAGGCAGAGACAGGTCATGGCCACCAGGTCACTAATATAGAATTAAGGGACCGTTTTGTAAATAAGTTTCTCTTCTATATCTTTACTTTACTAGCAAAACATGCTCGTACGTTGCACGGGATGAAAATATTATTTAGTTTATTTAATACTCATTTCAATGATTAATATGTCCGTACATTGCAATAAATATCATGTGATCATCTAAAGCCTATAATAAACTAGGGGAATCTCCAAGCGTTGTCATGGGAATTAAAAACAATGCAATGATCATAAGAGAAAATTTCATGATATCATCTCTGCACGGTAGTGTAGCTTATATAGAAAGGTGAAATACCGAGTGTATTGAGTATAGACAACTATTGAGAAATAAAAATGAGCTAAAACGTTAACCACTAAGTATTAGAAGATGAATGAATGACCAGTATCTTTGCTGCCAGATTTATTTTCTTAAGATGAAATTTGTTTTAGTGTAGCATTACTATATTATATTCTATATATACTGTATAAAAAAAAAAAAAAAACTCTCTTCGATCACCTTAAACCACTCGATTTTTGTAAAAAAAAAAGAGAGAAGATTCATACAATCTTATCCTAGCCTAATCCAATTTACCATCAGCTGTAATTCACATGCTAGCCTAGAGATTAAAAAAAGGAGTGGGGGATGTCGGGCTACTAATGGCTAGATAAAAAAAAAAAAAGACAATATGTACTGAGGGCTAGATAAACCAACTAAAGTTATGGCAAACTAAAACAAATGACTGAACGCCCAGGTTTTGTTGTCTTCCTTGGTGGCGTCCGGAGGCCAGGCCTGGCGCCCTAGTGGCCTCCCGTTATGGCGACGAGCCCTGCATTTGCCCATGTCCTCCTCGCCGCCGCGCTCACCGTGTCCGCCCTGTACCGGAGTGGGAGACGGAAGCACGGTTGGACAGGGATGCCGCCCTGATGGCGTCGCCGCCGGTTGAAGCCCTAGACGCCGGGCAGACCGAGAGGAAATGGCACTATCTGTCTTAGCATTCAAAATTCAGATATAATAAACTGTTGCTAGACATTGCGATTACAAAGTGTAGTCAATATATATCGTCTGAAGTCAATTAGAAGGTTACGTATGTGTACCTTATGGGTTTGGATGCGATCAAGAGATTCTTTGAGAGATTGCTCCATTCCTCTTATGTGGCCAATATTCTCAACTTTATAAGGATCGGTCCAATAACTGAAAAAGAATTGCCTTGCTGTCTTTTTTTTGGCCCATTATTTCTGTGATAGGATAATATGAATTTTATATCAATTCCATAGACGATGCTTAATGGAGCCATGCATCTTTAACAGGCCGGATCATGTATCATGAAAGAAAAATCACAGCAACACTGAATGGAAAGGTTTCAAAAGATATGCACCCTTATACTTAGCATTTATCGAATCGGATACATAATTTCTTTCTTGCATGATCAAGTGAGATGATGATATTCACCTGAGACGCTTTTGAACCTCTGCCATCTGACATTGCAATGAACCCGGATGGCCTGATAACGACTCCTGTCAAATTAACAAATCCAAACACGTACCATTGGAAACATGAAGAAGAAGGAAAACAAAATCACATGACTTACTTGTTGTAGTTGTCAAATCATTCTACTCTACCTCGACTTTCTGACCCCTGCAATTGATTCAGAAATAGTAGTATGTCAGTGATCTGTTTGTAATTAGGCATTTCTGTTACTATGAGGATTCTAATTTGAAAAAAAATGGCAGAATTACCCAGAGCCTAAGAAGTCTTCAATATTTACATCGTGGTCTAGCTTCTTGAAAGTCTTCTTTAGGGCCTTTTGAGCACAGCAAAGGGAGATTGAGGTCATGCATGCATTCTGAAAATGTCATAGAGATTTGACAAATATAATCTGTTGGTTGAGATAACGTAAGAATTCAATGGAACAGAAGCAAGAAGATTTGCTTCGCGCGCGATGTCGCGATGATGAGTGATCGATCGCCGTCGCCGATGGAGATGCTGACCTTCTTCCGAGCCGGAGCTGCCCCTCTGTTCTGGCGCGAGCCGCCTGAACCTTGTCTCTTGGCCTGATGGCATCGCCGTCAAGGCGGCTATCCGACGACAGCAGCGGCGCCCGTCATGCATCAGCGGCGCGATGTCGTCCCGCCGCGCCTACAACCGCAACAAACCAAGCCAAGACCACCGCGAGTGATTATCATCTCAATCCATGAAGCGAGCAAACAGAGGATCGGATCGAATTGAGCGGCATCACCAACACCGAGGCCGCTTAATTAATTACCATGCGTTTGCCGAACTTGACCTCCTCTGCTTCGACACCGCCGACGCTGGCGCCGCCGGCGACGGCGCGTTGCCCACGGTGACCGTGGGCACAACCGCGCCGAGGGGCAAGTGGTACGGCATAGCACGGCGTCCGCGTCGGCTGGAACGGTGACGGTCCCTTCCCCCCACGCCGCCGCCACCAGCTGGTGACGCTGCCGCCAGATCCCCATGGCGTTGCCGCCGCCCCGACGGGACCCGTGGTCGCCACGTAGCGGCAAGCGGCGTGCCGCGATCGTCGCCCGTGGCTGCAGCCATGGCCGAGGGGGCAGGGCGCGCCACCGGCGGCGAGGCTGCCCGCCCGGCCCTCCTTCGCCCTAGATCCGTAGCGTCGGGGATGGCCGTGGAAGGAGCCGGTGTCGCCATAGCGGCCTAGGCCATGGGGCTGCCCTCCTCCGCGGACGCCAAGACGCCGCCCAGCCCGGCCGCCCGTTCCTTCCTTCGCCGTTCGCACGACGACGGAAACGATTCCTCCACGGCGTGAGCGCCGCGGCCCACATTATCCTCGCACCGTCGCGGGCGCTCCTCTTTCACCGCCCTCGCCGGCCGAACCAATGACGGGGAGGTGGAGCCCCAAGCGCCACGGGGCCGGGCACCAGCCTCACCCCTCCTCCCTCGCGCCGCGACGCGGGCGCCATGCCTCTCCTCGAGTCCGGACCGCCGGTTGGCCCGCCCGCCGCTGCTCCTCCCGGAGATCGCCGGGCGGGAGGACGCGGCCACGATTCCTCCTCCCGCGCCGCGACACGGGCGGCGGAATCGCCGAGAAGGACGGCGCGGTGAGGGGATTTCCACGAACGGGGAACGACGGCATCCACACTCGGCAGAGAATGCCGAGCGGCGGGGAACGACCTTTATCGATGACGGGAGGAGCCGGGCGGCCTTTGATCTCCGGGTAGGGAGGAGGCGAACGGGGATCCGTGTTTGGGTAGCGTGCGACCGTCGGCTTTCGGAACGGAGGAGGCGGCGGACCTGCGCCCAGACGCGCTGCTAGGCCGCGCGGCTAGGTGGCTTTGCTAGGCTGCAGTTACCGGTCATGAGGACCAATCAGACGCCGGAGAACTCCCTAAGAAATGTTAGTGGGGATCTCCTATATAAGAGTTATAGATATAGATCTAATATAAAATATTAACCCCTGCATGAGCAGTGAACAACCATATTTCTAACTAAAATTATACTATGGCAAACTTAGCGATTGAAATATTTATTCATTTGAGAAGAATAAACAGTTCAAATAACCATAGAATAATATTTATTATTTATTTATTTATTCTATTTATAAAAATAAAAGAGAGGGGAAAAAAGAAGACACAAAAACTAACAAGGAAAAGGGAAAGAGTAAAAACAAAAGGGAATTGAGAATGGACTAAGAAGAATAAAGAGTTCAAATACACATATACAATATTTATCTATTTGATTTGATTTATTCTAGAAACGTGGGAGAAAAAGATGAATCGGAACTAAAAAAAAGGAATTGGGAGGGGCACGGACGGGCACAAAACGTTTTTTACGGAAGGGAAGGACGGCAGGGAATACAGAGCCGGCGGTTGGTAGAGAAAAAAAAAAAGAACGGCAGGGACGCTGGCGGACAGAACTGAGGCGGAGTAGTGACCGACGGAAGACAGACAGGGAGAGGCAGGTGAAAGAAAAAAAGGTGAAAACAATTGTGTAGAAATTTCTTCGTTTTATTAATAGGTATAGATATAGATAAAATCGTTTTGTTACCGTGGAAAGCTCCCCATGTTATTTTGCATCAAAAATATTACTTGTACCTAGCCATTGTACTCTTATTTTCTGTCAAACAACATAGAACACCTTTTTTATTCTCAAACCTTGGTTATGCCAAGAACACTAAAGTATTAGCAACAAAAAATGGATAATTCTTCCGGAACCCCCCCCCGCTGACGGACTACATGGGCCGCACCTTCAAGGGTGGCCCGGCCCAAAGCTGCACCGCAAAACTTGTAATTGTAACTCTGTCCCTCCGGGATATATAAGGAGGGACATGGACCCCTAGAACTCATCTCATATCACCACGATCTGATGACCTTATTGTATACTCAACCATCCAGTAAAACAGAGCACATGACGTAGAGTCTTATGTCACGCCGATGGCCGAGTCTTATGTCACGCCGATGGCTTGGTTTTATGTCACATCGACGGCCCGAACCTGGATACTTCAGGTGTCTTGTGTCTCTGAAATACCGTCTAGATCTTGGTATTACGGACCTCGCCGGATCAATCTACCATCGTGGGTAACCCCTCAGTGGACTGTCGAGCGTGATTCTTCGATAGAAACACCATTCAATTTTAATCTGAGTCCCCAATCCATTTAGTTCAAACACTAATTTCCAAAGATCAGTCATAAGTAAGCATTCTTGTGGATTTGTTATTTCCAAGGTTCAAACAGAATTACTCCTGGCGATGAGAAACAAGTCCAAAGCCATAGCGCAATAGAGCAAGAGACGTGCAACATCAACAAAATACAAACTAAGCGAGTCACAACAAAAATACTAGACATAATTCACCCTGGCGATGAGAAAGCCACGGCGCAAAAGCGCAAGAGATGCAACAACAACAAAAATACAAACTAAGCCCAAATTTCACCAGAGCAAAAATACTATTGTTTTTCTTAGCGTTTTCTGCCTTTTTTTCTCCATAATAATTTGGGTTAGGTTTTGGTTGGCCGTTTTATTGTCTTCGATTTGGTTTTCTGTTTTGTACGGATCGCTAGTGGATGCGTCATCGTCTTCGGTGATGGCATGCTCTTGAGATCGAGGTATGTTGACATAGTCCTTCTCGAGGAGGGATTGGATCTATTTTCCCTCCTTTATGAGATCATCTTTCCAACCACCAGTGATCGTACTGGCGGCAACAGATCTATCGGTGTTTAGAAAACCGGGGTATACTAACAAATGATTAAGTGTTGCGTGCTCCCCAAACCGGATGGCTATGCAAGATGGACACAAAGATTTATATTGGTTCAGACAAGGAAGCCCTACGTCCAAAGTGTGCAGCGTGATCTTATATTATCTCGCACAGAAGTGCTCGTAGTAGGGGTTTACAAGCGGGCGGGAGAGAAACCGAGGTTCCAAGTCTCAAAGGGAATGATTGAGGCAAATGCCAATAGCGTGAGTGAGGAGAAAACAAGTATGTGAGCCTATCTTCACCCACCTAGAACTAGCCCCGCCGCGCTCCCTTTTATAGTCGAAGGGAGGGACACGGGTTACAACGCATGTGTTCACATATTCCTGGAAGTACAATCGAGCCCTGTAGCGACGTGGAGGTCGACTGATGTTACGGCCATCCCTGTGGTCTTTACCCGGTAGAAAGTGTCGAGGCTCAGCATAGCGATCCGAGGCCTAAACAGGGGTGTTGTGTCCCCATAGGGGCCTCAGATTATTAATGCGAGGCCTATCATTATGGGGCTCTGACGGGACGTAGCAGAGTTGTCGAGTCTTAGTGGTTGAAATAGTGGTCATAGTGGTTAGAATAGTGTGTGGTAACCCCTCCCACTCCATCCTAGTGTCAGTAAAGTATGAGTGGATGGTGGTCACTTCGGAGTTAGGCAGCTCAGAGGGGGCGACGGGATTCACGGGGGTGTTAGAGTGCATTAAATGTTGGCGTTGCCCCCGTTGGATCTGGTGCCGAGGCTATGCGTCCCTCAGAGGCGCGCGTCTAAGCCAGGCCGGATCGGGCGGGACGGAGATTGTTCCGAGACTTTGGTTAGGCTCAGGCGAGATGGGGGCTCGTCCCGAGTCCCCGGTTACCCTTGGGCGACACAGAGTCTCGCTCTGAGGCCCGGGCAACTTTGAATGGATTACATATTCGTGGTTTAGGCTTGAATCGACCATGTCGAGGGTTTTCGTGGGGATCTAGTTGTTTTGTCGACAAGTTAATTTTCCACTATTCTCCTAGCGGGGATCTAGGTGGGCTTTTATCGCGTTTATTTCGGGGCCATAATTACGGACCCGACCTTCCGGTTGCTGGTGGTGATGCCATCGACGTCGGATCTATGTTCGGTTTCAACCTTCAGAAGATATGGTCGATGTGCTTTCATCGCCCTTTACTCCCCATAGTGGTTGAGCATACCGCGCCTCTTTTATAGCCTACGTGTTCGTAGAGTCTTCTGTTGGTAGGGACTATGGTTCTCGGGTCCAAATCTAGTGTACATCCATGGTCGCAATGGAGCTTCCTGAAGAGGTGTGCGCTGCCAGATGCGAGGAAGATGAAGTATAAGAACCTAGTGGTGTGCTTTAATGTAATTTTGTTTTATGTTGAGATCTCATATAAAAGAGGTTTTAATTTAATGAAATGTAGTCCCTCTCTCAAAAAAAAACTCTGTAGGTACAGTTCAAATCAGCAGCCACACTGCTGGCAAACATCATTGTCATTGGAAAATCTGATGGACACGCACCTTCGTTTCTAAATATGTGTGTAATTTTTTTATCAAATTTATTATTGGTTTGAATTTCAAAAACAATTGCCACTATGCCCGGTTGGCGCTAGATCGACGTCAACGCAGCCGTGTGCCGACTCTGAAACGTGACCTTGCTCGCCCAAAAAAAAAAGGCATGTCACCTGACCAGTATTCTGTTGGGACTCGTTAACCAGGCGAGAGAGCCTGTGCTTTCTATACGGATACGTAACCGAAGTGTATATATACAGAGGTAGCAACAACGGATACGGACCCAATCAATCTACTTCATTGCAACGGAGGTCCAGAGGCTATCAGACCGACACAGGGTAGCCGGATCATCCCAATAAACGGTGCCTTGTTCGCAATCTGGATCTCGATCGAGGTCATCTATGGAGCGAAGGGAACAAGGTCAATGTCGTCGTCCTCCTCGTCTTCCTTCTCTCCTCCCTCCTCCTGAGGGAACGTCGGCCGTCAACATCGGTAAATGGTTGGGGTACTGCGGGGAGATCTTGGTGTTGTTGGAGACGGCCTCAGGCTTTGCAATTTTCTGCTACGATGGAACCCAGCTCTAGACACTGGTGTCGTTAGCGACAGGCTTGCTAGGATGATCAACAAGTGGCTCCTCCGTAGGCAGAAGCTAGCTGTCGGAAAGCTCGAGTACAAAACATGCATCGAAGCAAGCTTGGGGTTGGGGATTCCGTGCCTGTTGAATGATGCTGTCATGGAGCTGATGTGGGGACTGAACAATCTCGTCAAGAGTTTAGTACATGCTGAAGAGAAGCTGGAGCTGATGACTAATAAGGAGGATGGCCTCGCGATGATGAGTAAAGCAATCATGATTTTTCTTGAGCGTAATGGCTTTGCTGTCGAGCCAGAGATGGTTAACAAGCGCATTATTTGTATGAATGCGACTTGTGTGAGGAGAAACATGAAAAGTATTTGCAAGATGCTGCTAAGATCATTAACGAGGTGTCGGACGTTATTATGACTGGGACTCTCTGAAATGTGTGTCTGCTGTCAAGGTGATATATCTTTCCTAAAGAAGAAACATATGACTCTAAGATCGATGTTCTCTAAGAAGTTTTCAGATGATGAGCTATCAAAATTGTCAACTCTGGCGCCTAGTCTGGAGGGTAAGTTCTATGAGAATACTTGTCTGGAAATCTACAAAGACATTGTACTGGCTCGTGGAGTTAGGATTGAGGCACAAAGACGGTTGAAGTCCTTGATCACGGACGCTAGATCGAGAATCATGCACAGCTGAAGATGAACAAGCAGATTTGCCTCATAAGACAAGCATGAGTGTGCCAAAAGGGTAGGATAAAAGTGCCAGTGAAGCGAATGTTGTCATGCAGAAACTCTCAGACGCTACTAGTTGGAACAATAAAAAAAAAAAAACTATATGAAATTGACTAGCGTTCGTGTCTCAGACTCTCAGTTGATCAGTTTTATGTTACAGTGATGCATAGCGTTTATGTTGATGCAAATCCACATACCAAATTAATAAAATCCAAGCTTTAACATCACATTCATAAACCACATCCATAAAACCATTCAGGTTTTCAAGCATGCTCCAGTACCAGTACGGAGCAAGACCTTACAAAAACTAATAAACACTGTAAACAAGAAGCAGACATCCAGATTTGAGTTCATGAGGACTCAAACCTGGTTGATAGCTAGGCTCGGTACATAACCTTATTGTGAACCAAACAGGTTCAGTAACCTTCTCAGCTGACCACCACACATACTGAGAATCTGTTGAGTCTGAACACAACCAAAAGAGAACAGGTAGCAGGGGCAGGCCTACAGTGTGTGACCTGCTGCTGGTCTACCACCCTTCTAATTTATTCATCACTTTGTGCACATCATAGGGGCCATGATCCGCAGCTGGATCATACCCTGCATTGTTCATGACGGTCAGGAGGGTGGTGAAGCCAGGAGCCTGGAGGCGGGCCACATTCTGGAACTGCTCTGAGACTTCATCTATGTTGTACCTGTTGCCCATCATGATCCTGAGGAGATCGGTGGGATCAGGTGATTCGAGGTTCAGGATGCTGTTGTAGGCAACCTCGCCGACGTTTTCCTCGTCGTCATTGGTTGCGACAACAGGCCAACAGAAGTCTCCTGCATGGTTGCTTATTGGCGCCTCGCTCCCATAGGCAGACTCACCAATGTCTTCACCGTATTCATTGGTCGCAACAACAGGCCAACAGATGTATCCTGCAGGGTCAATGTTTTCCTCATATCCACTGGCCATTACGACGGGCCAAAAGAAGCCACTTGGGGCATTGCTGCTTGGCACCTCACTTCCAGAGGCCACGTCACCAACATTTTTCCTCGCCCTTGGTTGTGATAAAGGGATAATAGAAACCTATTCCAGCAGGGGTGCTGCTTTTCCCCACCTTCATTGGTTGTGAAAACATACCAATAGAAGCCTAATGGGTTGCTGCTTTGCGCCTCGCTGCCAACAGTGGTCACTTGCTGGGACTCTTCCTGATTGTTTTTGAACGTGACAAAGCGCCCATTAGGACCTCTTGGGCGGAGCTTCTGCATTGCAGAGACAGCAGAAAGAAAGCAGAAGAAATGTTGTATTAGCATGACAGGAACAAACATAGAACCCCACTGTGGCCAAAAACAGGACCCTGTCCAGAATTCAAGTGGAACACACCTTGTCTTGGAGCAACCTTCGCTCCCTTGCTTCTTTGATACGAAGCCGACGCTCACGGCAGACGAAGGATAGCAGCATACTGCCTTTCGCCCACAAAAATTGGTTCATCACCTGGTACAATAGGTGGAAGCAGTTTCCGCCAACAACCTACATTTCATGAAAAGGAAAATCAACAAATATTGAAGGATTTATTAGCAAGCCACAAACTGCTTTGCCAGATAGCTGTCCAACTAATATTCCTATTATTCTCTCATGATATTTACTTTGTAGATCACTCATGGCAGGATATTTTTGGAGGTCATTAATTATTTTCTTATGTTATCGGCAGGTCATGCCACTGCTAAAAGAAAAGGCAATTTAAAAAAAAAAACAGTCAGACCATTAATGAACCTAACCATTACTTCCTCCATTCTAAATTATTAGACGTTTTGACTTTTCTCGATAGATTGCTTTTGCTATGTATTTAGACATACACTATCTAAGTGCATAAAAAAAAGCTATGAATCTGGAAAAGTCAAAACATCTTATAATTTGGAATAGAGGGAGCATATATTATATCACAAGAAAAGGTCAAATGTGGTTAATTTCACCCTTTTAAAGAAAAAGAAAACTGAAAAGAACTTACCATTGGCTGACCAACACCCATCTTAGACGGACCATTATCATCAGACATATTTCAGAATTGCAGGAATTGAGCACTCAGATGCTTTTGTTGTGTTCCCTGCATATAAATGCAACAAATGAGCTACTATTACACGTCAATATTTGTAAAATTCATCAAGGGCCCCTAATAAGAAAGAAGTGTTAAGTCAGACATCAATGAATCAGATCTATGCCAGATCATGGCCTATTAGTGCAGGGAATTCTCAAGAAACAGTTAAGTAATTCAATTCCTACTGGTAATTCAGATATAGGTTGTATTTGAAGCAGCCACAGAGAAACCAAAGGCCACTTGATATGCAGAGTAGATATTGCTTGCCATGCATCTTGACTATATCCCATAGAATTCCAAAGAGATGAATATGCGGCATATTCATATACTAATCATCGCCTAGAAAGTACATCACCATGGCCTGTGCAAAAAGTATAAATATGAACTAGATATTAGAGCATCCTCACCTTGAGACACCGATGAAGTAACAGGGTCAAATCTGACCCATGAAGCTCACCGCTACCTCGCTGAGATAGATCATAGTTGTTGCATAATCATCAGGAGCATGCAAAAAAGGAGGGGCATCATATAGTATTAGAACAAAGATATCGCATTAAAAACTCAGAAGGAACACAACATATTAAGTTGAAGTAGCATAAAAGGATCAGATAGAGTCTAGACAGTAGAAACCAAGAACAAGGCCTGGCTATGCAACATAGCGGAACAATAGCCGCACATAGCTATGCAACATAGCGGAACAATAGCCGCACACATCACAAACAGAAGATATCAAGATGCATGAAAAGGAGGTTAAGAAAACAAATACCTTTCCTGGTGAAGGAGCAACAAGGAGATTATGAGGCAACTGATAGAGGACACTAGAATGGCGGATATAAATAGCCAGCAGGTGCATAGGAGCGGTAACGGTCGCCTTCTCAAAAAAATGATATCCAAGATTTAATACAGATTTGCTCCTTAATGTGAAAGAAAATCATCTCATCAGTATATAAATGCGACGGCTAGAACACCGTCATATCATCAGGATATAAATGTTATAGCTAGAATGAAGCTGTATCCTGTGTTGCTGTGGCAAAAGAAACTTCTGCATGGCTGATTGCCTAGAATACAAGATACGCATTAATAGATGGAAATTTATTTAAAAAGATTGCTGTTTTTGCGGCGCTGTGGTGTCATGTAGCGCTGGGGTATGCCTGGACACCAAGATGCCTTCTAGGCAACGCCTACCCGATATGGCGTAACTAAAACCATGCGCCATCCTGTGGCACCTCGGGTATGCCTCAATGCCTAGGCAATGACTCAAATCATGCAGGTCAAATACTCAAATCACACCAAAGTGACAAATAACCATTTATTGTGTCCAACAATGTACGGAAACTTAACTGAATAGTATACGATGAATTCAGTATTCGGCACAGAAGATGGTTTAATTAAAAAAACACGAAATAGACATTACTGATTTTACTGAGCCTACAAAATGGAAAGTTGACTTGATTTGTCTAATATTCTTTTATAAAACTTTTTGGATTGTCATATGTAAGTGTAGATATTACAACATATGTGCTCTGTTTAATAGTCACTGTGTCACCATTTAAGCTATAGCTATCGTCTAATGGCAAAACATTGATTCCTACTACTAGGTCCATTGGTGCTACACTTGTATGTTGTAGGTATATTACAATGCAACTCAATGTTACCATTCTGTTTCATGTAAATTTGTAAATTAATATTCAGAGGCACCATACCAAGGTCCAGAAATTCCAGATAGGCTTGCTGTGTGAATGACATACCATTACATTGGCTTGAGTAATCATTAACATGAGAAATTATCTATTTTCACTTCATCATCATATAACCTGAAGTCTATATTTGAAATTAAAATAGCATGAAGGTCAACTATTTTACAGTTTTACATGCACCAAAAACCTAACCCTTTTTCTGTTGGAAAAGGTTCCAAATAAAGTTGTTAACTTCATTCTGGGCAAATATAAAACCATAGATACCAAAATCTAATCCATCCTTATTAAACCACATAAACCTTTCAAAATTTTCAGTGCTCAGTTTTGTTTATTTCCTAACACTTTCGAAGAAAAAAAAAAAAATAACATGTGGGATTCTACGGATGATGGAAGACCTCCCATCTCTCCATGCAGGCAATCATTCTAACTTTTGCTAGTAGTGCTGACAAGTAAATACCCTTCCTTCTTGAACAAGGAACTTCAGGTTCGCCAGACCTCTTATTATCACCCTCCTTTGTTTCACCTGCAACTCCTACAAATGAAACTACAGGATGCATCTCAATTTAAGCGATTTGCCACTTATTTACGTAATCCTTCATTGGCATGGAAACACCCTTGTTGTCAATTAACTGCAACCAATTTTTTCACTGGTGTATGGCACCACACCCATGAATCCTCCCCAATGTTCATCTCAATGAGCAATGTTACCCCCAACCATTCTAGTATTCTACCCCTATTCCTGTCAAACAACACTGACAAATGACAACTTTGCTTGTTTGCGGCATCCTTAGTTGAGGATCAAGTGACTATGCTACTCGTTGACCACAAGAAGTACCACCATGCTCCTCAAGCAGGCTATTTACAGCATCTACTGTCTATCACTATCACTAGTAACTCATTTGTAATTGTAACAAACAGCTTGAGAAATTGGATCTATGATTACAAGCGGAACTAAAATTTTCCCACATAAAAACAAGTCATCAAGAGGTCTTAAATACCAAGGTATGGTATGGTTCCTAAATTTCCAGTTTTCTTATGAACCGCTTGGCAATATGAGTTTTCTTTGCAGAATAGTTCTTTCCTAGTGTTCGCCTTTCTGGGACGTTACCTTGACCTCAATCATATTGGCACTTACAAGATGCAAGACATTGCAGTCTACCTGTACATGAAAATAAGATCCTTTAACATTTCACTGACCTTCATTGACAACCCGGAAAATCACTTTTGGTTCATAGGGCAGCTCCAGAATGATCACCTGACTGGTCAATATACATCGCGGAGACTTAATACCATATACAGCCTTTTTCAGTTGTCAAGAGTTACAGAGAAACCAGTATCACGCAAATGCCCAAAATGATGCCAAAAAGTGCAGATACAGTGAGATCTCAGTTCCTGCTAACCTCGCAAAGTTGCTCCACTGATCTGAGGCAAGATCACCATTTGTCTGTAATCACACCCATGATCATTCAAGCATTCCATGGCAGATAGTCTGCAGGAAATAACCCGAAAAGACATTATTCATACAACAATGTGGAACGAAAACGCCTCGCAATGCGAAACAGATGGTCCGAAGTGAACTGCTCACTACCATGGATACCGGAGGCCCCTCGAGCTCGGTACTCCGGCTCGACCCCTTGCCGCATCCGCCAGTCCTCCTTATCCACCTAGCAAATCCCAAGAGCACGATAGCGCGCTGATCAGGCGCCAGGCTGGTGATTGAGCGCCCGCACGCTCTCCGCACCGCCGGCGTCCTTCCATGCTCTCTCCGCACCCTCACCAACTCGCGGCCCGTCCACGAACGACTTGTCATCTCCCGCCGCCGCTGCCACCGCCGCGACCAAGGCGGTAGCAGAACGCCCTGACCAGAGCGTTGGCGGGGAGTTGGCGCGCAAATCCCCTAGAAGGGGTCCAGGGTTGAGCGAAGGTGGGCGAAGACGGAGACGGCGAAGCGCCGCCGCCGCCGCCGGAGCCGACGGCGAACGGAGGTGAGGACAGCCGCCAGCAGGTGGATCTTGAATTTTGTAAAATGGACCCTGGTTTTAGTCGACACTATTCACTGCGGTCCAAATATTTGCAAATTAGTCCACATATATTTGCATATTGGTCCCTGATTGTAAATTTGTAATTGATCGCCATAGGACTATGGGACAGAGGACAAAGCATAACCTTGCTCGCACTGTAAGTGGTGTTCTAGCCAAATTTTGTTTGTACATGTCAAATGATGGAGAGGATTGGATTCGCACTTGTCTTGCATTTTGCACATTTGGTCACCATTTCTATTCTGAAACCTTGGCTACGCCAAGAACAAAAGAGTATCAGCAACAAAAAGTGGATAATTCTGTTCATGTGACTGTCATTGCAAATCAAGCACGAAAACACAATTCAAGATTTTAGCAGAGTTCCCAGTCAACAAGAGAAACAACTCCAAAGCCAACAAGAGAGCAAGAGTCATGCAACAGCGACAAGATACAAACCAAGCCCGAGTTTTCATTACATTACGATTACATTACTGAGTTCAAGTTTTCAGCACACCAGAAAAGTGGTCCACACAAGCTTCAAGCACACTAGAGTTCATCACCAACAAAGCCGAAGTCTTGACGCTTAACAGACTCCACACAGCACAATTCCAGTTACAGTACCTCTGAAACTTCAGACAGAGTCCGAAAGCATCAGGGTTCATTATTTAGAAACCATTTAGAAGTTGGTCGATAGTACAACCAACTAGTTTTTTGTTTTTTTTTTCGGCAAAGGAGCTTCCACTCAACAATGCCTTCAGGTAGGATGAGTGGAACGCCCAACAATGCCTTCAGCCAAGAATGATTTGCCTACCGGTAGCCAAACGATGGGAGAGACATTGCCTGACCCTGGAGCTGGAAACTGCCAGCAGTCACCAGCCCCTAGCATTTGGCTGTCCGGCAACCCCGCTAGTCATGCTTTCAGGAGGTCGCAACAGACTTCAGGGGCTGCTGCCCACTTGAAGGAGTTACCGACGACCCCATGCTCGCTGTCCATGATGCTCGGGAGCGGGGTGAAGAAGGGCGTGCGGAGGTGATCGAAGCTGGGGTAGTGATCCATGTCTTCACGATCGTACATGCTTGACACCTCCGAACCCGACAGGCTGGAGACGCTGCTCGGGTTGCCCAGGTCTGACTGCTGGATCTCTGAACTTGGAGACGCCACCTGGCGCATAAGGGGGTTGTTGAAGCTGAACGTTGCCTTGCTGCCTCCCCCAGCATCCTTCCCGTTGGATTCTTTCTTCGTGTTCAGGAAACGTCCACCAGAGCCTCGTGGGCGACGCAGTGCATGCTGATGGCGTGACTCATGGAGATATGGCTGCATCATCAAAGGCAGTAACATGAATGGTAGAAGACGACAGAAGATATGTTGCATGGTACAATGATAGAGCGTCATTTAGTCAAAGGTGACAAGGAGATATGGGTGCACCATCAAATGCAGGACTGACAGAAGATATGATGCATGGCATGGTGATATAGCATCATTCAGTCATAGGTGACAATTAAGTAGTTCAATTAATAGTTCTAGATTTGAGAGTGTGATTCATGCAGGCAGCAGACTGGCATAACTGCTACTAAGACAACAGAAGATTTGTTGCACGGCGTGGTGATATACTGATATAGCACCAGTAAAAGGTGACAATTAAGGTGTTCAATTAATAGTTTGAGATGTGCAAGGTACCTTTCTGCCTTTGATCAGCCTATTTTCCCTCTCTGCTTTGGCACGAGCACGGCGTCGACGCATAATGGCGTCATATTGCTTAGCATTCACATAAATTGGTGCTTCTGTTGGCATATTCAGTGGTATAAGCATACGACCTCCAGGCTGTGCCACAAACATAAATGCTGGAAGGTAAGCAATAAGATCTACTCATATAAATATTCTACAGATTTCCTACTTGGAAAGGGAAGCATCAAATAAAGATATCTCCTCTCTATATCCTTTTTTTTCAGTGAAAGATATTGCTATTTATTTATAAAGAAATCTCCTTTCTTTCTATATAAAGATATTGCTCATTAAACAATACACACAACATTGCTATTTATAAAGGATCCAGCATCCTTATTTTCTATATCTGCTTTCTATATCCTCATAGCATTTATACAGAAATCTCACCAGATTATAGCTATATTATATCTGCTCATTTAATGAAAAACATTTACTCCCTGGTTTACACTATATTCTTTTTTTTCATTCATGGTATAATACCCCTTTCTATATCCTCATTAATTAATGAAATCCATGGAAAACATATGGCTTCAGCCCAGCATTTCTAATAAAAAATCTCACCAGATTATAGCTATTAGACCTGCTCATCCAACTATAGTACCTTTATTCTATGGGTTACATTGTATTTATTTTATTTTTTCATGGTAGAATAGTATATTAGCCAATCGCTTTTATTTATTTATGAAATAGATTGGCACTAAAATGTAAGTTTACTGTACATTTAAGGCACAGGTGAATTTCTGCTCATTAATCAATAAGCATTAAAAATAGTTTGAGAAAGAGAAGTAAAAGAGTACTGAAAAGAACTATCACATAAATCACTGAAAATGTGGAATTGACCGCTGAAATGAGTTCTCCTTTTTACATATGCGTATTACCATAATGGTTTTGTGATATGTTAGTATATTGTTACCACAACAACAAAATCAGCCAAACAAATTTCATATTCTGACCCAAAACTAACAGAACATACCGTCACCCCCATTGGGTAAGGAGAAAGCAGGCCATAGTGTTGGTCAGCATAAGAGTTATCAGCGGAAATCTAACACCACAGAAAACCAGTCAGCAGTCAGCAGCTGAGAGTGAAGATGCATTTTGAACTATGAAGACAGGCAAAATGCACTGACAAAGGTAATCTCAAATCATCTGTATATCAAAAAGTAAATGGACAATCATACCATTGATTGACCAAGGCCCAGCTCAAAACGACCATTGTATATTGCGAATGGTGATTGCAAAGCAACAGTGGCCGAGTGTTCAGAACCTTTCTTTCCTTTACCTGAAGCCAAATGCCACAAAACATGGAAGCACTTAGGATGGTCCTTGTACGCTAAAAACGAGAGTCAAGTATACATGCATCAACAATCAAGTTGCTATAGCCAAGAATCTGATCAAGCAAAACTGATAGCTCCAATAACTAAGAAAAGAAACCTGTCATGCCATAGCCAAGAATCTGATCAAGCAAAACTGATATTCCAATAACTAAGAAAAGAAACCTGTCTAGTATCAACAACAATTAAATGACTGTATATATGAAAGAACATCATCTGAGTCCATGTACCAATGACACTGTAATTTGTGGTGTTTGATTAGAAATACTAGGGCTTGTCTGTATCCTATCCAACATGCACCTCACTAGTTTTTGGTGTCAGTGTTTTAAAAACATGGGCAGCGCCATGCCCCCATCATACTAGCAAAAAGCATTTGCTTGGGTTGTGACCCTGGCAATTCGTTGACAACCAAAACATGGGATGGAAAAAAAAACAATGTTTGCTTTGCAACCTTAAACTTGCTAAGATTGTTAGTATGACAAATATACCATTTTTGGGGTGTATGCTGGTGGGAAAGTGGGTCCAAAGTATAGCTAAATGAGATCTTGTTTTGTGGATTTAACTGATTGGAATATAATGGTGTAAACTTATTGCAAATCAGATAAACTCTAGGATTCAAAGTCCTTTGAAGTTTGCTAAAGCAACCAACAGCAACATGCCACGTCATTCAAAGGCAGTACCAATATTTTGGTAAGGTTTGCAGGAACAAAACCAAATAGGTGCCAAGTGTGCAAGTATAAAGAGGGTCAAGTTTGTGTAACAACTAGAAGTATTTTTTTTTTTTTTCATATAATCCTTGTTTGATTGCATAACAAACATGATTCAGCAGGTTATAATTGTTTCTAGGGTCAAACCAGCTCGGAATGAGATAAAAATACTTATGAGGGGAAAATTTCAGTATTTGTATGGCACCTATCTAAGATTTTTGGTTTCATACTAGGTGCCTGCCTGTCATATAACAGAAACCATATGTATGCTACTTACGGCTTGTATATATCAAACTTACAGCAAGTCAGCAACCATACCAAGTATTGGTGTGTATTAAGAAAGCACCACAGCATGTATGCTAACTTGTCTGAATCGTGGAGAAAAATCAAAGGGCAGTATAATAATATCATGATTATTGGAGAAGAAGAGTACATAACTCTTTTCTTTTCCCAACTACCAACCGTTGGACACAAGGACAAGTCAAATTTAGAAAGAGGCAGGGAGTATCCACTATCCACCCTTGTACCATGTTCCATATATAGATGAAAATCAATCATGGAAACTTTCTATTTTGGCATGAGGGATGCCACCATGCTCCTCTTTGTCCTAGTAGCCTCCTAGTAGGTAAGGTAGTGACAGGTATGGAACTATGGATGAGTAGCTTACAACACCTGCTTGCAGTCATGCCAACTAGAGATAATCTTTGCTCAAGATTAATTAACACAGTATAATTGTGCCTGCCTAATATGCATCATGGATTCGTGAACAAAAACTTAAGTTTTCTACAACAGCAAACAAATACTGCCAGATTGATTCATAGTCCAAATCCAGATTACTGCGACCTGAATCTTACTAGTGTGTGTTCCTCACACGTGTCGCATCCCTGAATCCAAATAATTTGAGCAGATTAATAAACTAATTAATTAGCCTGGTAGTCCTTCCCTGCCATGTTTGTTCTTGCATAATTTTGGTAACAATTTACAAGCACACACACACACTGGGCACAGACAGTAGCATAATACCATCCTGACTCACCTTGATGAGCGACAGAGGAGAGGTTGAGTAGTTCAGAAGGTGGGAGTCCCCTCTCCGTCTGCTGCTGCTGCTGGTGCTGGGGACAGCAGGAGCCTTGACGAGCGACGCCGGAACGGGAGGATCCAGCGGTCCGGGGAGGACCTGGAACCGTGCATCCCGGCAGTGGTCCTCCGGCGGCGACTGCAGGGCCATCCTCCCCAGACCCAACGGCGGCTCGCACAGCATCGGTGCCGCCGCCGCTGTCCACCAAGGCAACGGCGCTCCGCTGGCGGCGTGGCCGTGGCCGAAGCCGACGCTGACGGCCTCGTGGTGGGTGCTGCTGGTCCTGAAGCTCATCATCGTGCTGGTACTGGTGGCGATGTTGACGAGGGAGGGATGTGGGGTGAGAGGAGCACCTAACCGAACCCAACCACCAGCTGCTGCTAGCCTGCCTGCCTGCTACAATGAAGAGCACCTAAAAAAAAAGAAGAAAAAAACAAGTGGAGTGAGCATAGCAAATGAAGAACAAGATGCAGTTTTAGTATTAAAAGAACACTTTAAAAAAAGAAAAGAAAAGGAAATGAAGAAGGAACGAGATGCGGATTAATTGGAGTAGGAGAGGTGAAAGTGAAAGTGTAATAAAAAGGGATTGGAGGATGGTAAAAAAAAAAATTGGTTAGTGGAGATTGAATCAGATCAGATAGGAGGAAATCTTGCGCAAGGAAGGGGAACGAAGGCATAAAGAAGGCGCATGGGGAAACCCAAATGCAGGTAGCAGAGCAATGAAGGTGAGACCAAGAACCGAGGAGTCAGTTCCGTTCCCAACTTCATGCTCCAAGAAGCCATGAACAACCGAGAATGAAGGAAGAAAGGGGGAAGAAGAAGAAGAAATGATGATTTGTGATGAGGAATGAAATTAGGAGCGCCGAAGAATGAGCTCGAAGAAGAAATCATGAATGAAGTCATATGAAATGCGAAGATTTTTGGTTCATTATTCACTCAGAAATCAGAATCCAGACACGAGGCAGCACGGAAAGGAGGGAGGGAGTAGGGGGCTGCTGCTTACCCGGCGACCCGTCCGGCCGGAGCTCCGTCGGAGTGGAAAGGCCGAGGAGCAAGCAGGGTACAGTAGAAGGTGAGTGAGCGGGGACGGAACAGGACAAGAAGAATCACCGCAGCTATAGCGCTCGCTGGCACTGCAGCAGAGAAAGGTGAGTGGCCAAGACGAGACGAGACTCGACGGGGAGGCAGGAGAGAGAGAGGGAGAGGACAAGACGGGACGGGGGAGGGTGGTATAAATGGGGGAAGGCGGCAGCAGCAACGAGCGTCACTGACACCAAGAAAAGGCTGAAAGGCAGCGGCAGCTGTCTCAAGTTGTTGACGGCGACGGCCAGGGCCGGGGCCGCGGGGGCCAGTGCGACGCAACGCACGATGAAATGCAACAAAAAATTTTTGTGGAGCCCGTGATGCAACAATGCTGGTGGCTTGGCTGTGGTTTTCTACTCGTCACTCAATCCTCACACACACACACTCACAAGTCACAACGACCTGGGCCACGTGCAAGAGAGAAGGGAAGACGGACTGACGGCACCCTTTCCCATTGCTGATCTGCGAGGGAGGGAGGGAGAAGCAATTAGTGCGGTCAGTCGCACAAGCAAAGGCAAAGCAGAGCAGCGGCAAGCACTAATCATGGTGCCCAGCGAATGACATATAGAAGGGAACCCAACCCACCCGTGAGTAGAGCAGCAGCTGCTGCTGTTGTGTGTGGGTCATCACACAACACAAGGCTGCGCCTGCGGCCGTGCTAGTGCTAGGCATGCACACTCATTCGGCAACGCAATGCTCGATCGCTGGAACAACAGCTAGCGTTGGGTCAGAGCTGGATTGGATTACTGTGCACCTGTGGCAGGATCGACGATGGCAGGATCGATCGAGGATGCTGTCTGTATATTCCTGTGGTTTCTTTTGGTTTGCTACTTTATTCACTCCCTCCGTCTCGTATGTGTCATTCAACTTTTAGTCCTAGGTTTATTGAAAACAACATACTCCAACATCTACACTATCCCAAATAAATTAATTACTAATAATACTACTAATATTTATTAATATATAATTAGTCAAACTATGGGAGTGAGCAATAAATAGTACTACTTACGATGGGTGGATGGTGAACCGGTGGGAATTGAGGGTCGAGTCGAGTGATCGTTTCGAGCGACGAGTCAACGTGAGCCCATGAGCAGGTTGCTTGACGGGGTACCAGGAAAGAAAGGCAAGGGAATCCCTCTACTGTAGCAGGTGGTGTACCAGCGTCTCTTTTCCACTGCGCTCAGTACGTACTCCTCTCGTCCCAAATAGATGCCATTCTCAAACCCAGAAATCCACGTTTTCAAAACGGGTTCGATTATTTTTTTAAAATATATAAATATTTATGCTAAGTTATTAGTATCATCGGAAAGATCTTTAAGTCTAGTTTTTAACAAATTTATTTAAAAATATAAATGTTGCACGTATTTTCTATAAACCAGTCAAGAGAGAAAAAGTTTGGACTGACGGCACCCCATAGCGACATCTAATAAGGGACGGAGGGAGTACGCGTGTACGCCACATGTAGTATGTGTTGAGTGTCAAACCCTGAGGTCAGGTCAGGTCCCAGCACCGTAGTACGTAAATGGTGGGGAGCGAGGGCAAGCTACCTCGCTAACGCCGACTCTTCCTTCCACCCACCGTACCCCGGCCCCGGCGTTGCTCACTCACATCACACATTCACACCAGTAACAAACATGCAATTGCACTGCATGTGGGACTGTAACCAACTCTAATTGATCAGCAACCTCAATTAGAGGCATAATGGACCATTTATATGCAAACAACTCCTTCTTGATTGGATGGAGCGTGCACCTGTGTCAAAGGATCGACGACCTACTTGAACTCCGTGATCGAGGATTCTGTCTGTGGAGTTCCTGTGGTTTCTTTTGTATCTATGAAAATGAAATTGTTTATTCAGCCTCAAACACTCCGTAAATGTAATGTCATTCAACTTCTCAAACACTCTCTAAGGTAGAGTAATGTACGAGTACTATTAAAGCTAGTGTGTACTAGCTCTACGCGAGTGGTTGGGTTATGAATCTTGCATGACACGTGCACGTACCGTACGTACGTAAGAATTGAATGCGATTGCAGACAATAGGAAGGAGGCCCATCCATCTGACGCCACACGGACACGGACGCTCGATCGGTCGACATGCTCCGTATGTCCTGTATTTATGTACTCCCTCCGTCCCTAATTGACCGGGTCCGTCGGTTTTTTGTCGTTTGAAGCGACTTCGATTTGTATAAAATACGCCCAATATTTATATTTTTAAATAAATTACCAGGAAAAAAAACTAGACGAAAAAATCTTTCCGATGATACTAATTATATAAGCATAAATATTTATATATTTTAAAATATAATTCTGTGGTAATAGTTTAGGTCCCAGCACCGTAGTACGTAAATTCAGGGAAGCAAGAATGACAAACATTACTCTGCATGCTCTACAGCATGCACGTGCACACAACACACATTACTCTGCATGCTCTATTAGCTGCATGCGCTACCCTTCAAACGTTCGGCCGGTTTTACACGTACTGTACGTTTATGATGCATCTACTATTCTACTCTACTGGAGTAATTCCTTCGAAAGGTTTTATACACGCTTACGTCCCGTTTGGATCCAAGGATTTTCAGAGGAAAAATCATAGGAACTCATTCCTATGGAATGCTGACATCACTATCGTTTGGAGCGAAGGAACGAGTCTCACCATTCTTACGGAAAGGATTGAGCTCCTTCACAAAACGTAGGTTCGAAAAAATCCAATCCAAACCAATGGTTTCTCGAAAATGCGGTGCATGCAAAATACCAAGTACTAATGTACCGCGCGTAATTGTACAGCTTCTAACATATGCAACTTCACTTTATTCACTAAATCACCACATCAATGCTTGTAAAAATCTATACCTTGGAATTTTTTTTTTCTTCATTGGATAAATATACTTTTTGGAATGACTATGTAGCTAAGTAGCCGTTATTTAACTTGTTATCATACTTTATCACTTTTATAGTTTCAATTTGACGTGGATATGTTATGATTCTTTAGCTAGCAAATAACTAAAGATTATTGGCTATGAGCCTCTAAAAAATCATTATGAATACCTTGGCTCCCATGTTTTGAATTCTAAATTTCGCGGACACCATGGCCCCCTATGTTTGAATCCTGGCGGTATGATCCTCCCGATCGAGAAACAACAGCTATCCCCGATCTTGAAACAACAGCTACTAGGTATACATCCTCAAGTGAGGATGATTCACAGCATGTAAGATCGATGTACTCCCTCCATATTTTTTTTCTTGACGCCTGGGAAGCCGGGCACGGAAATAAGGCGTGTGACAAATGACCCCGCACACCCCTACGTGCAATGATCATTGTCTGCAGCTTTGGACAGAGAACCCACTCACATTTACTATACATCCACAACAGCTTTGACATATTTTTTACAATAAAAAAAACCATCGGATACATCGACCGTACGTTTAGCAAGCACCTACTGAGCACCTACTGGATGGATTCGGGTGGGACGGTTTTGGAGCCTCCGTGCTCGGCGATGGATCCTCGCGGATTTTCGTGGAAAAATGGATAGAGGAACGGATGCATGTGGAATCGACAAGCTCCTTGGCGGACGAAGGGACGACGGGCACCATTCGACCACGGAAAGGATCGACTCCTTCACAAAACGTAGGAGCCGAAAAACTAATCCACCGCCAATGGTCGCTTAGCGAGGGCAGGCGGTGCATGCAAAATACCAAGCAAGCGGTGGAGGGCGCAGGGCGGCGCCGCCAGCTAACATATGCAACTTCACTTTATTCACTAAATCACCTGGCAAGGCTTGTAAAAAATCTATACCTTGGAATTTTTTTTTCTTCATTGGATAAATATACTTTTTGGAGGGAGACTATGTAGCTAAGCGAGGGCGTTATTTAACTTGTTATCATACTTTATCACTTTTATAGCGATTTGATGTGGCGGTGGTTATGAGCTTTAGCTAGCGTCGGCACTAAAGATTATTGGGGTATGGGGATGGGATTTGGGGATAAGGTGGGAATTTTTTTTTTTTATTTTTGAATTTTTTGTGTGGTGGACACCATGACTATGTTTGAATCGTGGTGCTGCCCCATCGCCATGCCTACTCCCCCGTGCCTACAATGACTAGCTAACGACAACAATTTTGAGATGAGTGACGATGATTCACGTCAAGAAAAACGGGATGGAGGGAGTAACACACTAGCAAGTAACAAACAAAATAAGTGAGTCACTACTCAATTGCATGTTATCGGGACAAAAAGGGACAGCTGTTTTTACGTATTTATATATTTATATATATCAAGGGGCCGGGCCGGCCGGGATAGTGCTTCGGGAGTAGGATTCGATTGCTCATTCAGCTGCTAGTGGATTCACACAAACAAGAGGTATGTAGCTAGAGGCTCTCCCACTTGGTAAGGTAAGGTAATATTGAAATAAGTGAAATCAGGATGAAAGATGAGTAAAGTTTCATATAAAGGATACAAAGGAATTAAATATAGGCATAATGAGGGTGAGTTTTTAGTGTAGTGACGCTACGCTGTGTTGGATTCCACATTGCATATGCATTGAGCAGCTGGCTACGTGCGTGTGAAGTTCAACTCACGAACTAAAGGATCCATCCGGGAAGTTTCGTTCCATCTAAAAATGACCAAACATGGTGTGACATCAGCACGCTCGTGTGTAAAACGTTGAATAATTCTCCTCTGATATTTTGTTAACTAAATACCTTGCGCCGCCGCCCCAAACCCTAGGGCGCCGCCGCCGCTCCCCGCCTTCCACCACCGCTGGTCCCCTCCTTCTCCTCCGGCATCACGCGGGGTTGAAGGGAGTGGGGATCTATCGTTTTTAATAAGTTTTTTTCCTAGTAGATCGAGTCTTCAAAGTTCAAGGTTTCTCCGGAGATCCAATCGACGAGATTGGCCCACGGCGTAAGGCGTCATCAAGATCATCGATGGAGCAATGGAGCATGTCGTTCCTCAGCGGTGATGGCAAGACGAAGACATCACCATTGATGGAGAATAAGGTACTTCGGCTCTTCCTTTGTCTCATTTGTGGTTCTATGCAGCCATGGCGATGGGCTAGTGAGATTTAGTTTTCCAACGATATCTACCTAGATGTTGGTTGGACTTGTGTTCTCTCATGACGAATCTGGTGAAGGCAACGGCGATGAGTTCAACGACGTAATTAGCGACACCAATTTCATTATGTTTGCATGTGGAGTTTTAGCAGTTTACTCCTGTTTTGCAAAAGTGATGGGTATGAGGATGACAACGGTGGATGGTGAGATGACCCTGTTCGTTCAGATTGGAGCTTGCGTCCGTGGCATATCTCATGATCCTAGATAGTGGAATTTATGGCTTTTTCAAGGTTTCTAATTGTCTCCCATCAATGAAGGTGGAGTAGTTTGGTTTACTTTTATAATGAGAGTATGTAACTTGTTTTAGTATCAATGGAATTTTTCCTTATCATAAAATAAATAAATAAATAAATTTCATTAAGCATCGAAGCTTAAAAAAACATATATATACTCCTTTTGATTCAAAAACATAAACCATTCGGTTCGATGGCATGGCATCCAAATGTTGCGATTTGATTTGACTTGCAAATAATATTTGTAAACTATGTCATTTAAAATATTTTTCCATGAAAAACTTTAGTAACATCAACCAAGTCTTATCAATTCATACAATTTATCATATAATAACGATAGTTTAAATTAAAAGAAGTTTAACCAGCTAGAATCAAACCACATTTCGAACAAGGCGGCCATGTTTGGGACCATGGTCTGCGGCCACGCAATGCAGAAACCGAACCGTGGTGTAATTCAATCTCGTGGTGGATGAGTCTGACATGGTAAAAAGAATCATCGATACAGCATGGTGCTTGACAGGATTTTTTCGACATAGCGAGCGAGGAGGCTATGATCGATTCAATTATAATCGGTTCCAAACAGGCCAAAGTTATAAATTCCTTTGAGAGTGACTTGTTCTGAAATGGGCCATAGTGATTCGTATTAGTGAATGCGGTGTGCCATGTTGGCAATAAGAAAAAGACTCCACTTTTGTATGTAAACTTTTTTAGTCACAATTTGATCAAATAATTAGGCACCAAAAGGATGGGTCTAAGGGTATCCACCGATCGATTCACCCCATTTAGCTCATATAATAGTTCTTTACTATTTTTCCTTTTACAAAATCAGCTTACTTTAAGATATTTATTGAACGAAAAGGGGGTGCACCAATATCTTTAGGTTCATCAATTTTCACCCATGGTATATGAAAAACTAATTGAAATAATTTTTGTTTCCATAGACCAATTGAATGTATGGAGCAAGAACTTCATCTTGAGTTGCCTAGCTTTTAAATTTACCTTTCAATTATTTCAGATTATATGCCTTTTGCAGCCTATAAAGATCAAGTCACCGATGAATGTCCCAAATAGGTTCAGTCTCAGAGAACCCAATCCACAAACCTAACTTTTACTTACTTTCCAAGACAAAAGGAAAAAGAAAGACATGTTTTAAAAAAATATATCAAGAGGCCACTAACAAAGAAAAAAAAAAATGATGTGATCCAAAAGGCCAATTTGTAAGTGGAGAGGCAACTAGCTAGACTGGGAACATATCTATCACCTTTGCACCGAATCCAGTCCTGATGTGTGTAGCCTTTCTAGATAGAGAGTACATGTACTGTATGTAGAAAATTTCAGATTGTGATTAATTTTTGGGCAAACAAAGGAGTGTAATGATCCTATGATCTGTTGACAAGTGTACGATGGTCTTTTGCGCCAAATAATGCATCTTGTAGGCCCACTGCATCTTTTTGCCTTGCTGAAACTTTGTATCTCCAGCTTTGAGTTCTCAGTAGAGTTTGTTTGGTCGAGGGCTACGAGTTCTCTGCATACAAAAGTTGTTCAGTGGCCACTTGGTTCTTTACATTGTTTTGAGTACTTTCTATTAGGATACATATATGTAGTCAAACAGTTTAAGAATTCAATAGTAAAGTTTTTTTTTTTTTCTGCATACCTAAGCTCTTACGTGCATATCCTTGTACGGACACCCTCCTTTCTTAAGAGCCGTTTGTGTTCTATCTTTGTGTTTATCAATCAAAAGCCTCTTTATTTCCTCTTAGGACCTATTTGGCACAGTTCAGAACCACTCTATGAACTGTTGTGAGCTGTTTTTCTTACCAAACACTAATTTCCAAAACAGCTTTACAGGTGAAATTGTTTTTCTCCCCTTCTCACGTAGACATGAGCTGTGATAAAGCTAAAAAATAGCTTATTCTAGCTCTCTCATTCAGTTTTCTCTCATACCCATGTATGAATATGTTGGTGAAGCTGTTTTGCCAAATAATTTGTCAAAACAGCTTAACTTCACCTAGAGAGTTGCTCATGAAGTTGTTTCTAAAAAAATAGGTTTATTGGTGAAGCTGAACTGTGCCAAACGGGCCTTTAATTTATTTAGCTCCTGCCACATTTTTGTCAAAAAAATGAGAAAGTCCTACTAGTTTTGATTATTTTGGAATAGCTCAACTAATTTAGCAATATTATTATGCTATAAGTGTAAACGTCTAATCCCCATAGCGCATATGCTTCATGGATTTTTTTGAACAATGGATTTCTTGAAATTTATCTAATAATGTTCAAATGACTTTAAACGGTTTTGTAAGGCTAGTTATTTTTGCGATCGTACCCATCATGCTAGCCTGATTACCCATGCATGCTCGTAGCTATTCTATAATTAGTGGTTACCCGGTGTCCTTGATCTAGAGGAAGCAATGCAAAATGGGACAGTTCATGAAGGAGCTACTACTTTATGGTCATAGCAGGAGGAAGCAGAGGACAGTTCATGAAGCACACCAAAATGGGACTTGGATCAAAGACGTCCCTATGATCTCAATAACGCCCTGCTAACTGAATTCTTCGCTCTATGGGAGCTAGTACAGGAGGTCAGGGTGGACATGGACAGTCAGATGGAAGACCAAATCTGCTAGAAGCTAGAAGCTTCGGAGAAGTACAGTGCAAAATCAGCATATCAAATACAATTTGGTGGTTCCATCCCCTCAAACTTCCGTAGGTTGATTTGGAAGGTATGGGCGCCACCTAATTGCAAGGTTTTTTTCTCTGGTTGCTCCCTAAAAAACAGGTTGCGGACAGCTGCACGTCTTCAGGTGTGGGGTTGGAAAAACAACTACTTCTGTGGTCTTTGCATCCGCAACCTGGAAACAACAACCCATCTCTTTGCGGAATGCCCATTCTCCCGTGCCGTCTAGGAACATGTAGCTATTTGGAGCCACTGTGACAGTTTGCACCCTCCCTTGTGGGAAGAAGTCTCGGACTTGGAGGATTGGCTCTTGCGATTGACGGCGTCCAGGAAACAAAAAGGCTCACATCCTAGCAATTGTTGTTTTGTGGTATCTCTGGAAGCAAAGGAACACCAACGTCTTCCATGGCTCAACGGACTCTCAACCACAGGTTTTTGCTTGTATTATGGATGAAGCCGCCATGTGGGCGAGCGCCGGTGCTAAGGCCCTTCTGCCATGCCCTGTTGTCCAAACATTTGTGAGTAGTTAGCTTTATTTCTTTTGGCCCTCCCCAGCGGTCTGCTGGGTGTTGGGGATTGGCGCTCCTCGTGCGTAGGCTGTAAACTCCATTCTTGCTTATTAATATAGTTGGGTAACCGGGTCTTTTAAAAAATATATATAATTAGTGGTTACATTTTGTTCTTCTATTTTTGCCCCCTCTCAACTTAACTTCTCCTTTTACCTATAGATCGTCAACAAATAGGTGGCACAACCCTACATGTACACAATAATGGTGGATCTAGGATATGAAAGTTTAGAGGGGGATTGAAGTTGCGAGTTTATCATCATCTTCAACCTCCAGCCTCTCTCCTCAAAGCAACTATGGCAAAAAAAAAGGTTTTGAAGGGGTGCGCTCTATGGGACCTGAGGCCCAGGAATGCCGCCAAAGCTATAAGGGCTTGTTTGAATTGATGGCCGACAAACTTGCCAGGCACAAACATCGTTCCTAGGCATCAGATTTTGGAGGCCGGGGGTCCGATGTGCTCCCTAGCCAGGGTGCTTGGTACCAGTATACTATCCAATGATGCCCTAACTGGCGGTGAGCCTAAAGGGCCGTGCTAAGCCTGTTCATCTATCTTGTTCTAGAAAAAAAATGATGAATAAAATATATAGGTGATGCTAATAAGTTGTTTAGCAGAGATAGCGATGGCCATCAATGAAAACCCGGCCCTTAGGTGTGGCGAGGCACATAAAAAGAAAATAGGTGGGGACACACCTGTTGTCCGAGCGAGTTAAATTCTGAGAAGGACAATAGAGAGACTATTCTCCCATGATAATATTCTACAATTGATGTACTTGTGGTGAAATTACTTCCATACCATCTCTGAGCTCAACTAATCTCGAACATGAATTTTCTGCTAGTCGAATGCAAGCCGTGCGTCTTTAATAAGATTATTTACGGGGTTGGTGAGCTCAACTAATCTTGAGCATGAATTTTCTGCTAGTTGAGTGTGCAAGCCGTGCATCGTCTTTAGGATTAACAAGGTTGTTGGTTAGCTTAACAACGTTGTTGAATATTGAAAAAAAAAAATGCTACTGTTCAAGGTACCATGATTTGGTATTAAATTTATATCTCAAAGATGCAAACCCACAAATTAATATCATGCAATGG
Source organism: Hyparrhenia diplandra (assembly GCA_015847255.1). Lineage (NCBI taxonomy): Eukaryota > Viridiplantae > Streptophyta > Magnoliopsida > Poales > Poaceae > Hyparrhenia > Hyparrhenia diplandra. Next base: position 443,653 of record JADLZK010007563.1, read on the forward strand.
TGGTTTCTGACTTAATTAATGTGTAAAGCTTCCACTCGTACTCCTCTACTTCTTTTTATATAGCCCCAACTTGTTCTTATCTTCTCCCTTTGTTTTCTGAACACTCTCCTGCTGCTGCTTTTGCTTGACACTGGTATTGCCTCTTCAGAGTGCACTCTCAAAATTGGATCCATTTCATATAAGCACTATTTTGTCCACATGTACAGCTTAAGGATCATCCTCAGGCGTATCTTGAACTCCAAACTCTGAACCTTCATCCCTTTGTATTCAAGTTCAGGCTACCTTTTTTTTTTTCTACTATAAGCCCCTCCAGGAATTATATTAAAAAACAAAGTACAAAAAATATTACAAAAGAGGCTCCGCATCTCAGGCTTCCCTTCCCCACTGCACCTTATCTTACGCATTTTTGTGGAACTAGAAAATTTACAATATCTAAACAAATGCTAATCCTAAGGTTTCACTGTCTTTTCTCTAATTCAAGAATCGTTGTTAAGACTTAAGAGCATGGGACCTCTGACAATTTATTGCCATGAGACCTGAAAAGGAGGGGCTAGAGAGGTGAAAAAAGAAAGGATGTCCTTCGATATTATTTTGTGGTTGTAGGCCGGCCTGTTTGTAATAATATAATGATACTACGCATTCAATTGAAGCAATAGGCACATGATCCAACACAAGCAAACTGCCAAGTCAACGTCAAAAACTCACATTGATAAGATTCCAAGTTGTCGCTCAGATTCCCTTATGTTTAGTAATCAAATGCAACATGGTTGTTGCTGAAATGGAGACAGCAAAAGGATAGGGTTTTTTATCTGGCAACAAGTCAACTCATTCTTTGCTCTTGTGGCTGTAGAGATAGTCAAATTTGCCTACCTAATCATCTTAGCATTTGTTTAACAGAATATAGACAGCCTATATTACTTAGCTTATTAACAAATTGCAACCATAAATATTCGTTCAGATCACACTGATTTAATTTTGAAACAGAAGTGTGCATCTAGAGATAGTCAGGAATATAAGAACAATGTACAAGTTGACCCTGGACGAGATTCGCTTTCCTAGAGCAGAACTCAAATTAAGAACAATGTACATCTTGCTTGGCTGTAGCTACAGCAGGGAGGTGTGGCAAATTTGCTTGCAAAGTTTGAATTTACACAATGACGTGATTGTGCAGCAAGGTGCAGCTATCCAATGGTGGCTCCAGATGAGGAAGCGGGTCCAAAAGCCGTTTCGTCGAGGTTTCGATTCTCTCTTCTTGCTAGTTGGTTGGAGACTGTGGAAGGAACGAAACTCCACAACTTTTGGCGGAAACTCTAAAACAGCGACGGAATTGGCTGTCGAGATCAAAGAGGAGGGCAACTTATGGTGAGCGGCGGGCTTCAGCCGGTTGGAGGTCCTTAGGCAACATGTGCTTTGACTGCTTGGTTTTCTTTAGTAGCACTATGTTCAAAATGTAATCTCCGCTTCAATATTCAGTAGTTGGTAGGTGCGGCTAGTAACATTGGGTTACCTAGTCCTAGCGGTGTACTACTTTCATGAGTTTGTTTTAAGTTTCTTTCGCTTAATGAAAAAGCTGGCGTCAAAAGGGCGTGATCTTGAAAAAAAATTGTAAGAAAAAAATATTTGTTATCTCTACTGCTGCTTTTCAGTGCCTTTTGTTGACATTGGGTTGCATTTGACAGGCTTTGAAAAGGCTGAATGGATTCAGTGGTCCTTTCATGTATGCTTTCCACCTACAGCTCCAGGATTCAGTGGATTCCATGCAGCCTTTAAATGGGCCGAATATTATCTTACTGTGGTCTGTGGGCTGGGTAGTTATCTACCTCTGGGCTGGGGATCATCCAATAATGGGCCGTCCGTCACCAATGTTTGCAAATTGCGACCACAGTGGTGGCCTATGCTTCAATTGGCTCGTCCCTCGTCAGAGCTCTCTGATCAGACATCAACGTCGAGCCATTTCGGTATACAGAAAAATCGTGCCGGATTTCCAGGATATTTGAAAGGTTTGAGGCAGACAAGGCAACAGACTGTTTGAAAGGACAGTCGTGACACCATTCTAGTTTTTTTATATATATATATAAAATGTTTGCTGACGAAATGTTTTTCTTTCATTTGTTGCAGAATAAAGGTAGAGATGGCCTTTCGGTGTTGTCTGTCGCATCCTTTTTTGTTCGCGACTTGCCTCCTAAACCATGAAGCGAAGAATCGTTTTTTCTCAGACAAAAACAAAACCATTCTTTTTCAGTTTTATAACTTTTCTGGATAGGGCAGTGTGAACCTTCAACGGACTTTGGAGTTCTCCACTGCCCAACCACATTCATTCATTTTGAGGAGACTCTAACATATGCCTCTGGCGAATTGGCCACCCAAAAAAAAAAAAAAAAAAATTGAATACCGTGAGGCCCCAATTTGCACAGCAGGTAACACAAAAGCTCTCCAAAATATCTAGTTCTCAGATTATTTCTAGCATCAGTGACAAAATTTGAATATCATGACACCCCAATTTGCACAGCAGGTAACACATAAAGCCTTCCAAAGTTCCAAAATAGCTCTCAGATAAATTTTATTATCAGTGATTCTGTCAATACTCATACCAACCCAGTTCATGCACATTAGTTAGTGTTAGATACTCAAACTCACATTCAATCTATATCAAAAATAAAAGCTCACATTCCATGGCACACACCAGGTGCCTTCAAAACACTGCAGATCATATTCAGAATTTCAGATTTATTAAGCCTACATAAACCGCACCACCAGTTGAGCACTGTAACGCTTCAGCAGCATCCCAGCAGTACCAATGCAGCAGCACAGAAAGGAAACCTACTACCTTCAGGTAATGCTCTCACTCTAATCATGCTGCCGTCATGAATGGGTGCACAAAATCTTCTCCCAAGGACAAAGCTGCTGCTGACTTTGCGGTTGTTGATTGAGCACATCAGCACATAATAGTAGTATGCAGATTTGGCCCAGTGTCCCTTTCCATGCGCACCCACCTCACCTCACCTCCCTTACCAAGAAGCAACCACAAAAAAAGGACAAAGGAAACCGAAAGAAAACAGGGGTAGGAAAACATGGAGAACTGCAGGAACCCACTTTATTTGGCCTAAATCTATAGTACATCATTTGGACCGCTCCACTGGCTGCTTCTAGGTAGATATAGCTAACCAAAAAAGAAAATAGGATCTGTGTGCTTTTCAAGTAGATATGGCTAACAGAAGATTTTAAAAGTGCAGGTCCGAGTAGAGTTCAGAACTAACTACTGGATCCATCTAACAGTAATGTGTTGTTTAATGGTTGCTTTAGTTAGTTGTTTTGCTTGTATTGACACTGCACTTTTGCTCTTTATTTAGACTTTATTAAAGAAGAAGAAAAAACTGCTCTTCATCAGGCTTTAAACAAGGGCAAGCAAGCAAAGACAGGTGTAAGCCTGCAAGACCGACGTTAACCCTACACTAGTACCACAGATAGCTTGAAAGGCAAACCAATGGTGCCATGACACAAATGATGTATTTTAAGAAGGCGTGATATTGACATATGTAATATATGCAACAGATACTACAAACCATCACTGCATGTACCGACAGATTGTCTCCATGCAAATACACAGGATGATCATGCTAACTACGACCCTATTACGTGCCAACTTCTCCATCATCTTTAGCCACCACTCAGCTCTCATTAGGAAAAAAGAAAGAAAGAAACAAGACGCACAAAAAAAAATACTCACAAGAGGCAGCAGCTGGGGCCCTTCGCCACCAACACTGCCATCATACCCTCTGAGGCGTGGCATCCAACTTTTGCCAAAGAGCAACTGCAGGCGCCCAAAACAAAGTAGGTTTGATGCTGGTTGCTCCTCTCTGAAGAATTCTAAAGGGAATGGATGGATCAGCTTACGCTTGTTCATCACATCACAACCCTGCAGGGGGAATACAAAATTTCTGTTATATTCTTTCATGAACCTCGCCAAAACCAAGAAATGGTTCAGTATTTACAGCAGCGCAATCTTCTGCATAATATCAGAGTTAATACAATGTCTTGTGCTTCTAGAGGTTAACAGTTTGCAATGTGATGTAACATCCTTCTACTATCTGTTTGTATACAAGTGTGGTTATAAATGTGATAATAATACTATCAGGAAGTAAATGTAAACCCAACTGTTTTGGATCAGATGCAGTCAAATATGAAATGCCCAAATTGAATGCACTTAAGCTATCGCTCGCAAGTTAACAGTTCCAAGTTTGTGAATACATGAGACAGGGGACGCTACAGTCTTATTATGTGAGTGAGGTTAGTAACAATACCATGGTCAGTCGCACAGGTTTCACAATAGCAGCCTGAAAAAAACTTTCATAAGCTTTGAACCAAAACAGTCTACCCACTGATTATGATCAATTTCTTAATTCTTGCTGTCTGTTTGTGATTTCAACCTAACAAAATCTTGGCACGCTAGAACTGAAACAAAAGCAGAAATAATGAAATTACCTCAGCTCTTCCAGTTGTGCAAACGGAGGGAGGCAAGCAACTTAGTCACGAAGAATGACAGAGTCGGCAATCTCCATGAGCGGCGCAAGGCATCCAGGCGCGAATTTGCGCGCAAACATGTGTGAATATGTGCCATTGGACTTCCTGAGTTCCCTGATGAGGTCCGGGGACACCTCCTCCGGCTGGTACGTGTGGGGATGGCCGTCGAAGGAGTCGGTCCAGTTGACCCTGGTGAGCGTGAACTTGGTGCATCCGGCGGGGTCCTGCATATCCAGCAGCGTCGGGAAGTAGTGCTCCTCCGGGTAACACGAGAACTTCCTCTTGACGAGGCACGGCAGCTTGAACTTGTTCCAGAGCCTCCGGTCCCTGACCACCATGACGGCGTGCCTCCTGGTGAGCACGAAGAACTGGGACCCGACGCGGAAGCTCTCATAGGGCACCTCGGGGAGCATCACGTCGTCGCCGCGCGCGTAGTAGCGGTCGTGCAGCGTGGGCTCGGCGTCGAGGATCTCGATGAAGCTGCGGTGGCGTCCCTTTGGGCCGGCATTGTCGGCGGCGAGCGTGCGGTAGAGGGACGGGAAGGGCATCAGCGGGACGCACGACTGGGAGAGCAGCGCGAAGAAGTGGTTGGCCGGGTCGTCGAGCAGCGCCGTGGAGGAGGGAGGCGGCGCGCGGCGGAGATGAGCGTGGCGGAGGCCCGCGCCGTGGCTTTTCCCCGGATGACGCGCCCTCGGAAGGAAGGCGTGGGTGGGAGGAGCAGCGCCGCGGACGGGTCGGCGTGGACGTACACGTTGAGGAGGTCGTGGTGGCCGTCGAAGAACTTCTCCCAGAGAGGGCGCGAAGACGAGGTCGGAGTTGGTGAGGAAGAGGAACGCCACCTTGTGCTTCCTCTGTCGGTGGCCGAAGAAGCGCGACGGGAGGAGGAGGAGGGAGGAGGCGGGTCGGACTTGGATGAGGGGGCGGCGGAGAGGAGCACGGCGCGGCGGAACAGCGCGAGGTCCTCCGTCTCGTCGGCGTCCGGGATGGCTGGGAGCGTGCGCGGCGGGATGAGGCGCGGCGCGAGGAGGAAGACGGCCGGGACGGAGAGCACCAGCAGCAGCAGCGACAGCACGTACGGCGAGGCGGCGTACGGCGGCGCCATCTGGCCCTCTTACCGCGAGTGCGGCTGCGATCCTCTGGCCGGAACAGAAGAGAGAGCGGCTCAGGTCAGGTGAGGACGCGGGTTGGTTGGTTCCCTGCCACGCGCGCCGGATCTCGCCGCCAACGCCACGGCGGAGGACGCGGGCATCGGTCGCCGCACGAAGAGCAGAGAGCGCGCGAATTCGGGGACCCGCGAACCAGGATCAGGAAACGGAAAGGGGCGCGGGAAACCGCCTGCCGCAGGCGCAGCACCGGGAACCGGCGGAGGGGGAAACGGGAAGGGAAGGCGGCGCGGGGAATGGCGGCGGCGGATCCGATGAGGGTCTAGTAGAGCCCAATCGCGCGGCGGGGGCCGGCGGCGGAGGGAGGGAGGGAGGGAGGAGTGGAGACGAAGCAGAGCGGGTGGGGAAAGGAGGAAAGACTAGAGAGGGAGGAAGACACTTGTTGTGTATGGAATGGAAGGGGTGGAGTGTGAGAGTATTAATAAAACTAGTTTGTATTAATAAATTAATAAAACTAGTTAGTAGTACTAATCTCTTGTCCTGACTTAAAAAACAATCAACTAATATTGTAAGGTGTTTTGGAGTATTAGAAAAATGGTAAATATCACATTCTATAAAAGTTGGTCGAGATTGGCTGCAATTACTAATTCATAATCTGGCATGTATGGAAGGAAGATTAATTTGGAGGTTATTATCAGGACACACAAGGGGTCTTATTTGGAGTGTTTTTATTATTGTTATTCCAAAAATGATACAGTTTTATTTGGAAAGCTTACATCATTTTTTCCTTTGTTGACACCTTAATTAATGGATATATATATAAGCCATCTAATTTTATGGTTCGAAGTTCCTTTCAATTTGCGATACTCATTGTCAACATGAGGTTATGTTAGACCATCTCCAAGAGATTAGCCAAATCATTTTCCTAAAACTAAATTTAGCTATTGTTAAAGGAAAAAAACGTCTCCAACATACTTTGTAAATGACTCTCTAAATTTAGTTTCTCTCCATCCCATTTCATTCACTCTCAACTTTTTTATATAGCCGACCTCACTAGCCATCTTTTACACAGTCTAATGTAGTACTATAATATTTTATTATCAAATTTATTTTAGAGAGTAGCTAAATTTGTAAATTTGAATAGCCTTTTTGACTATTTTTCTTGGAGATGATCTTAGAGCAACTTCAAGATTGAACAAACTCTATAAATACTCATAAAAGAGGAAACCACTTTTTTTTATTCTCCAACAACTTATTTATATTTTTTGGGTATTGTAACACTTTTCGTTTCTATTTTATAATTATTATTCCATCATGGGTTAAGTAGGTTCAAAAGATCCGCCTCACACAGTTTGACACATTACAACCAAACTATGTGATTAGTTATTTTGTTAACTAGATTTAATACTCCTAAAAAAAAATACCCGATTTACACTCTGAAGTTTTCGTTAGCCAAAGATAGAAACACAGAGATATGGTTTTTCTAAAAAGCACAACCAAGATATATATAAAAAAAAAACTGTTAGAATAAGGTGTTCCTAAAATGATTTAAGAGTAATATTGAATGAATTGCATTTTTTACGAATATTCTTGGATGCCCTTAGTCTTCATCACTGGTGGAATCCGTAGGAAGACGCCGTACGGGGGCGGCCTGACCGGAGCGGACGTGCAGGTGGCTGCTGGTGCTGGCTGCTGCTATCAGAATGCCCAGGCTGACACGTGGGGCCCAGTGGAGGCTGTCGGCAGGGCCCGGGGCCGGGAGACGGGAGCATGTGGATGGCTGCACATTTCTGATTTTTAAAGAACTTGGATCTCACAAGTGTACGTACGTACGCCTGCCACGTGTTCATTTCCTTTTTTTCCATTCCATTCCATTCTACGGCAGTGGCGTATATGATGACTCAACGTACGTGGTGCACGCCTCGTTTTTCTTTTTTAAGTTTCTTATTAATATAATATAATCTGACTGATGCTAATCAAATCCAATATATCCTTTGTTGCGCATCGTTTTCTTTTCATTTCATTTTGCTAGCTGGGGGAATCAAATCAAATCCTCGCCTTGCAATTGCATTGTACCATAATATCTGCTTTTAGTTTGCTGTTGTGCATCATGCACGAGAATTGATTAAAAAACCACTACATAGAGTAACACAATCCATCCATTCGTGCTAAATTATTGCATTTTTTTCTTTTTCAAAACACGTGGAACCCGTGTGATTTTGTTTTCGTTCCCGCGTTTTTCTAGAAAAATCATAAAGTGATTCCTATACAATCTCTAAGATTCATATGTTTCAAATGTGCCCTAATTAGGGAGATGCTATATTTTAGTTGTCGAAAAAAAATTGGAATTTCGGGCGACTATTTCGGCCGTCCAATTTTCATCTAGCGGTCGGATCAGACTCCGACACTATTCATCCCTCCTCATCTCGCCGGTATTGTTCATCTTCTTCCTCTCGGCGCCCTGTTTCCGCGCTCCCCGCCACCCACCTCTTCCACCACAAAGAAGACAGATCGATCTATGGGAAGAACAACTCACGAGGGGAGGGGAGCGAGGAGGAGAAGAAGATGCTCAGGAAGGGAGGGAGTAGGGTGGAGGAGCCACCAGGAGAGAAAGACAACGACGGGATTTCGCGGTCGCCTAAAATCTTTGTCTTCGGGATAGGAAAAGTGCTCTAATTAAGTCTCCATGTATCTCGAGTAGGTCTTATGGGGGCTTTGGCCACGGTCCAAAGTGAGGGAGGGGGAGGGAAGGGGAGGCCACCCTCTTCCACCAAGAAGAGATTGATGCTAGGAAGAACAACCGAGAGGAGGTGGAGGGATGAGGAGAAGATGCGGAGGAGAGGGGATAGGGTGGAGGAGCCTTTGGAGGAAGATTTTGCGCGGGATTTTTCAATCGGCCGATTTCGGGCGACACACGGATAGAAAAAGTGCCTAATTAATTCTCCATGTATCTTGGAGTAGGTCTTATCTGGGGCTTTGGCCACGGTCATGCCGAGCGTGACTAAGGAACAGTGTGACAAGCTAGCTTGTTTTATTGTACATAAATAAAGATGAAAACCAGTTTCTCTTAATTTTTTTGAACAGTGTTTCACTGACGGTGGTCGGTGGACACTGGGGATAACAGCTAAATTAGTCCTGATGCTGGTTTTAAGTACAATAAAGATGAAAACCATTTATTTTTTGAACAGTGTTTCCTAACGAGGCAGCTGCGTCAACGTCAGCGTATAAGATGAACGAAAGGAACAGCAGATAACAGGTAAATTAGTCCAGTGACGGTGGTGGTGGGCGCGTGTATAGTATTTACCCCCAGGCCCCAGGCAGCATCAACGTCGCGTATATGATGAAACAGATTTTTTTAGTTGGCATTTTTTTTAGTCCAGCTACGGAGAACGTGAAGCATAGGAGTACGTGCGATACGTACAATGTACTGTACACGCCTGTGATGTATGGGACCAATCCATTCCTGCTGTTGCGTTCTTGCTGTACGTACACAAGCTCTTTTTTTGTTTGTTTCATACTTTTTTTTTTTTTTTTTCTTTTTTTTTAAAAAGATGCGTGCCTTCCTCCTCTGTCTCTTTTTCCTTTTCAACGACACGTAAAAAAGAAAGTAAAACCAAAATGTCCTTGCAGTCAATCCACTCCACTGTCCCACTTGGTGGTTTGAAGCTCAGCAGCGCTCTGCTGCCTCCGTCAGGAAGCCTGCCTGCCCTGCGCCCTGCGCCCGTGGCTCGGACCTGTTGCCCTGCGCCCGTGGCTCATCTTTTTGGCATCATTTCTTCGTTCAAATGGTGGTGGATGGAGCCTTCAGTGTCTCTCATTCATCATCATGGTCTCATCAGCAACACACACCATCCACGCTTGAAAGCGGTATCCATCCACATCATATGCGGTCCATGCTTGCGTGGCAATGTAACGTGGCATGCATGCATGCAGTGTGGCACAGCACAAACGTGTCAGGTCAGGAGCAATGCAAGCACAAGCACAGCACACCCACGGAGTACATCATCAGTGGACCGGTACACAAAAGGTTCGCGTGTCTTTGTATTTACCTAAAAGGTCAGGCGTCTGCATTACACGACGCATGATGCATGCAGCCCAGCAGTGTGTGTTGGCAGCGCATGGTGTCGTGTTGAGCTTTGAACCATGCGCTTGCCATCACGCACAGGCACGTTCATGGCATCACTACACTCACAGCTAATTCATGGCACGTTCTAGTAACTACTGTCTACAGGTAGGTGCAGATCCAATCATCTCCTGACGCGCGCAGATTATCATCAGATCGATCGATGACGAGACTGGTACTATATATACTAAGCACGCATATCCAATCATCTCCATTATTAGAGTAGTACATAAGTACATGTATAATTCATTCACTCATTCAGTCCTGGTCAACACGTACGCATGCATGCCAAACACATTGGATTCTGTTTTTGTGTGTTTTCCAACCCAAACATCTGTATATAATTCTTTCGGCTAACAATAACAAATACATAGCATGCCATAATAATTATCAGGATGTCGGTTCACTGATCCTAGTATACAAGAAGAAAACATGAGGTGGAGGAGTGTCCAATTGTTTACTAAATTACAGGCGAACGAGCTTGTAGCTCGATGGTAACGCTTGGGGCGTGTCCGCCTGGGTTCGACTCCTGTCAGGAGCAACTTTAGGTGTTGCACTAATCTTCTTAATGAAAACCACCCAGATCCTTCTGGGTTGGGTCTCATTTTTGTTTAAACTAAATTACAAGTACTGTAAATGGTTTCAATATGTTGCATTTTTCTTTGTCTATCTCAAACGTCAATTTGATGTGCTTCTTTTGTGATTTCTTCGTAAATCTGAAAAAATTCCAGGCTACACCTGTCAGTCTGCACTTCACATCATTCGGTACGCTTTCAGCATCAGAAACTGACCCTTTTTCTTTCCTCCCATGCATGCAGGCTAGAGTGTACAGTCTCATAATTTCTATCCTATTCCTAGGGCGAAAAGTGTAACCAACTGTACAAATTTAGTTGGGCGATGTGGACATTTATGCGTGCATTGCATAGGTGCCGTTCGTTACAACTTCAATTAAGAACCATGCTGCCATTCACACTTGGCACGTTCTAGTAGTACTGCTCTGCTGTGCCTGTGGTACAGGTAGAGGTTCCGATCCGATCATCTCCTGACACGAATTATTAGATACGCAAAAAGTATTCTAGCTCCATTATTAGAGCACTACTATTTTATAGTACAATTGTATAATTCAATCCTGGTCAACACAGGGCGTACGCGTGCATGCCAAACACATTAGATTCTGTTTCTGTGTTCGCCCGTGTTTGTGTTTTCCAACACAACCAACCATCCACCGCGGCAGCCCCTTCGTCGCTCTCGCAGGGCGACTCAGGGCGGCGCCTTCCACCGCGGCTGCCTTCACCGTGTGGCCATCGCCGGAGCTCGCCGCCGATGTCTTGCTCAAATGCGGAGGGCAACGGCTGTGTTTTGTAGATGCATACTATGTGATATACCTCTTTTTAAAAAAGATCATAGCCAACCACATGTACCTTTTTCTTTCGGCTAGCAATAACAAAACATTGCATGGAACTGGCACGGCATGATTATCAGGTTGTCGGCACACTGATTCTCTATAGGAGTATTTTACAACGACAAGAAGAGGAGATTTTCTTTTTAAAAAAACATAGCGTGTCCAATTGTTCAGTGGTACATTATTTTTTGAAACGATTAATTTGTTTAGTAAATTTTTAGGAGTATTCCAAATGGTTTCGATACGAATTCGAGATACTGCATTTTCTTTGCACCATATACAGGCAAAGCTAGCTGTACTCTATAGATAGAAAAAAACAGCAACACCCTCAAACGTCAATTTAGAGCCTGCACTTCACATCACAATCGGTGCCCTTTCAGCATCAGAAGATGAGATTGCAGCAGGGACCTTTTTTCCCTCCCATGCAGGCCACAGTGTACAGTTTCCAGAATTCCTATCTTTAGTAGTAGTTGAAAAAAGTGTAATCGTACAAATTTAGTTGGGCGATGTGGACGTTTATGCGTCCTGGGCCCACGTGTCTGCCGAATAACGACAGCATATCACCACAGCCCACAAAATATATTGGATGATGTCGACCTCTCCAAAATCCAAAATTTGCTCGCAATTTCACAAACCAGGAGTCCACAAACACCAAATAGCTAAATTTCTTTCTCCCTTATGGTCATCCTTACATCGACTTTCCAACGACCGTTACATCAAAATGGAATCTTGGCAGCAGTCTTGAAACATTTTAAAATCTTATAACATAATCATGGTTGCCAATAGATTATAAATATATGATATGATAGCCAAATACTAGGAGTGTTCTTATCCTTGCATATATGCTTTCACACAGCATGGACAGGTGGATACAATACACAGGGTCAGCACAACACATGAACACAACAAGCATATATACATGGTCAAAGAGATAAGCAAGTTCCTAGCAGGTCGCACACAAGGAGGCCTCGGCTTTCCGTTGAGCCCTGCAAAGGAGGCTGCTTTGATCTGCATGATTGCCCCTGAGCATCCATCATCATATTGTATCAACCTCTTTGCAAAAGCACTAGTACACACTGCAGCACTTTATAACCATATACTGCAAACAAAAAACACACAACACACAATACCGGTGTGCAAACAAATGAACACCTTGTCCTGGCATGCAATCCTGTGTATCCACCGATGGAAAGCCTGTGTGGTGGGTCCATGCACCCAAAAGGAAGAAATCTGAATGGCCTTTAGTCTGCAGGAAGATTGAACAAAAGGGCCATGTAATGAGAGCATGAAGACTTTAATATCCGTAACACCACCACCAACCATCACTGGTGCTGAAGGCCGAATCATGTAATTCAGAAACATTGTTTTTCAAATGTTCACATACTGAGCAGTTCGAAAGGGGGCAATTTGAAGAGAAAAATACACAACACAATGATGGATAACAGCAACATAAACCAAACAATGTACAACAACACCCTACGACACTACTCGCTAACAACCTCACATGCACGGTCATAGAACACAACATGGCATCAGTTCTGTTCAGATGCAGGGTTTGTTTTCCGGCCTATATATACAGGGGATGCAATGCAACAACATGAATGACAAAGGGGCAATGCGATGTGTCCCAATAAAAATGGAAGGGATTCATTCTCAGGCCACTGTCTCAACTGGCTTCACGGTTGAGTTAGCAGGCTCCAGCTTGTCTCTTGTTTCAGACTTGGAGGCTCCTTTGGCATTCTTCAATCTCGAGGCCTGGGTTGTTGTCCGACTACTGTTGGTAGGGCGCTTTCCTATTCCCCCACTGGCCGTTGCTGCACCAAAAGTGACAAAGGTCAATTGCTTTCAAAGCTTCAACTGCTGATGTCTTGCTCAAATGCAGGACAAGATATCAGCACAATGTGTAACAACAGTAGATTATTGCAGGCATAGCACTGTTGAGAGTCCAGGTATATGCAGTTTTCTGAAAGAGGGTTAAGGAAATGTGATGGCGATAATATACTGAGACAAATGATTTACCATTATTAGGAAGGGATAATCGCTTCTTTGCTGGTGTGCTTATCTGTGCCGGTCTTTCTTTTGGATTGCTTGTGGACCGGGAAGCCAAATTCGAAGGTTCAGAGCTGACTTCATCTGTGATCTCCTTCGATGGCTTCACTTTTTTCTTGGATGACTCCAAAGAAGCAGTAGGTTGAACAGCTGCAGAGTGCCCTGATGAAGAGCCACTTGCATCAGAATGTGACTTCTTGTGGCCTGCACCTTTCTTCTGCTGTGATCCATTTGATTGTGTAGTTGAAACAGGTACTTTTCCTTTTGGTTTGTTCAGATTCGGAGCTTTAGCCTTGTCTTCCTCGGCTGGTTTGTCATCACCAACTATGACACCATCTTTGGCATTGCTGTCAAGTACCCTGTTCTCCCATGGGCGTGCAGCCATCCACCTCTCTAACCATTTCTGTCCCCACTGATTCTCATCCCCTGCAAGTCCTTGGTCTTGGACGCTTGCTGGTTTCTGTTTCCTTGAACTTGCTTGCCACTGACAAAATGAAACACAAATTAGCACAACTTCGTGCATCTATGGAGCTCAATCAATGAAAAGAAAAGCATGTTTACACCCAGCAGTGGCAAGTTCTGTAGCCAAACAGGATACATTTTTAGGCGAGCCAAAGTGAACTCTGAGCTTTCATATTTATCGAGCTTTGGTAGGCTAGCAGCCTAGCACTATTGCTCAGTAAGCAACCAACCAGAATCTATTTTAACCTGGTGTGCGGTCCAGGCTACCTTGTCGAGGCCTGAACATTCTAAGCAGTTTATCCACAGCCATCTGCTAGAATTTTGATAAAGATGCAGCAACAGAATATGCTAAACCACATAATATGCAATATTGTATGCAGCAAAAAGAATGCCAGTTCAGCTAAGCCACACATAGTGATCCACAAACACCTACAAGAACAGAAGTCACAAATATCCTTCTTAACTAGAATATTGTGACTATATACTTTGAATAACAGAAACGAAAAAAAAATGATCACAAGACTCTGAAGAGCCTTTTAATTTAGTGTAGAAATATTTTTAGTTTTTCAAGCATTAACATCAAGCTATTAACACATTCCAGATATAACATTATTGATCAAAGTTACCTGATGGGTTAAAGCATATGCCATCGCCCTTTCCCTCTTAGCCGCAGCCTCTTGCCTTTTTAAAGCCTTAGCTTTCATTTCTTCTGCCGAGCCTATACTGCCACACCAGTCTTCCTGCATGTCATTGATAGTTAATAATTTTTTAACAATATTTACTTCAATAAACACATCTCAGAATTGTTAATTCTTCAGTGGCAATTGGAAAAATGTCAGTAACTACATTAGATTATTCAATTCAAACATATTAAAAGTAAACACACAAGCTTGACACTCCCTCCCTGGTAAAAGAAATACTTGTCATATTTGACTTTGCATGGTCTTCAGTGTATATCTTTGAGCACTAATTTCTTAAGAATTTATTCTAAAAATCCTACAAATTTATGAGATTTATCATACAAAAAAACTAGATCATAGGAAAAGGCTCCACTATGTCTTTTAAATTAAGAAGGTGCCGGGCTTTAAACCTGGGTCGGATGGTAGAGTCCTAGAGCTCACTGCTCTAACTGGTCACACCGCAAGAAGCTTGGCTGATTTATCATACAATTTAGATGTTTTCAGACTAAATAATTTTTGTAGTTTTTAAGTTTGTCTAAGCCCTGTTTGGTGGAGCTCTGGCCAGCTCCAGCTCCTATGTGCACTACGAAGGAGTTGTTTTTATCTATCTTCTCAAGATGAACTAGGAGCCTGAAGCCACTAATTTTGGTTTCAACAGCTCCAACTCCTAAGTGCACTGTAGCAAGCAGCCAGAGCTGTGCCAAATGGACCTAATTTTTTTTCCTAAGCGACATGTTTTTTTTTTTTTTTTTTGGTCATCAGAGGAAGTATTTCCAAAGTTGTACTTGACAGCCTGATCCACTGTCTTCAGTCTCCATATAACTATATAAGTCAGGGGAAACCAGAGTGTTTTGTGCATGCTTTAAAGAGCAAGTTAAAGCTTCTTAGTTTCTTCAATTACTGTTGGCAGCAGGAACTTTCTTGACGAAATGTAAAGTCTAAATAGAAAAAAGTGTGAATCATGCCAACAATACAACCAATGCATTCACGACGTCATGGACAGTCTTATTACTTATACTAGTAGAACAGAACCTGGCTACTGGTGTCACTGTTTTCTTGACAAACCACCCCACAGGTCGAGGATAAGTAGGTAGCCATATAAACTGAGAAATTTATGAGGTATGACTTGCACTGTCATGATATATATCCTAAGCATGTAGGGATGAAAATGATTACAAGACACCAGATGTCTGGGAAATGCTGTTTCTCACCTCAATATCTCGAACATGGTCCTCATGAGCATTTTGTTCAGGAGGTTTCTTTGGGGTCCCTTGGCTCTCCAAAGAAACACGGACTAAATCTCGCTCTGACACGAGCTTGAGCTCTTACTAGCGCTTGCATGCACTGAAGTGTTTCTGCTGCTTGCTTTCTTACAGCATGACCCGAACAAGTGCCTGGAGTCTAACTAGTCCTTTTAACGCCCGCAATGCCCGCCCTAGCCTGGTAAATATGACAATACAAAATACATCAGACTACCTTTTGAGCTGCATACTGCTAATGAAGAAATGACTAAAACACATGACATTTAAAATTTCTCATTTTTTAAGCTGCTTGATTGGTTCATGGTTACCATCTTTACCAGTAAAGGACTAACCATAACCTTATATATTATTTAAAAGCCCTTACAGCATTTTGCAACAGTTAATTTTGTTTGATAAGTTCGCTCAACCAAAACCTGAGTAGGAAAGCTGGACTTCTCTGCTGCAATATGTTCAATTGTTTTCTTAAAAATGACAACTAAAGTATTCTCATAATACCAGGAATGCTCGAAAGGCAGACTGAATAGCCACAGCAGCCTGATGCTCCTTTGTACCAAGTTCAGTCTGAGAAACTTGAAGAGATGTGCTCGGTGAGGAAATGGAATTTGATATTGTCTCTGTGTTTGTGTCACCTGCCAATGGTTCAGCCTGTACTCTGAGTTCTTCAGACACAGGAACACTTTCTGTATCAACAGACTGCTCCCGTTTGTGTAGCAACTGGACAGCAGAGCTCTTCTGCAATTTTCAGAAAGTGTGACCTTAAAGCAGCAGAACCAACTGGATAATATTACAAAGAATCTTTAACAGAGATATATGCAGCATAGTGCCATGGAGGATGGGATGGGCAGTGCCTGCCAAAATACAGGAGTGATATTCTCTCTTAACCTGAACTATGCAGTTTAAGGGTTGTTCAGTAGAAGTAACCCAGTGCCATTTACGGTATTTGCTTGAGAAACCAGCTTATAATGAATTTAACCATATCAATTAAAAAGAGACATAAACTAGAACATTTCAAATTGAGTAGTTGGTCCGAGTCCTTTTTTCTGTCCTACCCATGGTGGTTTTGAGGATGGAAGCATCATCAGTCTTGACAACATCAACACATCATCAGAAATGAAGATAACTACGCAACATCAATGCATCGCATGTGTTGATATTAACTAACTACATGATGCATGACTTTGAAGGAATGGTGGAATATACTTGGCCAACATGCACAGTGCTCATAACTGGAACTGAATAGTGGGGACAACCCTCAATGGGTATCAGATGACAAAGACAGGCCAACAATAAAAGTGGTTACGAGTCCAGGCTTCATACGAGTTTTGGTGAACCATCCGTGTTAGCAATTTTGGCATCATTCTATTCTATGCCTGTTAAAGGACAAATTAAAAAAAAATGGGAAAAGCAAACAACCCCAAGGTAATGCAGGCAAAAACTCGAGCAATAGACTTCTGACGGCTGACTTACCGAATTGCTGCATTCAGCATTTCGCCCTTTTTTCCTGCTTTTTATCCCAACAAGTGATTTGATCCACTTAGCTGAAATCCCCATGACAGTCTGTTCTTTGCCTTCAGCAGCTAGCACCTGTAAGGAAGAATAACCGCGCGATGTAAGTGATGCTGCTACAAGCAGTAAGGACGCACAAAAAAGTTGCCCCCAAAATCCCTCGTCAACCATAATCACAACTTAGACGAAGTACAGGTTGAAAAACAAAGGCTCAAAGAAGTAACTAAGCAAGTAAAATCAATCGGTGAACATGCACCGACAATAGCATCAAATGGCTCTGTATAGCACCGAGAAGCAAATATGGAAGGGAAATCCATCGCAACCCAAACACGAAACGAAGCCTAAAAAAAAAGCATGTGCAGTTACAAAAAGATAGTCTTGCAAAGTCTGAAGCCTGAACTTCGTGGTGGAACGACAAAAAAGCAGCGGGCACGCAAATGCAGCAAAAGCACACGAATTCAGGTCTCCCGCTCAGGAACAGTCGCAAAACGCCAGGAGGAGAGTCCACGGGCGGAAGAACCACTAGTCAGTCAGCCGGGTACTCAAATCGAGCGCGAGGCAAGAAAAAATCCCTCCCGGGCGAAATGCGAGCCAAATTCACGGACAGGCCCACGGATCGGGTCGAGCAAATCAAGCGAAACCCCACGCCACGGATCAGAGCGGCTGGGAGGCAACCGCCGCCCAACCCCAGCAGCAAGAACAAGCATCCCACTGTCCCCACGCCCGGCAGGTGTTCCATGGAGCTGAGCCTGAGCTCACCTCACACCCGAAACGACTCGAACTCCTGCGAACCGGGAGACGGCGAGCTCCACCGCAGTCGCACGGTCGCCGCCGACCAGCTGACCGCCCCCGCGCCGCTCCTCTCCCCTCCCCTCTTTGTCTCTCTCTCTCCCTCCTCTCGCTTTCGGTTTCTTGGATTGATTGAGCTCCACCACCACCCTTTTTGGACTGTACTCCTACTTCAGAGGAATTTTTTTTTTTTTTCTTTTTGGGTACAAAACAAAAGCTGCTGCAGGTGGCAGAGTAACTTTTACAGAAAGGCCCTCTCTTTTATTGTTTTTTGCACGGGAGCAAATTGTCCGAGAATTACGCACAGTAATATTCTAATAAGGAAATCTCTGCAATCGAGGGGGCTTTAGGTAAAAAAAGATGCCTCGTCCCGCCGCGCCGCCGCGGGGAGCTCACCCGCCGTCCCTTCGACCGGAGGTGCCCTATCCTATCCTCCGCCGCCACTCTCACCACGAGATGATGAGCCCGGACCGTACGCCGGTGCTGCTACTTTTGCTGCGGGGTGAGCATCGTCTTCGCCGTGGCCGGTGATGGCGTGGGGGCGGGCGGCGGCGAGGGCTAGCTCCGGTCCGGTGGTCGCCGGCCACGCGGGTCTTCTCTGTGAATGTGGCGACTGCCTCGAACGACGGCGGCCGTCGGCCATCTGCACCTCCTTCCCGGCGCGGCGAACATCCACCTACTACTTCCCAGTGAGCGTTCTCGCCCTTTCCTGACAATGCAGTGAACGCCTGAGTCTGACCACCATCACGCGCTGAAATTTCAATTTGGAACATTGTCCAGGCTGTGTGCAACTAATGATCTAGTAGACTAGTAGATTATGCCCCATCACATCACAGCTGCGTATGGCGATTACTTTCCAGATTTTTTTTTTTTTTCTTGCGTGAGTAGTTTGATCCCATGATAATATCATAATATATATGATGATACTTATCAGACTATCAGTTGAACATAAAAGATCATGTTGCTTATACAATGACACCTGGTGTTGACGTGATCTGAATGATCTGAAGTCCACAAAGGCAGCTTTCTTAGTTTTGCTTTGCACGACAGGTAATCCATATGCTGTCTCTGTATCTGTATGAATAGAAATTCAGTTTGACTTTGGTTAGATGAGTCTGAAAACCACACACCAACGTCATCTGCATTAACTTTGTTTAGAATTGAATGGCAGTGCATGTCATCACGCCGGCATATAATCTAGGGAAGCAGAAAACACTTGCAATCAGAGTGGGAACAGGGACATGGTGATAATAATTTTCATCCGGTGCTTGCTTTCAACATGTTAATGACATGTTCTGGTACTGTGGCTCTTGTACTATTTTTTTCTGTGGGAAAAACCAAATAATAATGGTCATCATTATGTAAGCACATTGTCAGTATATATCCTGATGACTCACCCTTTTGACTATTGGATGGTTACTGCTTTTCTTAGTCCTTTTTGTAAGACTTCAAAATCACATCTGAACTGGTGCGGTGCTTACTGATGGGTGATGGGAACATTCCTTAGGTTTCTAAATGATCACTGTTTTTGTTCTCATCTGCCTGTTATGTGTATAGCCCACACATGCTGATTTTTTGTTAGTCTTGGCTTGGGTGATTACCTGCCTGTGCAGTTCGTTTCATTGGTCAGGTCAATTATAACCAATCTCAAACCAGGACCTAGTCTTAGCACTGATTATTGCATGCCTTCCTTGCTGGAGTAGCAAAAAGTGCCACTCTTTTGGTTATTCCATACTTTAAGAGGGGAAAAACTCAGTTGGCCTGCAGGCTGCAACTAATTTGCCTGGTTCATGAGAGAGCACAAATAACAAATTATTGTAGTTTAGTAGATGTCAATGTCTTAATTAGGTTGCATCTCCTGATAGCTACTTCTATCAAGGATACATAATTACTTTTAAAGTGAAAATCTAGGTGAGCAGTTGAAAAGGACCTGAGAAAAACATCATTGTCTTTGGCTTGCCGTCTTATAACTCTCAAGAATGACTGCAGTTTCACATCTCCTGAAAGCTACAATAGGAATAAACAAACTTTGAACAAGTAACCTAGCTCTAGTCGAATTCCTCAGTTTATCTTTCACATTGTGATCATATATCACCCTAGGGGTCGCATTAAAGGCCCTCAAACACATAGCGAGCAACTATGTGGGGCAGTAGCAGGAGGCATGGCCTCTTTGGCATTAGCAATTGCAGATACCTGCTCATAACTAGTTGTCTCATCCATGCTGTTCAGGTCCTTCATATTTGCAAAGCCCAGTCCACTGATGAGCAAGCACTGCTTGCATTCAAGGCCGGCATCTCTGGCGACCCGGGCAGGGTGCTTGCTGCATGGATGCCTACCAACGGCAGCATGAATGCCACGAACAACATCTGCCGGTGGAAAGGTGTCTCATGCAGCTCCCGACGACACCCTGGCCGTGTCACCGCGCTGGAGCTTATGTCATCCAACCTGACAGGTGTGATCAGCCCCAGCCTGTCCAACCTCTCCTTCCTCCACACACTCAATCTCTCTAGCAATCGCCTCTCTGGCAGCATCCCCTCAGAGCTTGGCTTTCTGCGGCGCCTCCAAGTCATCAGCCTAGGAGGAAATTCCCTTACTGGTGAGATACCCACATCTCTCTCCAATTGTGCTCGTCTCACGCATTTGGAGTTGCAACGGAATGGGTTTCATGGTGAGATCCCAGTGAACCTGAGCAACTGCAAGGAGCTTAGGGTTTTCAACATCAGTGTGAATACCCTGTCGGTGGTATTCCTCCATCATTTGGGTCGCTGTTGAAACTCGAGTTCTTTGGGCTTCATCGAACAACCTCACCGGTGGCATTCCCCCATCGCTGGGTAACCTCTCATCACTCCTGGCATTTGATGTCAGTGAGAATTTTAATCTGGGTGGTAACATACCAGACGTGCTAGGGAGACTAACCAAGCTGGATTTTCTCAGGCTAGCTTCTGCTGGCCTTGGTGGCAAAATCCCATTCTCACTGTTTAACATATCATCCCTTAGGGTACTTGATTTGGGAAACAATGATCTATCTGGTGTGCTGCCCGCTGACATTGGTTTCACCCTACCAAGAATTCAATTCCTTTCTCTGTACAACTGTGGGCTTAAAGGGCGCATCCCCATGTCAATAGGCAACATGACAAGACTCCGTCTGATCCAGCTTCACATCAACAATCTACAGGGGAGTGCTCCGCCTGAAATTGGCAGGCTGAAGGATCTTGAAGTGTTGAACCTGCAGAATAACCAGCTTGAGGATAAGTGGGACAGGGACTGGCCTCTGATACAATCACTAGGGGGAATTGCAGTAGGCTGTTTGCAGTGAGCCTTTCCTATAACAAGTTTCAAGGCGTGCTCCCCCTTCTCTTGTCAACCTTACCATTGGGATACAACAAATCTTAATGAATGGAAACCAGATAAGTGGTTCGATACCCACAGAGATTGGTAAATTCAGCAACCTTCGTGTTATTGCGCCGCTGATAATGCCTTGACTGGTACCATTCCAGACACCATTGGTGGGCTTCACAACATGACTGGGCTAGATGTTTCTGGCAACAAGTTATCTGGTGAGATCCCACCTATGCTTGTTGCAAACCTTACCCAGCTTGCTTTCCTGGATCTGTCACAGAATGAATTGCAAGGAAGTATACCTGAGAGCTTTGAGAGTATGAGAAATATTGCAATCCTGGACTTGTCTTACAATAAGTTCAGTGGCATGATACCAAAACAGCTTGTCAGTCTCTCTTCTCTAACCCTGTTCCTCAACCTGTCTCACAATATCTTCTCAGGTCCAATACCTTCAGAAGTAGGTCAACTGAGCAGCCTTGGGGTTCTGGACTTGTCGAACAATAGGCTCTCAGGAGAGGTACCACAGGCGCTCTCGCAGTGTGAAGCAATGGAATACTTATTTCTGCAGGGAAACCAGCTTGTTGGTAGGATTCCCCAATCACTCAGCTCAATGAAAGGGCTTCAATACTTGGACATGTCACAGAATAACCTGTCTGGTTCAATTCCAGATTACTTATCAACATTGCAGTACTTGCGTTACCTGAACCTATCCTACAACCAGTTTGATGGACCAGTGCCGACAAGAGGAGTGTTCAATGATTCAAGGAACTTCTTTGTTGCTGGGAACAGAGTTTGTGGTGGTGTTTCAGAGCTGCAGCTGCCAAAATGTTCTGGTGGTACCGATAATTCTGGTAATAGGTTACACAAATCAAGAACTGTACTGATTGTGTCTATTACCCTAGGATCTATCTTTGCCCTAATCCTTGTCACGTGCACTTTTGTGATGTATGCTCGAAAACGGCTGAATCAGCAGCTTGTGCAGAGTAACGAGGCATCTCCTGTTCCAATGTTGATGGACGAGCACTGGAAATTATCATATGCTGAACTGAATAGGGCTACTGATGGGTTCTCTACAGGTAACCTCATTGGTGTTGGAAGCTTTGGCTCAGTGTACAGAGGAACACTAGGCAATGAAGAGCAAGTCGCAATAAAAGTACTGAACCTCCTACAGCATGGCGCTGAGCAGAGTTTCTTGGCTGAATGCGAGGTGCTGAGAAGTATCCGACACCGCAATCTTGTAAGGGTCATCACAGCCTGTTCGACCATGGATCACAGCGGGCATGATTTTAAAGCTTTGGTGTATGAGTTCATGCCTAATAGCGATCTGGACAAATGGCTTCATCCATCCAAAGGGGAAGGTGAGAGTTCCTCTCGCACGCTTACCATGGCTGAACGAGTAAGCATTGCACTCAATGTCGCTGAGGCTCTTGACTATCTTCACAATCATGGACAAGTACCAATTGTCCACTGTGATCTGAAGCCAAGCAATGTCCTTCTTGACCACGACATGGTTGCCCATGTAGGGGACTTTGGGCTGTCTCGGTTTGTTCAGGGAGCAAACAGCAACTCGTTCCATCGCACAGCCAACACTGCTGGAATCAAAGGCACCATTGGATACATTCCTCCAGGTATGGTAGTTTTTGTTGTCACTTACAGAATGGACAACCTAAATAAACAGTAGTATTATTGCATTTGATAACTTTTGCCCTTAAATTTTTCCAGAGTATGGAATGGGTGGTGGAATTTCAGTGGAAGGTGATGTCTACAGCTATGGGATTCTCCTGCTCGAGATGTTCACTGCAAAGCGGCCAACAGATCCATTGTTTCAGGGAGACCAAAGCATCCGCAGTTATGTCGCAGCGGCTTATCCTGAGAGAGTAACAGCGGTCACTGATCTAGCTCTGTTGCAGCACGAAGAGAAGGACCTGGATGATGAGAACCTGGAAGAGTACCTCGTGTCAGTTTTCGAGTCGCGCTGCGATGCACCGAGGAATCACCGAGAGCAAGGATGCTCACCAGAGATGTTATCAGAGAGCTTTCTGTTGTAAGGGATGTTTATGAGTAGTTGCTTGTACACCATCATGTTACTGCTAAAATTGTTGTACAATACATTAATTAACATGGTCACTCTTCGATGGCTTGCCTCAAGAGGCATGTCCGATGAACGAAGCATGACCACAGAGTAGTATAGCACCAGAAAAGTTTTTTCTTTTTGAAATATTGAAAGGAACCAGTTTCATTATTTGATTAAGCACAGCACAGTGTGGACAACTATTCTGTTCAGATTGAGTGGACCTTGTGTTAAAATGTTGACTTGTAGTCTGCTGTAGTAATAAAGTTGACCTCAGAAGAGTAATGCTTTTCTTAACAGGGAGGAGCACATTTTCAATGGCGTTTCTGTTCGGGAGCTGAACATCTGCACCCGCATTTATAGTGTCAAAAAGGTGTGAAGAGGACAGGGGAAGGCTGCCTTGGTAGGCGGCGACGTGGCGTGCGCCTGATAAGTGACGTGATGAAATCGAAAACCTCATCCTTGTTCTGTCTGGATTCTGGAGATTGGAGTCGGTGAATCTCCTCTGCTCTGCTCTTTTCTCCCTCCTCATCGACGTGCCCCCTCAAGCTTTCATGCCGTGGAGGTGGCCGGCCGGCCGCCGGTGACTAGCAGCCTCGCTTCTAGGAGCTCTCAGCAGTGGTGCAGGCACTGACGCTGAGGCGACAGGTATGGTGCCAGCCAGTCAAGTTTGATTCAGTTCATCTTGCTTACTCACTGTCGTGATTTTGAGATAGGTGCCGACACCGACATGATCCATTATTGCAATCTTTTTTCTTTTCCGTCTTTGATGTGCATGTTTGCAGGTTTCTAGGTGACTTGACCTGGTCCATTGAGGTCACTTAGGGTGAGTTGACGCAGCCATGCCGCCTTGCACTTAGGCGTTAAGGAACAAGGATATATGTATGTATACATCATCAAGATCAAACATGGCTGCACTGCACACAAGAATGGAGGTAGCAAGAACTGGAGCGTGGCTCTCCTATCAGGCCACCAAATCCATGTGCGTGCTACTCCTTGCTGCATCCTTGCTGAACACTAGCCTTACCACCACACATGCTGCTACCACCTCTCCTCCATCATCAGCGGCGGCAAGCGCCACCGACGATCAGGCTCTCCTCTCCTTCAGGACCCTCATCACCGGCGATCCTCATGGGGTGCTGACCTCATGGACCGCCGGCAATGGCAACAGGAGCACTGGCGCCAACATGACCGCCGACGTTTGCAGCTGGAGAGGCGTGGGGTGCCACTCCCGCCAGCACCCTGGCCGCGTCACCTCGCTGGAGCTGCGGTCCTCCAACCTGACTGGTACCATCTCCCCGTTCATCGCCAACCTGACGTTCCTTAGCATGCTCAACCTCTCGCACAACTCCTTGTCCGGCAACATCCCATGGGAGCTTGGCCTCTTGCCTCGCCTCCTGTACTTGGACCTCCGGCACAACTCCTTGCAGGGTGTGATCCCAGGATCCCTTGCCAGTGCCTCCAAGCTCCTGATCCTGCAGCTGGAGTACAACAGCCTTGTGGGCGAGATCCCAGCCAATCTGGAGCAATCTGCAGGAGCTGGAGGTCTTGGACGTTGGCTCGAACCAGCTCTTTGGTACAATCCCGCCGTCGCTTGGTTCGCTCTCAAAGCCAACATACATGGGGTTGTACTTGAACAATCTGTCAGGAGGCGTTCCGGCATCTCTTGGTAATCTTTCATCACTTGTTGATTTGTTTGCTGACACTAATGGATTTACTGGCCCAATACCAGACACCTTGGGACGGCTGACAAGGCTCAAGTCTCTTGATTTAGCTTACAACCATCTCAGTGGCACAATCCCAACAAACCTGTTTAATATCTCATCAATCACTACGTTTGAAATATCCGGCAATACTGCTCTTTCAGCTATTCTCCCGTTTGATATCGGTGTCACTCTCCCAAACCTGCAAAATCTGATCCTCAATGACTGCCAGCTGAGTGGTCGAATTCCCCAATCCATAGGGAACGCGTCACTGCTCAGGTATATACAGCTTGGTAACAATGAGCTTGAAGGGACCGTGCCACTGGAAGTAGGAAACCTGAAGGATCTTGAGGTGTTAACAGTGGGAAACAACCAACTGGAGGATAAATGGGGAAGTGATTGGGAGTTGATTGCCTCGTTGTCCAACTGTAGTAAGCTTTTTTACCTGTCTCTTGATTCTAACAACTTCCAAGGCATGTTCCCGCCTTCTATAGCCAATCTCTCCAATACAATGCAAAATCTTCATCTAGCACACAACAAATTCCATGGAGCAATTCCATCAGATATTTGGAAACTTTCGAATCTTACCATACTTACTCTCAGGGGTAACTTCCTAACGGGCAGCATGCCGCCATCGATTGGGGAGCTTTACAACTTAGGAATTTTAGACTTGTCCGAGAACAACATTTCTGGGAAAATTCCTCCTACATTAGGGAACCTGACAAACCTTTCCATACTTTACCTATTCAGGAACAACTTGCAGGGATCCATACCCACAAGCTTGGGGAAGTTGCAGAACATTGCTAGTTTAGTCTTGTCATTTAACCAGCTTACTGGCTCAATACCGGTGGAAATCATTAGTCTCTCCTCTTTAACCAGTTATCTTGGTCTTTCATACAACTTTCTCACTGGTCCAATCCCATCAGAGGTAGGAAAATTGACGAACTTAGTATTATTGGATCTGTCAGTAAATCAACTATCTGGAGATATTCCTGCAACTTTAGGCAAATGCGTCGAGCTAGTGCAGCTTCAACTGAATGATAATCTTCTTCAAGGTAGCATCCCGCAGTCCTTGAGTGCACTGCAAGCAATGCAAGAACTGAATATTGCGAGAAACAATTTATCTGGTCCTGTTCCAAAATTCTTTGCTGACTGGCCAAGCCTGGACTACCTGAATTTGTCTTATAACAGCTTTGAAGGTTCTGTTCCCGTAACAGGCGTATT
Organism: Hyparrhenia diplandra; assembly: GCA_015847255.1. Lineage (NCBI taxonomy): Eukaryota > Viridiplantae > Streptophyta > Magnoliopsida > Poales > Poaceae > Hyparrhenia > Hyparrhenia diplandra. The sequence continues at coordinate 469,887 of JADLZK010007563.1, forward strand.
CAGTAATGCAAGTGCATTCTCCATAGCTGGTAACCACGTATGTGGGGGTATTCCAACTTTGCAGCTTCCGCAGTGCCCCGTCAAAGAATCTGGTGTTAAGAAGAGGAGACCAAGGAGAGCAGTGCTTATAGGCATTGTTGTTGGTTCTATATCTTTGCTTCTCCTCCTCCTTGCATGTGGTCTTCTCTTATTCATCATGAGGCAGAGGAAAAGGCTCCCTAATCTCCCTTTTGTAGAGGAACAGCATTGGCAGATCTCATTCGAGGAGATACAAAAGGCAACTGGTCAGTTCTCCCCAAGCAATCTCATAAGCATGGGAAGCTTTGGGTCAGTTTACAGAGGAATTTTGAACCCAGGTGCACGACAAGTTGCAATCAAGGTCATTGATCTTCAGCAACATGGAGCTGAGCATAGTTTCTTGGCTGAATGCCGTGCCCTGAGAAGCGTTCGCCATCGGAATCTTGTTAAGGTCATCACTGCTTGCTCTAGTGTTGATCACCAGGGAAACAATTTCAAAGCATTGGTCTACGAGTTCATGCCGAATGGGGACCTTGACAAGTGGCTACACTATAGGCATGAGACACAAGATGTGGCACCGAGGAGGAGATTGACCATGTCTCAGAGGGTAAACATTGCGCTCGATGTCGCTGGGGCTCTTGACTATCTACACCACCATGGTCAGGTGCCTATTGTCCACTGTGATCTGAAACCAAGCAATGTTCTTCTTGACAGTGACATGGTTGCACACGTGGCGGACTTTGGTCTCGCACGATTCATCCATAAGATGGTGAGTAGCTCTACAGAAGAAAGCAGTACTTGGATTGGAATCAAGGGCACCATTGGATACATTCCTCCAGGTTACAATTCATTGCTTAATTTGTTCCCTTCAACTGATATATTTCTAACCAAATTAAGCTTCTTACACTGTCTCATGATCTGTTTATAACTGCAGAGTACGGAATGGATGGCAATGTTTCCATCCAAGGCGATCTGTACAGCTATGGTATTCTCTTGCTCGAGATGTTCACCGGAAAGCAGCCAACAGATGTCTCATTCCAGGGAGGCCAAACTCTCCAAAACTATGTTGCATCCTGCTACCCGGACAAGATAATGGAGATAGTTGACCCTGTTCTACTACCCCTGGATGAAGGATATTTGAGCAAAGGGAACATTTCCTGTGACGAGATCGACGCTGAAAAGCTGCACAAGTGCATGGTATCGATCTTTCGAGTCGGATTGCAGTGCTCCCAGGAATCCTCCAGAGCAAGAATGCATATCAGGACTGCCATCAAAGAACTTGAGACGGTCAAGGATGTCATGCTGAACGATTGAGGTGATTGAACAGAGTCTCTCAGCAACAGAAACACAAGTATATACTGCAAAACATGACAAAAAAGAAACTGTTATGAATTAGTTTTGTTTGTTTGTGTGTGTGTATTTTTGGTTCGGTGGAATTTGAATTTTCCATCAGATATCTTATTGTTGTTAGTGATTGTATATGATGAGTGGGCCTGTACTGTTCTCCTTAGGATTTATGGCAGATTGATGCTTCCCATTAAATCATTTCAGTCACAGAATGTCGTCCTTCTGATTGCCGGACATATTGCCTCTGATAGCAACTAGAATCCTAAACAATGAGCCAATAGTTCTTCGGTTGCATACATTTTTAGCTGCACCTGCCAATCAAATACATTGCTGTTTACACAAATCACACTACAATCTTGCATAAACAATTGATAATTCCTCTCCCGGGTTACTGATAATTGGAACATGGTCAGCAAATGACCGCGACCAAATGTCTATCAAGAAAAGTGAAGTAAGCTTCATGTAACACACAATATGGGATTTACTTGCTCATGCGTTTGAGCCTTTGAAGATCAGCCAAATCAAAAGTACAAGAACTGGCTTTAATCCTATAAAAAATAAACGAAAAGAATCAAATATTTTCAACAAAGTATCTCCTATATTTCAGGTGCCTGAATTTCAAAATGATTTTAGGCGACACTCTCGTATCACCAACTAGTACAATAAAATTAAGTTCTTACATTTATAATTTGTTATTTGTCGTTATATCATAACATCAAATTGCGCTTGTTTGACCATAAAAACAATTGTGAATTGTTTATTTATTTATTTTCCAACACGAATAAGATTTTATTGGGTTTCTGGTTTTATTTTATCTATCGGGTTTTCCATTATCGGAATGAAAAGTTGTAGATTGTGCGTACAACAACTGTAACGAACTAAGCTGCAATTTTAATATAAAATATGTGAAATAACCGGTGCCCTGAAAGGAAACTAAAATGCAGGCACATAAGACTTTAGCAAGTCCCAACAAAGTAATAATAGAGTCAACAAAAATGGAATCATCATTCAACATGATAAGGTTTTTATTTTTTTGAAGAAAAAAGAAGGAAAAGCAAAAAGGAATCACCTCAGGATCCCCGTGGTGGGCTGCATTGGGCCTTTCGGGCTGTCCGATGCAGCGACTTCCCCGGCAAAAAAAAAAAAAAAAAGGCCGCAGGCCGCAGCGCCGCCGCCTTCGATCCTCTTCGCCATCCCATACGTTCCCCTCCCCCTCTCCTGGCGCCGCCGTCGCCGATCTCCGCCGAGACGCCCTGATCCTTTCTCCCCCGTCTGTGCTGTGCAGGAACCTACGACGACGGCATTTGCTCGTTCGCTCCCCTTGGGCTGTCAGCCTGTCATGTTTTACTTTCCCATGATATTAAGTACTTGTAGCAGTGTGCAAATAATCTACAACCTATATATATTTCTGTCATGTTACATTCTGCTTAGACTATGGTGCTGTTTGGTTTATAGGGACTAAACTTTTTTTTAGTTCTAGGGACTAATAAAAAAAGTTTAGTAAAAGTCTCAAAAAGTTCTTACCTATTTGGTTTGGTAGGGACTAAAAGAGACTTTTTAGTCTCAAGGACTAAAAAGTCCCTAAACCAAACACCACCCTATATTAAGGCTCTCATTGTTTCCAAAGGTCGTAGGACTTTTTTTTAGTCATAGTACTTTTTTAAAAAATCGCTCCAGGAGTTACTCAGGGAAAAGTCAAAAAAAAAGTACCAATGTTTGTTTTCCTAGCGACTTCCCTGAACCAAACGACACCTAAATTTTTTTTTCTTGTTGTTTTTCGGATTGGGGTGTGTGGCAAACTGTACATGTGAAACTAATACATCATACTCCTATTGTTTTTAAATTTTTTAGTTCTTCATCAGGAGTATTAGATTAAGTTCATTTGTCATGTTGATTGCAAGGTGCAGCTTTTATATATCCCTGATTAGCAATGCTTGTAGTTCTGGTATAAAAATGATAGCCTATTGTTTTTAAACGAAGAACCTTTGGTTGGCATCAGCTTTGGAAACCAAAATTAATTACCTGCCTGCAATTTGTTATGCATACAGCTTTGTTGTTTTTCCGTATCGAGGCGCCTTCTTCTCTTTGAGCACATGCTCGGCGGGCGAGGCATGCCCCTGCCGGAGGAGAGGGTAGCAACGCCACGGGCAAGATCCTTCGAGCACGGGCTCCTCCGGGTGACATCCGGTCATCACGGGCTCCTCGGGCAATATCCGGTGAGCACGGCGGGTCAAAGTGCCTCCATCCACCAACGAGAATGGGCGAGATCAAGGAAGGACACCGTGACATCCCGGTCCCGGGCTTAATAAGATTGATAGAGTACTCATGGCTAAAAAGTTGCAACTTCTTTTCTAGAAGCTTAATCCAAAGAACTCCAAAGTTAAGCGTGTTTGGCTTGGAGCAATTTGGGGATGATGACCAACCGGCTTCCCGGGTGAGCATGAGTGAGGACAAAGTGCGCAGAAAAGAGTTATGCTAGTGTGTGAGGATAGTCTTGATTCCCGACGCGCGTGAATTCCTCTGCCCCATCCTATCCCCCCCCCCCCCACACACACACACACACACACCACCACCACCACCCGTAGGAGACAACAACCCCATCCCTTGGCGACGACCGCAGCGGCGAGCCCCTCCGAACGAAGAAGGGCCGACGAGCGGGGTTTGCTTGTTAGTGAGAGAGGGAAATGGTTGACTAAGGTGGATATGAATGACATGTGGGTCCACTCGCTAGTGTTTTCAAAAAGCCACAACTCCGAGCGATGAAGGGCCGACGAGTTTGAGTCCCGCTTGTTAGTGAGAGAGGAAAATGGTTGGACTGAGGTGGATAAGAATGACATGTGGGTCCCCTCGCCCGGTGTTTTCAAAAGCCACAAATGCCTCCACCAAACGACTTTTCAGTGCAACTTTTTCTCAAAGATCGCACCCCCATAGCCCACAATTGTTTTTTTTTTTTTCAGAAGTCATAGCTCAACCAAATAATAGGCCGTGATAGTTCATTTTACTTTGCGCCTTCAAATGAATAATAATCAGGTGTTACTATTGTTTTGTAGCTTCATCTACTAGTGATAAGTTGTTTCACACACACACACAAAAAAAAACCCATAATTTTAGCATATGAGAACCGTGATTGTACCATATCGAGTTTAAATGTAGTAATCTGTGGTACTGATCATTAGATTGATTAATTATGGAATATATTTTTAGAATAAATTTAATCAAAGATATAATGTTAATTTTTGTTAAAAAAAGCTTGATTAAACTTAGAAGAGTTTGATTCTTTTTGGAGCGTTAGAGTATCAAAACTAGCACACACAAAAAGCGCCAAGCAAACACCTACAGAGATGACCGGTTTGTGCAGATCGTCAACATATATATGTTCAATCTCCTATGCTTTTGCGGAATGCTCCCTCGGTCCTAAACAAGTGACATTCTCACTTCTCAATGAGTCAAACTCTTTTCAACTTTGACTAAATATATATAAAATAATAATATCTGTAGTAAATTGTTGAATATATTTTTATAATAAACTTATTTGGAGATACAAATTTTATTTTATTTTTATAAACCTAGTGTAACGTAACTAGTTTGACCGACACGAATACTAGCAACAGTTTTGTAAGGACGTAGAAGTACCTTTTCATTTAGATACTATGTGAAGTTGAGTGCCCGTGCACGCAATAGGATAACAAGAAAATTTATTTAAGCTAATAATATTCAGCAGCTGAAATGCTTGCATTGTACTAGCTTAGTAGCCAAGCCAACCTAAGATGTGGTTCCCATTAGGTGGTAACTTTTTACACGTCGTTATATGCATGTGTATGTATCATCAAACTGATCAGAAAGACTGAATGAAACAGGGCCTCCGTGAATCAGTTTGAATTACATGCATGACAAAGAATATGTGATCTCGGCATCATTTTCCACAGCAAGCATTTTCGTCTGCATTTCCCTACGCGCGCGGTATAGACCGATTCTATCGTTGTTGGACACGGACACTGACTGGTGGGCCTATGTTGCCGCGTGGTGCCACCGCACCGGAGGAAGGTTCCTCGTAGCTTCATGGCCGCAGCCGCCTAGAGAAAAAAGTCAAATTATTCATGTCCATAATAACGGGCCAAATCGGTGTATTCACAATGTAGCGCTGGTGCTAGAGGTTGAGATCGACCAACTGAGTGTTTTGTCCATCGTCGGTCCCCAGGCCCCACCACACAGGCACACACGATTGGTAGTTGGATTTAAAAAAAAAAAAACCGCATGCATGTTTTTTTTTTTTTGTCACGTTACCGGTCACGTCGTTGGTCCGAGCGTTCAGCCTAGTGAGAGCTGCCCCGTTCGTCCTAAGCAATTAGTGGTGCTGCTAGTGAGCGAGAGTGACTGATGTGGTTTCCTTACTTTGCTACTGAGCGAGAGTGGCTGCTGGTTCCCTTACTTGGTGGTTTTTTTTGCTGCCGACCGCCGTTAATTGCAACCACACACGATTCGTCTATAAATCCGATCCATCGCGCGTGCCAACCGCCAGAACAACACATCACAAATAAGCACATTCTAGCTAATTAACACGTACTATTGCTTCCATGGCGGCGTGCTTAAAGACGAGGGTGATCCTACTGGCAGTCCTTGTTCTTCTCCCAAGCTCCTTGTTCATGGCCGCCTCGGCGCCGGCGGTTGAAACAAACTCATCGTCACGCGTTCCCGTCACGGCCCGGCAGCAGCTGAATCAAAGCAGCATGTGCAGGGTAAGCACGTTAATTGTAAAGCTTTTGCAACTGCGTGCTAGCTATTTTTAATACTGATCGATCGATCGATATTACTACTAGCTATCTAGTACTTCAGTAGATATCATAGAATTTTGATTTTTGGAGAGCGAGCACTGATAGATAGATGAAGCACGCGTACGAGTTCCGGGGCGGCCGGTTACGAACAACACACACTTTGCGTACGTTATTCCGAACATGCACTTCGGGTTCTCTATTGCGTTCCCGGCCTCGAGATCGACGTCCGCCCGGATGCGGCAGCCGTGGCGAAGCCGGCTCAAAAACTAACCCTGGTGCACTCTCTATCAAATATCAAGGAATATATACAATTCTAAAGGAAATACATAGAAAATTGCGATAGATATTAGATAATTTCTTATTTTACCGTGGTGCACGTGCACCAGGGAAAGCCAACGTGGCATCGCCGAGCTCCATCATATCTAAGAGTCGGCGCCGCGCCGTTGTCGCCGTAGCTTCGGCGGCAGACCGCCGGCAGCCGATCGAGATCGAGCCCTGCTGGAGGATGTACGAACGTGTATGACCACGGGTGGATGATGTACCACGTGCGCGGCGGCCGGGTTCATGCCCCACGTCGTGCATGTAGCCCATGCAAATGATGCAATCGATACTCCGACACGACCAGCGTGTTGAGCTTGAGCCCCGGAAGTTCGCCGCCGTCCCATGGACATGGGCCGGCCAACGCGTTGCTCGTGTTCCCGGGCTCACGTAACAGCGCCGGGGCCGGAGAAGATGTCTTCGTTCGCCCGTCACGTTGTTCTCCAGCCGGCGAGCTCCCCACCTCAGCACTGGGCACTTTTTTCCCGAAAACCGAACCGAACGAAACGAAACCGAACGAAATATCGGTTTTTCGGTTCGGGATCGGTTCGATTCAACTGTTCGATTGTTCGGCTTTGGGATCGGTTTCTAGGCCAAACCGAACGAATTCCCGAAAAACCGAAGTTGTCTGGCCGCCCACAATTCAGTCCGGCCCAACAAAGCTATAGCCCGGCCCAAAGGCTTACCCGTCGCCAATTGCCGAGCACCTCACTCGCCCTCGCTCGTCCAGCGTCGGACCCGACTCGCTCCCATCTCCTAACCCTAAGCCGGGCCGGTGGCGGTGGCTTAAGCGGCGCAAAAGCGGCGCAAGGCGGCGAAAGAGCGGGCGGCAGCGCCAACTGGCGACTGCGGCGGAGGGCGGCAAAAAAGTCGCGCGGCGGGCGGCGGCAGGGGGTTTCGCCCCGCGGATCATCGGGAGGGCGGTGGGGTGGCTGCCGCAGCGGGGCCGGCGGGGTCACGGGCAGCGGGCGCGCCGCTGGGCCGAAGCGGTGGGGCGCTGGCTATTGGCGGCGGCATCGCAAGAGGAAGCGCAGCAGAGGGCGGCGCCGACTCCGGCCATCCTCTTCAACATCGGTTTTTTGGTGAAAACCGAAAAACCAAAAATGGAAAACCCAAACCGAAACCCTCGGTTTTGGATTTATAGGGAACCGTCGGTTTTGCAAGTTCTGGAAACCGAATTTTTTTTTTACCGAACCGAACCGAATTTTCGGTTTTACCGAATGCCCAGGCTGATCCCCCACCTCCCTCACGTGCTGCTTCTTCTATCTTTCGGCTTTCACCGTTCGAGCGAGTACACAGTCCGTAAAGCCTTTCTTGCTTTTTTTTTTTTTTTTTCTCTTGCTGGGCTCAGCCACGCGGCTATTGGCCTTCCCGATAATGGGCTGCGTAGGCCCGCGGGCCGTCGGACTCTCAACTTAGAGCAACTCCAGCCCAAAACCTTAAATCAGCCCCCTATTTTTTTTTTAGGGTCCGGCCTGTAAAGTTTGAGGGCTACATTTTCAGCCCAACTCCAACCGTAAACAAAACTCAGCCCCTAAACAAAATTCCATCGCTCGAACTCACCTCCACGCGACGTCCGCTCGCCGGCGTTCCATCTGCCCGCCGCAGTCCCGGCCGGCCGCCCCCCCGTCTGCCCGCCGCCGCAGCTGCTCCACGTACCACCTCCGCCCAACGCCGCCGCAGCTGCTCCACGTCCTCCGCCCAGCGCCGCCTCTGCCTCCACATCCTCCGCCCGGCACCACCTCCGCTTCCTCCTCCCGGTGTCGCATCGCTATGGAGGCTCCATCCGCTCCAGCTCCAGGCACGCCCCTGCAGGCCGTCAACGCCACTCGCTGCCTGATCCGGTCACCACAGGGGAGCAGTCGGCAGCAGGTAGCACAATTTCTATCTGATCCAGCTTGTCAAGATGCAACTTGCACTCTGAATGTTGTTAATCGCTTTTGTTAATCTCTTGTCTGAATGTTGTTAATCTCCTATAAATAAAATTGTTGGACAATTTCCAATAATTTACAGTGCGTTCACTTGTCTGAATGTTACAGTGTGTTCTTGTCTGAATGTTGTTATACCTGCTCCAGGTTCACTTGTCTGAATGTTGTTTATCTCCAATAAATAAAATGTTCTGAACTTGTCTGAATGCTCTGAAGTGCCAATGTCATGGTTCTGCTATGGAGTTGCGCAATGTCATGGTTCACCTTATATGCCACTAAGTAACATTCAGTAATCCTGTTTATTTAGTTTGTCCTTCAGATTGATTATTTTTTGTTGCATAATTTGCTGACTGGCCATAACAGTATCAGGAAATTGATCAAATATAGAGTGTTTGTTTTGATAAACAAATATACATCCATTTTTTCTTGCACTTGGTCTTACACTGAAGTAGTTTCAGGCCAAGTAGTGTGATTCAGCCACCAATTCTTACACTGAACTGTAGATTTGCATGCTGCTGCCCATGCTGCTTCAAAGGCCTGTGTAAATAGCCAATAATTCAGTTAATCTTTTGGGCAAGCGCACTTCAAAGGCCAATAATTCAGTTAACCTTTTTCTGTCAAGAAAATTGAAGTGCCTGCTAATGGAACATGTAAACAAGGTCCTTCTGTTGTACAGTACATAAGTTTCTGAATGTGTAAATGAAATGTCAATATATGCTACTGAAACTGAAATATACATTCTTTCTTTTAGCAGCAAATATTTTTTTGTGTGTACAGTACAGCTAGTCTAAACTACAAGTCTTCCATTATTTGTCAATCACAGCTCTACATCATAATTGCCCTTTTTTTTGTTGCTATGGCAGGTGTCCATGTTTTGAATAAGAGATCGTCGACGGTGGGACGATGACGATGAATCTGATGACGACCTCATCATCATTGCTGGTCTTCTTGAGGGCTCGAGGAGAAACAAGTGCAAAAAAAGTTTCGTGGGTCGTTACAGGTCGCCCAAAGTGCCACGGAACATTTCGGGGAGGTCACGATCGCATCCATCCGGACTACTTGGCGGACCAATGTGTATACACCGAGAATCACTTCGAGAAGGAGGTTTCGGATGTCCAGAGAGCTCTTTTCTGCGGATAGTGGATGCGGTGGAGTCTCATGACGACTACTTCCGTCGAAGCCCGATCTTTGTTGGAGCTCTTTGGCGCTTCTCCCATACGAGAAGGTTGTTGCCGCTGTTCGGATGCTTGCCTATGGTGTTTCAGGACTTCTTGGATGAGTGCGTGAGAATGGGAGAGAGCACCATAATTGATTGTCTCGAAAAATTTTGTCAAAGCCGCCGTCGATGTCTTTGGTGAAGAATATCCGAGGGCCCCCAATGCCCGTGACACAGCTAGATTACTTGGAAATTAATAATGCAAGAGGCTTCCCGGGTATGCTTGGTTCCATTGATTGCATGCACCGGAAATGGGACAAGTGCCCGAGAGCTTGGAGAGGAGCGTCTGAAGGCAAGGAAGATGGGCCGACCATGATTCTTGAGGTCATTTGCATCTCAAGATCTATGGATCCGGCATGCATTCTTCGGTCTTCGGTTCTTTAAATGATATCAACGTTTTGCGCCGCTCTCCACTCTTCCAGAGTCCGACGGGGACGGCGCCACAAGTGGAGTACATGGTCAACGGAAATAAGTACACAATGGGGTACTATCTTGCCGATGGCATATACCCATCCCGGGCAACATTTGTCAAAGCTTTTCAATGCCCACGAGGGGAACAAGAAAATTCACTTCACAATGGAACAAGAAGCTGCGAGAAAAAGATGTAGAAAGGGCATTTGGTGTGCTACTGAGGCTCGATTTGCAATGGTGCGGGGTCCTCGCGAGGTTGTGGAGTAAGGAAGATCTATGGTACATAATGCAAGCTTGTGTACTCTTACACAACATGATCATCGAGGATGAGCGAGATGAGCAAGATGATTTCAACTACCATCGGGGAAGGGCGTGGTGCTGGAACCAAGTGACTATCAAAGGCGTGATCCACTTGTGCTAGAGGACTTCCTGAAAAATACATGACGAAATCGAAGACAAATCTTCACATGAGAGGCTACGGGATGATCTTGTAGAGCATTTGTGGTCAATTTGATTCAAATAGTTTTAGGCATTTGTGTAACAGTCCCTCTACTAGTGTTTGTCTTTTTTCTTATAAATTATGCAAAACTGGAATGATGCCTGAATAAGTCTTCCTTTATGTTTGAATAGCTGTCGGACATGAAACTGATGCTATTTTGTGATTTTTCTCACTATCAGCTTGACTGAATGTTTGTTCCCACACCGAACCGAACTGAACTGAAATCGAACTGAACCAACAAGAACATATGGAGGGAACTGAACCGAACCAACAAGAACATTCAAGTAACATTATTTCTAAACTGAACTGAACCTGAACCAACAGCAGATCATATATACACATGAACCAACAAGAACCAACTTGTTTTGGTAATATAGCCTGTAATAACAAAAACATGTTCACATAGGTATTCATTGTGCTCAACAGAATACATATGGTTCAGCCACCAAAACTGCTTACACATTATTTTGCAAAAAATAATTTAGAGGCGCCAAACATAGAGAAACATAATTTACACCCCTCTCACCACTAGTCGATTCTCCTACACTAGTATTTATTGACTTCACAATTTTTGCTCTTTTTCGACATCACGTATGCCCTTTGAAATTCATCCATTGTGCTGAGATCACAGAACATGATTTTTGTTCTGCTCCCCACGAAGCCGTTCTTGCTCCATATCAAGCCTGTTTTCTCGAGCATCTCTTCCTTGTCCCACCTTTCTTTCTTCATTTTGTGCTCTTCGGTTTTCATTTCCATCAAAGTTCGCATCATGTTCTTGTAGTCGTCATCTCCTTCATTTCTTTTTGAGCTTTTCTTTAGACTTCTTTCTACCCGGAGGTCGGGTTATCTTGGCAAAGAGGTCACGAGCTCTCTTGCCCTTGGGCACTTGATCGAAAGTGTCTTGTTCACTTCCCGCAGGGGAGGTTCAGGTCTCTCGGACTTGGTCGGCCTCTTGTTGCCCTCAAGTGTTGCTTGAAACTTTTGAGTATGCCTCAAGGTCAACCAACATTGTTCGAACCGGCAATTTTTTCCCTTCGCTGTCTCGGCATATCTTGCTTGGGCTTCCAAAATCTGCAGCAAAGATTTAGTTCATGATTACATATATACCAATGACAAGAATAGATGTAATTGCAAGGACCAAGTGTAAGATCAATTACATGTTCTTGATAGGGAACGCCGCTTGGATGAGCGGCCTTTCGACCTCCTCATAGTAACCTTGAAACTTCATGCACTCCTTTAGTATGGTTGCGGCGGTGCTCAAGTGAATTGGCATTTCGATCGTAATCGAAGTCTCTCGTTGATGTGAAAATCATTTGCAATCCCTGCCAAGTAAGTTTTTCTTTGCTCGATCATTGCCTATGACGGGGTCATTGCTGATATGGATCCATGATTTGCATAGCTGAAGATCTTCAAGATCTGTGTAGTTGCTTCCTCGCTTGGACGACGCTTTGCCGCCAGTACTTGGGGTGGGATCCGGCTGCCTCAACAGTTCAAAATCATCGGCACCTTCTTGTGTCATCATATCTGTGAAGTATTGTGAACTTGAAGACCTTGGTTGCTGCAAAGAATAAGAGACACAAGGAAGGCAAAGTTTCAGTAAAACAATAGAGACGGAGCAAAAATTATTTAGATGGCCATCAGACTCATTACACTCTGAACCACATACTTCCAAACTGAGTAACTCTAGTCTACAGAAAGAATAATAAAAGTTTTAGCATCCAGATATGAGTATTGTGTTTTATTTGGCTTCATATCATGCAAGGGATTAAACCACATTGCAGGTTCAGGTTCAGGGAGCTTTTCTTCAGAGAAAAAAAAAAAGTTCAGACAGCTACAAAAATTGTCTTGCATGCCTTGCATCTGAGAAGGGTGATGATAATATATGACATGTGCCATGGCCCATGTCATACTAATTCCAAGGTTTAGCTTAAACCCTGGATCATTGAGAGCTCGACCCCATTGTGGAATTGATTTCAGTCTCATATAAAACTTCTTCAATTATGCCAACAGGCTGATGGAATACCAAGATAAAGTGAGTGCATCCAGAAAACAAGTTTTGCAGAGATGAATGATGAGATTTCAAAAGCAATCCAGCATTGAGCAATGGAACTACTAATAAAGGTATAAAACAATTGGACTATGCTACTGAATCTTACTGCTATACGAAACTAAATTCTGAATTTGGAACAAGGCCATAGAAGACGCGAGCTATATATGCTCTGGAAAATGTAACTATTATATTCTACCAGTCTAGTCCTATTTTTGTAGTACATATTATCAGCACATTCTAATTTCTACTCACACTCAGGACAAGCAGGATAGGTGTGGCCTAGAAAGTGTTTGCAGGGCCTTCACATTTGCACCCCAGGTCACAATGCATCACAGAACAGATTAGCAGGCATTCATCATCCAAACTGTCAAAGAACAAAAGCAAAGAAACCTCACCGAGTAGTCGGGCGCCCAATGGTTGGGCACCGAGTAGTCAGGCGCCCATTGGTTGGGGCTCAACTCGCCGCCCGGCGACCTCGTAGATCTCGTTGTTGATGTTGTCTTTGTTGCTTTGACTATGAGGCTCGGTGAATGTCAGCACGCGAGGGCCAAGAGGAGGCTGGCCACCGGGGAGCCGACGAGGCAAGCGGCCGGCGCCCTTCTTAGGGAGGCGGCATCCGGCCGGCTGCCGCCGCCGTAGAAGTACCTTCCCTGCTGCCAGCACCATTGAGAGGATTTGAGGCACCTTGGCGATGAGGCGCGACGAAGGTACGACGTCGTGGCACCAACAAATGGACGGGAGGCGCCCTCCTCCTGAGGATCCCGATGCCGCCATGTCCGGGCTGGGACCTTGGTGGTGGCTCGCTTCTGGAGCTGGCAGCGAGGGTTGTGCAAGGAGCCGGTGGTGGGGCAGGCCGCATGGGAAGGATTGGTCTTTGTCGCCGCTTTGCCGGGGGCGGGCAGTGGAGCTCGGGGCGGCCGTTGGCCAAAGGCGGAGCTCGGGACGGGCGGCGATGTGGTGGGAAGACTATGGAGGCGGGCGGCGTGGGGGAGACAACGGCAGCGGGGATAGAAAGGCGCCCGGCCAGCCCGATTTGGGGGAGAACACGCCGGCGGGCGCGCGGCGAGCGAATCCGGAAGGGGGAAAATGCCGTGAACGGAAGAAAAAGAGGTGGGACCCCGGGAGTAGGGGCCAACCAGATCTAGGGGTTCAAACTAAAATTTGGGGTTTTTAAAATTTGAGGTCCCATTAAGGGGGCTCCATCGTTGGAGTTGATTTTTTTGTCGCCCCAGAATTTGGGGTAGAGGGCTCAATTTAGGGGGTGGGTTGGAGTTGCTCTTACTGGGCTACTTTTTAGGGATCCATATCAGTGCGTGTGGACCGTGAGAAAGCGCCGAGCCCATGGATCGGATCGTGTGGAAAGGCCCGCCCTCTTCTGGACGCTTTTCCTTTTCTTTCTCCCCTGCTCGCCGGCCGGCGTCCGGTCCGGTACTTCCGTGCCGTGACCCCGTGTCCCCGTCCCAGCGCCGCCTCCGACCCTACCGGTCATCAGGAGCACCGCGCCGCTGCCGCTGCCGCTGCCGCAGGTCACCGACTCAAGCGGTCGAGCCCACCACGGCCCCTCCCTTCCATCGCGAGATCCGCCGCCGCCCGCCTCTTCACCTGACGCCTCCACCTCGTTTCCCCTGCCTGCATCTAGGATAGGGATGGGGCTTGGCGCCGCCGTTTGGTAATCTGCATCTTCTGAAACTTTTTTTTTAACAGCATATTCTGAAACTGACTTACAAGCATCACTACACCACTCCATAGTAGTACTCATTAACTCAACTGATCCCTTATTAGTGAGTGCTCCTAGAACTTTGCCTTCGCAGAGAATGCTCCTAAGGTTATCCTTGCTCTGCTAAATTGTTCAGAAAGCAATTACTCTATTTTCTAGTTTCTTCTGAGTACTAGCTAGCTGCTTTTATGTTGTCCTGATAGATTATTTTATAAATGCATGCTAATCAGATTATATTGAGGTTCTCCTTTTGATATTCAATTCAGTTCATCTGGATCAAATATCCTAGCGCTAAATTTTTTAATTCTGTAATTTCCCATTTCCAGTTGTTTTTTTTCTGTGTTCAGTGGTCAAGCGAAACCTGATAATCAGATATTCTGTGCTTCACTGCTCATTCAGAATAATGAGTTAGAGCTCACAATAAATCACTATTTGATGTGTAATGTACTGCTGCTGCTGGTCTCAGGCTTGTGGCTTGCCTGCTGCACTTGTGCATATATATTTTTTCCTAGAAGACACTTGTGCATATTTTAGTGACATCTCATATCCCCTAATAATGCTGTTGTTTGATCTGCTGTTTCCTTTGTGTAGGTTTGTGCACCTTCTTCTCCGGTTGATCTATTCGCCAACGCAACAGCGACCCCTACGAATTCCTCACTGCCTGAAAGTTGGACCTCCTTGGGGGGCTCATCTATCTCGACACATGATGTAGAGAGTACCAGCCAGGAGCCTAACAGAATATGTGTGCACAAAGTTTCTACGGATGCATTCGATGGTATGATCCCACTGCTTGACACGTCTGGTCGTGTCCTCCTGTGGAGTAAAAGGGGGGATCTATACCTTGGGTCATCTGGCTCCGACCTACGCCTCATAACCAGCCCGTTTATCGACCTCACTAAACATGTTCATCACGAGGCACAGGGCCTCCCCGGCATGATATCAGTTGCAACGGATGAAGCAACGGATGAAGGTAGGAGACTTTTTGTTTCCTACACCACGGTGATGGCTGATAATTGCTCTTACCTCGTCATCGAGGAGCTTTTAGCCGCCAGCGCAGATGAGGTGCGTATAAATTAGTAATCATCTGGTGTAAAGGTCGCTAACTAATTACAATAACGTACATTTGTTGTTTCTTATGCACACCCTTTTCCTTTTGTTAGGTCACACCGGCTGACCCCTCTCAGGTGAGAAGGGTCTTCTCCATGAATCTGACTGATGCACACTCATCGTCAGCCCTTCTTGACTACGCCCGGTCAAATCTTATGGAGGCACACTGATGCGGCATCCCTGTACCTAGCAACCGGCCCAACGGCGAGTGAGCCGCAAGGAAAGATAATACGTCTCCACGTTGACAAAACACCGGGTAAAAAAACAAAATCTGTACTACAGCACTTCCTATTATGCCATTCATCCCTTGACCGCATCAGTATCATTGTTAATGGTCTGATGATATGCGTCAGGACCAGGTGACAAGCCCATCGAGGCTGAAGTCTTCGCCACTTTTCTTGGTATTCCAAGAAAATGTTCCTTCGATTCAGATAAACCTGATGATCTGTACTGTGCCAGCATCGAGGTAAGAATTTGTTGATTAGACGCTGGAACGAGGATTTTTATTCTGGTCATGACTGCTGCCCAGTATCAGAATAATAAATAACATGATGTATGTAGGCACAGCAAGAAGCGGTGTATTTGATCTCTGATGGTCAGCCCACCTGGGTCGTCATGACCCACGAACGTCCCACCGCCGACACAGCGCCGTCCATTGTAGGTGGGCTGATGTATCGAGGTTCCGCTGATAGCTCCTTATTCGGAAGGTAAATGACTTCTTTTCGTTTCCTTTCGCTCAAGAAAAATTGATGCATATATCGTAATTCCCATGCTGTGTTTATTTCAATTTCTGTAGCTATATCTACCTGCACAACTCAGCCGTCTGGGTGGCAGTGGAGTCGCCAGCAGCCAGCAGGCACTACGCGGCCACCCAAATCAGCCTAGTGATGTGTCCGTCCACAAGCCCCTTCCCCTGCCACGACGACAACATCATCGGCAGCGCTGTCTCCTTCGCTGAAGACGGCAACAGGAATGCATTCGTAATCGCCACAGATGGTGTTTACCGTGTTGTTGCACCCAGCCTCTGTCGCACCAGCACCAGAGCTCCGAAACAACTCCACTTCCCCAACTGGCTCATTGCTCTCCTAGCTGTGGTCGTACCCGCCATCCTTGGCGGCACAGTGGCGTACACGATCAGGTGTCAGTGCTGCAATCGCGATGTCCATAATAATGCATAATGCCCTGGCTATCTCATGAGTTGATTCCACGAACTGCCTGCAGTACCTTTTAGTATGTTTCTCCTTATCGCTTCTCTAGGGACTAGTGGCGAGTAATCCTTAGATTTTTCACCTTGGTCGATGATCATTACAGATATTTCATAAGATTGGCGTCTCTAAGACATGTATCAGCTACCTTATTATTGATATAAGCTGGTGTATACTACCTTCTTTTAAAGATAAACTTTTAGTAGCTGATGAGTATTATGATGTCATATGAGGATTCTTATTCGTATTTCCAGTGGCATTTCTGCTGCTGCCGGAGCATGGGAACCTTATTTCTGCTGCTGTTCACTTTAGTATCTGTGGCAGATAGATATAAATCATTCCAGCCATAGAATGTGCTTCTGAATTCTGATTGCCAGACAAAATGCTTCAGACAATGTGCTTCTGAAGCTGATGCTGCGGTTTTAGAAACCTATTTCCCCTCTATTTGAGGCGGTAAAGGATGCCCGCATGCAAGGGAGGATTCAGAGCAGGTCTAATCTCCTCAAAAAACACATGTAGTGGATAGTTGGATACTGTTGTCTATGAAGTGTGCACAAATGGAGGAGACGCCAGAACATGTCATTATGGGGTGCCAGTTTGCAAAAGATTTCTGGCAAAGAATTGGGGTAACTCCTCTTCTCAGTTCTGGTGGCCTCACAATGTTCAGTGCGCAAGCAATATTCCTTAGAAACACTTCATCGCTCCCTGTTGCTGGCAGCTTTGGAAGCCAGGAATGGAGTCATATTCCGATCAGAAAGAAAAGAGCAGGGCATCAACAAATGCTGGCAGTATGCATCTCTGATGCCAAACTGCCTAAGAAAGACAGGGAACTAGCTGAACGTTGGGTTGGTGTCTTCACAAATGCTATGTAAAACAATTTAGATCACAAGTGATCAAACATATTTGCCAGCAGGCACTAAGTGCAAGTGAGCAATGAAATTGGTGGCGGCATTTGAAAGCTCTTTGCCCATATACTCTTATATACATAAAACCAAACTGTTGAGTTACTTTTGGTATTTTAATCAAACATTATTATAGTTGCTATTACTAACATAATTGGCCTAGCAATAAAATATATAAAAATGCTCATTCATCAACATTATACTATATATGTACAGTAGAAAAAAAAAAAAAAGAATGAAAAAGGGGAAAAATGAACATCTCAGCATCCCCGTGGTGGGCTGCGTTGGGCCTTGCGGCTGTCTGATTCGTTAACTCCCCGGCAAAACCCGACCCAGGACTCCAGCAGCGCCGCCGTCGGCCTCCGCCTCCTATCCCCTTCGCCGTCCGTCCGGTACGTTCCCCTCCGCTTCCTCCTCGCGTCGCCGTCGCCGTCCTCCCCTGGGCTGTGCAGGAATCTACGTGGCCACGAGGGCACAGCGAATGAACTGCAAGCGGCAGCGGCGGAATGCCTACCCAGGAGTCGTCACCGGAGTCCAGAGCAAGAATGCATGTCAGCCGTCAGGAGAGGAGCCGAGCTGGTAATGGGGGTAGCGGCCTCCCCGCCCTGTGCTGTCGGCGGGCGGTGGCACGCCGCCGCCGCCGTCTTGTTGTGACAACGCGACAGGTACACAAGTAACACAACCTCTCAGCCCTCCTTGCTTTATCAAATTATATATATCCTGTGTCTTTCTCCAAACAAGATTTTATGAACTGATTCAATTCCTAGTAGTTGTACTAATAATTATTAGTTTGCGAGGAACAAGGTGATGATGGACTGACTCATTTTATTACACAAACCAAACAAAAATGTTAAAGAGTGAAAATATGGACTATGTCATTTCTCTACCAAACCATTAGTTTAGTGAGGAATTGGGCATCCACGCAACACAACTTATGGTTCTGATTTTGACAATGTAGGAAGAGGAGACCTGGTCCAAGTGAGTGTGCTCTGGCTGCCCCCCACTTAGACGCTGTTATTGACCATTTTTTTGTTTGAAGGCAAAAACTGTGGGTGAGATCCCCACACCACAGCACTTCATTTTAAATTTTATAAAAGGGAGTAACAAATGGATGCTGTTATTGACCATTGAGCGACGACTTCCATAGATGGGATTATCAAGTCTTGGACACACTGCCGTATGCATGTCTCTAACTCTGCATATATTACTGCATGTCACAGATGCTTGAATCCAAGGATCAGCAAAGCCAGACATGCCTGAACAACATCCAAGAATGGAGGGATCAAGAACTGGTTACAGTACACGTCCCTTCTCTCAAGCCTGCAAATCCAAGGGCATAGCACTCGTTGTTGCTGCTCTTCTACTTCTAATGAGAACTATGGGTACTGTACATGCTGCTCCCGCCCAGTTCCAGCCACCTCCCACTCTGTTGGGGATGCCAGTAACTTCGGATGAGCAGGCTCTACTCTCCTTCAAGGCTCTTGTCTCTGGCGATCCACACGGGGTGCTCTCCTCATGGAACCCTGGCAATGGGACCAGCACCAACTCGACAAGGGTTTGCAGCTGGAGAGGTGTGGGATGCCACTCCCACCGGCACCCTGGCCGTGTCACCTCACTTGAGCTGCTTTCCTCCAACCTGACAGGTACCATCTCCCCCTTCCTTGCCAACCTGACGTTCCTCCGCACGGTCAACCTCTCGCACAACTCCTTCTCGGGCAACATCCCACCAGAGCTCGGCTTCTTGACTCGCCTCTTGCACCTGGATCTCGGGTACAACTCCTTGCAAGGTATGATCCCCGGATCCCTTGCCAGTGCCTCCAAGCTCATGATCTTGCGGCTGGGGTACAACAGCCTTGTGGGCGAGATCCCAGCCAACCTGAGCAATCTGCAGGAGCTGGAGGTCTTGCATGTTGCCTCGAACCAGCTCTCCGGTGCAATCCCACCATCGCTTGGTTCACTTTCGAAGCTCACATACCTGAGGTTGCGCTTGAACAATCTGTCTGGAGTTGTGCCACCATCTCTGGGTAATCTTTCATCGCTCCTTTACTTGTATGCCTACAATAATAGACTCAGTGGTCAAATACCAGACTCCATAGGACAGTTGACGAAGCTCAAGTCTCTTGATTTAGCGTACAACCATCTCAGTGGCACAATCCCAACAAGCCTGTTTAACATCTCATCAATCGTAACTTTTGAATTATCGGGAAATAGTGCTCTTTCAGCTGTTCTCCCATCTGATATCAGTGTCACTCTTCCAAACCTACAAAATCTGATCCTCAATAGCTGCGAGCTGAGTGGTCGAATTCCCCAATCCATAGGGAACGCGTCACTGCTCAAGTATATACTGCTTCAGGACAACAAGCTTGAAGGGACTGTGCCACTGGAAGTCGGCAACCTGAAGGATCTTGAGGTGTTAGCAGTGGCATTAAACCAACTGGAGGATAAATGGGGAAGTGATTGGGAGTTGATTGCCTCGTTGTCCAACTGTACTAAGCTTTTTTTTCTGTCTCTTGATCACAACAACTTCCAAGGCGTGTTCCCACCTTCTATGATCAATCTCTCCAACTCTATGCAAAATCTTTATCTAGCTAACAACAAATTCTATGGGGCAATTCCTTCGGATATTTGGAAACTTTCGAATCTCACCATTACTTGCTCTCAGGGGTAACTTCCTAACAGGCAGCATACCACCATCAATCGGGGAGCTATACAACTTAGGAGTTTTAGACTTGTCCGAGAACAACATTTCTGGGGAAATTCCTCCTACACTAGGGAACCTGGCAAACCTTTTCTTACTTGACCTATCCAAGAACAACTTGCAGGGATCCATACCCACAAGCTTGGGGAAGTTGCAGAACATTGCTAGTTTAGTCTTGTCATTTAACCAGCTTACTGGCTTGATACCGGTGGACGTCATTAGTCTCTCCTCTTTAACCACAAATCTTGGTCTTTCATACAACTTTCTCACTGGTCCAATCCCATCAGAGGTAGAAAATTTGATGAACTTAGTATTATTGGATCTGTCAGTGAATCAACTATCTGGAGATCTTCCTGTAACTTTAGGCAAATGCGTCGAGCTAGCACAGCTTCATTTGAATGATAATCTTCTTCAAGGTATCATTCCACAGTCCTTGAGTGGATTGCAAGGAATGCAAGAACTGAACATTGCGAGAAACAACTTATCTGGTCCCGTTCCAAAATTCTTTGCTGACTGGCCAAGCCTGGACTACCTGAATTTGTCCTATAACAGCTTTGAAGGTTCTGTTCCAGTAACAGCGGTCTTCAGTAATGCAAGTGCATTCTCCATAGCTGGTAACAGTGGCCAAGCCTGGACTACCTGAATTTGTCCTATAACAGCTTTGAAGGTTCTGTTCCAGTAACAGCGGTCTTCAGTAATGCAAGTGCATTCTCCATAGCTGGTAACAACGTGTGTGGGGGTATTCCAGGTTTGCAGCTTCCGCAGTGCCCCGTCAAAGAATCTGGTGTTGAGAAGAGGAGATCAAGGAGAGCAGTGCTTATAGGCATTGTTTTTGGTTCTATATCTTTGTTTCTCCTCCTTCTTGCATGTGGTCTTCTCTTATTCATCATGAGGCAGCGGAAAAGGGTCCCTAATCTTCCTTTAGTAGAGGATCAACATTGGCAGATCTCATTCGAGGAGATACAGAAGGCAACTGATCAGTTCTCCCCAAGCAATCTCGTAGGCATGGGAAGCTTCGGGTCAGTTTACAGAGGCATTCTGAGCCCAGGTGCACAACAAGTTGCAATCAAGGTCATTGATCTTCAGCAACATGGAGCTGAGCATAGTTTCTTGGCTGAATGCCGTGCACTGAGAAGCATTCGCCATCGGAATCTTGTTAAGGTCATCACTGCTTGCTCGAGCATTGATCACCAGGGAAATGATTTCAAAGCGTTGGTCTATGAGTTCATGCCGAATGGGGACCTTGACAAGTGGCTACACTATAGGCATGAAACACAAGATGTGGCACTGAGGAGTAGATTGACCATGTCTCAGAGGGTGAACATTGTGCAGAGGGTGAACATCGCGCTCGATGTCGCTAGGGCTCTTGACTACTTGCACCACCATGGCCAGGTGCCTATTGTCCACTGTGATCTGAAACCAAGCAATGTTCTCCTTGACAGTGACATGGTTGCACATGTCGCGGACTTTGGTCTCACACGATTCATCCGTAAGATGGTGAGCAACTCAACAGAAGAAAGCAGCACTTCGATCGGAATCAAGGGCACCATTGGATACATCCCTCCAGGTACCTTTTTTTTGTGGGACACATGCTTAATTAAGAAGAAGAATTCGTTGCTTAATTTGTTCCTTCTCATGAGATATTTCTAACCAAATTAAGGTTCTTAGAGCATCTCCAACAGTTTTGGTATTTTTGATTTGGCATTTGACTTGTTTGCCAACTCCCCATTCCAAATGCCAAGCCAAAAAAAAGGCTTCCTCCAACAGTTTGCTATTTTTGGTTTGGCATATGGGAAAAGTGGGGCCAGGAGGGAGCGGTTGTTGGTTCAAGTCGTCATGCGTCGGGCATGCAAAAAACGCGACACAAGAAATGTCAAAGCTCCCAAGTTTGGCAAAAATGCCAAAGGAGGACCTGATTTTGCCAAACTCACTATAATGCAAAAGGGATTTGCAAAACTGTTGGAGCATTGTTTTCTAGACTTTTGGCAAAAAATGCAAATGCCAAACCCATATGCAACACTGTTGGAGATGCTCTTACACTGCCTAGTGTTTTGCTTATAACCTGCAGAGTACGGATGGATGGCAATATTTCCATCCAAGGCGATCTGTACAGCTATGGTGTCCTCTTGCTCGAGATGTTCACCGGAAAGCAGCCGACAGATGTCTCATTCCAGGGAGGCCAAACTCTCCAGAGCTATGTTGCAGCCTGCTACCCGGACAAGATAATGGAGATAGTTGACCCTGTTCTGCTGCCTTTGGATAACGGATATTTGAGCAGAGGGGACATTTCTTGTGACGAGATCGACGCTGAAAAGTTGCACAAATGCATGGTATCAATCTTTCAAGTCGGTTTACAATGCTCCCAGGAATCCTCCAGAGCAAGAATGCATATCAGGACTGCCATCAAAGAACTTGAGACGGTCAAGGATGCTGTTCTGAAGGACTGAGTGACTCTTAGCAACATAAACATAGGTATATGTTGTAAAACATGACAAAAAAATAATTGTTACTGATCAGTTTGGTTTTGTGTGTGTATATCATGTTGGTTCGGTAGAAGTAGAATTCACCATCAGATATCTTACTGTTGTTAGTCATTGTATATGATGAGTGTGTCTTTTTTTTTTTTGTGACTTGTATGATGAGTGTCTGTATGGCAAATAAGATGTCTGATGTCTCCCTTTAAATCATTCCAGTCACAGAATGTTTTCCCCCCACACTATTGGGTTTTTTCAACCCGTTTTTCCTCCAGTCACAGAATGTCCTTCTGAGATTGCCGATTGCCAGACAAGTTGCTTCTGATAGAAAAAAAAAAAAAATCCTGAACAATGCGCCATTGTTCTCCAGTGTCCAATTGCATAAACTCTTAGCTGCACTTGCCATAAAAATACAATGTGGTTTACAAAAACTACACTACAATATTGCATAAACAATTGATAATTCCTTTTCAGGTTTACTGATAACTGGAACATGGCCATCGTACGCTAGCTGATTTTTCTTTTTTTTTTTTTTTTAAGAGCAAACGACCAATTGTCTATAGAAGAAGCAAGCTTCATGTAAACACAATGTGGGTATTTTTACTTGTTCAAGCGTTTGAGGATCAGCCAAATCAGAAGTCCAAGAACAAATTTTCAATCTTTTTTTCGAACATTTAAATGAACGAATGAAATATTTCGACAATGCGATTTGGATTTGGTGGCTGCATTTATGAAAGCTGTTTTACCCAGATTTCATATATATAATATTGTACATAAACCAAACTGTTGAGTTAGTTTTGATCTTTTAATTAATCAAAACATTCAAGATTACTTACTATATATTGGCCTAACAATAGAATCTACAAAAAATTCTCAATCATATACTTACTGCATATTGGCCTAACAATAGATTACTATTGTTGTCAAAAAAAAAAAAAAAAAACAATAGATTACTATGGTATAGATTACTATGGTTTTCTTTCTGAGAATAACAAAAGATTACTATATTGAATCCTTATAAGTACTAAATCCGTTATAAATTATAGTTTATTTAACTTTTTCAACCCTAAGTTTGACAACTCGTCTAATTCAAAAAATTATGCAAAATATTACTTCTTTTGTTGTGGCATGTTTTTAAAAAAAGTTCCTTAAGAATGACTTAAATTTGATTATGTTTGTATAATTTTTTTTTTAATAGACAGGGGTCAAACTTGAGATAAAAAGGTCAAACGAAATATAAGTAGAAGAAAAATGATGAAAAAAAAAACACCATCCCCGAGGTGGGCTGCATTGGGCCTTGCGGGCTTTCTGATTCGGTAAAGGAAACTACCCGGCAAACCCTACCCAGCAGCGCCGCCGCCCGCCTCCGCCTCCTCCCTTCGCCGTCCGGTACGTTTCCCCCCCCTTCCTCCTAGCGCCGCCGTCGCCGATCTCTGCCGAGACGCGCTGATCCGTTCTCCCCTGTGCTGTGCAGGAACCTACGAGGAAGGCATCTGCTGGTTCGCTCGCCGCGGTGTTGGGAGGATGCCTCTGGGGCTGACGCTGGGCTCGCTGGGGCGGGCGATGCGGCGGAAGCGGCTGTCCTCGCTCGACATCCTCTCCTCCAAGCGGGCGCCAAGGGATTACTACAAGGGCAAGAACTGCAAGCCCACCGGGTTCCACACCCGCAAAGGTAGCAATTTTTTTGCCATCCAGTGATCTAGGTCTATTAGCTGTTCCAGCCTTGCCTGCAAGATAGGTGGTCGTTGTAATGTCGGAATGAAAAATCATTCACAGGAGTGAAATTGTGCAAACTGTGTAGCTTGACGAACATACAAGGCCATCCACTGAAACAACCTAATGGTGTCAGTTGAAACTTAGCATTGTTCTATTTAAGCCGTACGAACTACTGAACTAGTTATGTTATGCACTGAGGAAATTAGTAAAACCAGCTCCAGTGTTTGTAGTTACATCTGTTTTCCATGTTCGTTCTTCATCCGCCTGCACCTGGTTAGCTATCTCCCCTGTCTCGTGTCCTTTGATATGTATCTCAGCATATTGGCGTACGGTTGTATAGATGCTTGTATCTTTTCTTGTTTCAGCTTCAGATCGCACCTAGGCCACCTTCGGTTCCCAGGAACGATATTGGAACCGTTCCTGGCCGAACAGCGTATATTAATTTGTATAAACCAGCCTTCCTAGGAATCATTCCTGGCAGGAATGACCCTAAACGAACGAGGCCCTAGTTTGTTACCAACTTATCAACACAGTGTAGCTCTAGAGATCCTATAAGAAGTCATTCTTTCCTCCGGATTACTAAGTTGAGTCAGTATCTTCATTCACCACTTTCTGATACTATAATTATCAAAAACTATAGTAGCATAATTTCAGTACCATCCAATCCTTTCTCATTGGTGCGAGTAATTTTTACTTTCGTTACCTTGTTTGTCTCAAAAGTTTATTTCTTTTGCAGGTGGATATGTGATTGTTGATGAAAAGTTGCCAAGATTTGTGGTTCCTGACTTGACTGATTTCAAGGTAATTGGCCTTTTTTTCTGCTTCACACTTTGCAGACTTAATTTAGCATGTTTAAGTTAATTGAATATCAAGTACCAAAATTATCTTCTTCACTTGACAATTTAGTTTGCTGGATGAAATTGAAAGACATTCAATTTACTTTCAGCACTTGGAGCTTGGAGCACCAGTGGCCCAATTTAAGTCAAAAATGCAAACCTGTGATAGTAAAGAAGTTACTGCAATTGCCAAACCCAACACTGAATAATTATTAAAAAAAAATTGAGTTGATATTAGGAAACTTTTACCTAGAATAGTTGAGTTTAGGACTGGGAAGGAGAGGGCTTGAAGATGGACAATCATCACCTATAATCAGTTATGTGGCTAAGATGAGACTTGAGCTTCAAATTTTTGCCTGCATTTTTCTTATGAATGAGATGTCATGTGTGAATGATTGCAGTTGAAGCCATACGTGTCACAATGCGCCAGGGACCTCACAGCGTCAACAACATCGTCTACTTCAGCAGAAACTACTGAAAACAAGAGCTGATTTTTCATGAAGGAAGCCCAGCTTTACAGTCATGTTTTCCTAGAGAGTGGCCAGGCCCAGAGGATTGGCATCAGCATCCTAGCTACATAAGGATATTTCAGATGTTTTTCTTGTAAGGCAAAATGTTATGGCATAACATAAATCATCATGAAGTTTCTAGTCTTATATATGTGCTGCATGCATAGCCTTCACTGCCCCTGCTTGTAATTTTGACTTCTTATTTCTTAAGTAATAATTATCTAGTTAAGGGGGCGCTTCTTGTGAAAAGAATGACAGCGAAAAGCTACAAGAGTGCATAGCATAGCGTTGATTCTTTCAAGTTAGTCTGGAATGATGGAGAGCAAGAATGAATGCCATCAGTGATCCTGATAATGTCCATCTTGTCCTACTGAACCACTAAGATCTGACTGGAGTTTCTTTAAACAGAAACAACAGCGTTTGCAGGAACATAACAAATGTGTTGATGTGGTTGGTTTTACTAGTTAACATAGTTAACATGATGGCTTGTATACCTGTGTAATCCCTGGGGCCGTCATCATACATCAAATTGCTGTTACCAATGGCAAATATCATATCTGGATGCGTCATCATACATCAATTTGCTGTTAGTGTTACCGATGACAAATATCATTATGTGCCCATCCTGTCACATTCCATTCATGGGATTTTCTTGTAAAAAGCAAGTTGCATCAGTTAAGAACTGGAACAAAATCCTGGGCAACAACGGCGACATGCATCATAATCGTTCAGATTCTCGCTTCAGTCACCTGAGATGATTGAGCTCCAAAGTCCAATCACCTCACGTCACGACACGTCGACACATCAGAAGCATCAGCTGAATCTGCCAAACACGCTCGGTACAATTTTTTTTTTGATTCAGGTGTAAACAATTTCTTGGTTCTTTTTCAAAAGAGATCCAGATGACTGGAACATGAATGGATACACGATCAATGCACGCTCGTGGAAACACTGAGGAACAAGAACCGGTCAAGTTTTGATAGAATAAAAAAATTGAGATTTGCTCGTGCGGCCGGGTCCAATGATGAGTCAATTTCAAAAGTCCGATAACTTGTCAGTGCTGCAACCCCAGGTATTGTACCGGGTCCAGCACACGTTCATATGTAGGAAAGGAGTACACGTCAAATTTTTATCGTATTCATACGTAGGAGTACACGTCAAATTTTTATATTTGGACGGGTTTCTCCAATGTTCAGACATCATTTACCAGTTGGCACAAGCAACTGATGATGGTCTCTCCGTCCACTCCATCTTCTGTAAAAGCAACAATCTCAATTTTTTTAAAAAAAGAAGGTATATATTAATATCCGGACCTTAACAGTCTACAAATAAATTTGAAACGATTTGAGGCCTCGTTTGGCGGGATAAAGATTTGTTTTCAAACCAAACGAAAGTTGAACTAGTATTTCTTTCCTAAGGAAATTTGGTCTTGAAACTTGCAACCAAAAGTGCGCCGCCCACGTGAGGCTGCGCATGTAGTACGAGAGATTAGCTAAACCTGTGTGTCTCTGGGTGACGGGATTTGATTAACATCGCTTTATCTCTTTTTGCTGACTGACGATAAGGAGACCAACTTGTCAAATCAAATTCTCAACAAACCCGAACGTCGAATCAGGGGATATTCATTCCTGACAGATCAAGCTACAGAGATTCTCATTTCCTGGGTAGTTTAGATCTTGTGCTTGCTTTAATTGCTTCCTTAATTAATCACCAGCCTAAGCACCCAGTTCTTGCAACATTACATATATATACATATATTATAAATAACCTAGTAGGCAAAGATGCAGCCTTTTTAGCTGCCGTTTGTCCACTCGTCACTGGACACGAATATGTCTCAAACACACTGATAAATCCTAGGCGAATTCAAACAGTTGAAAAAGTAGAAAAATTCGGCGAATTTTGGTGAGGTGTCAGGCGGTCGGTCTCAGGAATAGCTCCTGCGGGAAGCAACGAACAAAGCAGCGGTAAAGAGGATTAGGCGATCGATTAGATAATTAACGTTAATTAATTATTCATTAGGCCACTACATGTGTGCCCTGGTCATTAGCGCGTTTTAACAGCGGTGCACAAGAAGCTTTGGCGCGCTCGGAGGAAGGGAAGGTGCAGCATCGTATAAGAGGCAGGGGGAGAGAAGGAGAGCCGTGCACGCGAGTCGGTGCCGGCGGCAGCGGCAGCGGCGGGCCGCCATGACCAGAGACACCGTGCTGATCGTCGCCTCGGTCGCCGCGCTGTTCGTGTTCTCGGTCGCCACGTTCCTGTGCTCCAGGCGGCGGCGCGTACAGTCGCCGTCCCAGCGGCACAACGCGGTGGGGACCGCGACGACGTGGAGCTCGGCCGCGGCGGCGCGGCGGCTGGGATCGACGAGGCTGTGCTGGCTTCGTACCCGACGATGCTGTTCTCTTCGTCGTCGTCATCGGAGAAGGAGAAAGAGAAGGACGACGAGGAGGAGGAGGAGGCGCGCGACGGCGGCGGCGGCAGGGGAGACGGCGACGGCAGCGGCAAGCGGGTCTGCGTCCGGGTCCGACGCGGCGCGGTGCGCGGTGTGCCTGGCGGACTACGAGGACGGCGACGAGCTCCGACGGCTGCCTGGGTGCCGGCACGCGTTCCACCGCGGGTGTGTAGACCAGTGGCTGCGCCGGAGACCGACGTGCCCGGTCTGCCGCGCGCCGCCACCACTGCCGGCGCAGGCGGAGGCGCCTGCAAAGGGAACAGCCGCCGGAAGACAAGCTGGTGAGGTTGCCGGCTCGTCATGAAGCTAGTCGTCAGCGAGGACCGTGGCCGGCCGGCGCGTGGGCGGCGATGGAGTCAGACAGAGAGCGTGTCGTCGCGGTGAGTCGCGGTGACCGTCTCGTACGTCGTCGACGTCGTCGTAGGTAGGAGGAGGTTGCGCAATGCGGCCGCGGAGCCTGCTGGAGTGTAGATGGATCGAGGGAGAGTGGCGGGATTATTAAGTGATTGACAGATTGTTTTGATTTATTGGTTTCTAATTTCTCCTCTTTCGTGATTGTACATAGATATATAGCTAGTTAGCTTGAAGCTTGTGCTCAACTTGAGTGATAGGAATAGATCATGGATCCATACTCCTTTCAAACTGAGGTATCTTTTTGGAGCTGTGTATGTATTGTTCTTCTTCTTCTCATTAATTTTTCGTTGCAGCGAAATGAATGTAATTCATCAAATGTATGATCGAGCAGAGTGATAGGAAATTAATTCAAATGTCGAGAGAAACTTTGAGACAACTTGACCGTTTATACTTTAGCTATTAGCATTAGAATGCATGCGTCAACTTAATTGTGGGATCTTATTAGTTTCTCTCAATACATATGGTGTGGATTTGTTTGAAATTCTAATAGATTCTTTCGTTGTTGTTATCGAAAAATGTCTATAGCTACACTTCAAAAAAAAAAAAATGTCTATAGCTACGGCCTAGAGGTAATACGTACAGCGTACAGGTCGTCGTCGATCGGCGCCGTCAACGCCAACTCTGCGTGCGACTGTACGTGCGACGACGACAACGACGACGCGTGCCTGTCGTCTTTTATATATCACCCATGGCAGACGAGGACGATGGACGTCCGTTTCAAAGTCTTGAGGGCCGCGCCAACCACCGTTTCAATGGACGCCACGACCGACGGCGACGAGCCGACGAGCTCCGCCGGTGCATGGCTGCCTAGCTTCTTCCCGATGCCGGCCGGCATTCGCGCCCGAGGTCAGGGGCATCTAGTGGCTGCTTAGTAGCGAAAACTGCCAGCTCCCCGAGCGCCCGCTCCCTGGGCGACTTCCGGGGCACCTCCACCGCTCCGGGCGGGCCCCCCCCGCCGCCGCCGCGCCTTTCCTTCGCTGCGGCGGCGGGGCGCCACCGGGCCTCGCTCTCAACAAGGAGCACCGCCGGCCACCTCTCTCTAGTCCACCCCCGCTTCCCCCTCCAACTCTTCTTTCCGACGAGTTTTTTCCGCTGGGGGGCGGATCCGCCCGGCGGCGCGACCCCATCTCCTCCCCGCCGTTCCCGCGTGCTATGGTCGCCGGCGGGCGCTGGCCGACGGCGGCGCCGCCGGCACGGGTGGGGATGGCGGATCCGGCCCCTTGGCGCGGATCCGGTCGGCGGTGATCCCCTCCGCCCTCCCTCGGCGGCGCGGCCTCGGCCCAGGGCATCTAAGCGGGCGGGCTTTGGGCCCGGCCCCGCCGCCCGCTGGCCTCCCCCACTGCGCATCCCTTGGAGGCCCGGCCCGGCGACCCGCCACGATGGCGTGAGTGGCGCCCGGCGGATCGCCCTTGGTGGAAGGGGCGAAGCTCGGACGGCGGTGACGCTTTTGGGTGCCATGCACCTCCTTGAGGCGTCGTCGTTCTTCCACATGCACGACGCTGCGAGGTACGGCGACCTGCCCCTTCCTCCACTCGTGCGTGCCTCGGTGGTGGTGCCGCCCGTGGTGGTGGGGCCGAGGTGGTTCAGCGTGCGTCGCGGCCGTGGTGCTGCCGCAGCGAACCCGAGCCTCCCTCCGGCCGTAGGCGGGCCGGAGGTGGGATCCGTGCATGTCGTCGGGGTTTGGCGGTCCGTCTTGCGAGACTTGGGTCGAAGACCTCTCGGTGCTCTCTCGGCGTTGTCGGCGTTCGCGAACGTCGATGTCCTTCCTAAAGGCAACGTTTGAGCATTCCGCAATCTCTACGGCCGTCGTCGCCCCTTCTCGATCGGTTTGCTCGCCTGGCTGTTCCTTGTGGGTGCTTGATGTTCACCTCACCGGTGTGTCTAGCGAGTGATGTCTCGCAGCCCTCTTCGGTTCTCGTTTCCGGGCGGATGCTTTGCCGCTGAGGTGCTCTTCGCGGTTCGGCGGATGCTTTGCCGCCCGTGTTTCTAGGTCGTCTCCGGCGGGTGCTTGGCCTCGAGGTGCTCTCTCTTTCGCGAGCTTGCGTTTCCGGCATTCCCGTGCTCAGGGTCGCGGTCGTTCTGAGCTTGCATTTCCGGCTTGTTGTTGAGGTTGCGGTTGTGACGAACCGGCATTTCCGGCATCTTGGCGGGCCGCCGAGGTCGCGATCGTCTTTGGCGGATGGTCTCCGTCGGTGCGGTCCTCGTCTTCCGGCGGATGCTTTCTTTGCCGTGGTTGTCTAGATGGATGCTTGGCCGTCGGTTATCTAGCGGATGCTTTGCCGCTTCTATTGGTTTCTAGCGGATGCTTTTGTCATTTGTTTGTCGCGTTTGGCTCGATCGTCGCTAGCTACCGGGTGTTGTGTGATCTTTTTATTGTAATAGGTTCATTTGTTGGGGTTGTTAGTTAGAGAGTCCGCCCCATCCCCTCCCCCCTTTCGTTTCTTCTTTGTTTGTTTGTGTCGGGGATTTTCGTGAGTAACCCGAGGGTTACTCGCGTATCCTCTGTATCGATTACCGGCCCTTCTTTTTGGCCTCTCTCTTAATGCAATGCGGGTGAAGTCCCGCTTTCGGGAAAAAAAAGGCCGGGGGCATCGAAATGTGGGCGTGTAGCAGCATTTTTTTTCAAAAGCGTACCATTGACCTGTATTGCATTAAGGGATGCGTAGCAGCATGCGTCCATCGTCGGCCAACGTTCTCCCTCCACTTTTCTATATACATATAAACAAGCAATACGATGTTGGCACTCCATGTTAAACTGATTCTATTCTTCTAGATAATCATAGGGTTGTGCTTTCTTTCCTTTCACAAAAGAAAAAAAAGAAAAGAAAGAAATGGTTGCTCTTTTCCCGTACACCTGTGAGACAGAGACTAGCTAGTCACCCAAAGGCAAAGCCAGGCACTGCTCGTGTACGATGATGGCTCGCACTCTGCACATAAAAGAGGAGTACGTATTACATTCTTGCCTTTCACTGTTTGTGAATAGTAATCATCCTGTTTAGCAGGCGTTGGCTTTGCTCATATGTCAAGTTAATCCTCCTCATTCGTCACTCTTGCGATAAGTTCAGTTTTTTTTTTTTTTTTTTTTTTTGAGAATGACCGCGATTCAACGCAGGCGCTCACAACACGCACGCACACTCACCCCTATGAACACACATACGCAAACCCTACCCCTATGAGCACCTCCAGGGGGTGAGCACCGGCGGATCTGGAGATTCTCGAAGTCACCATTGGCGCGCCCTCGTCGCCGAGGGGAACGCCGCTACCACTTAATGCATAACGCCGGAAATCCTGGGAAAATCCCAAGAAAAGGTGCGGCACCGGGATTTGAACCGCGGTGGGTAGCGCCCCATTTGGGCCGTCCTACCATTGGACTACAAGCCAATTCGCTTGCGATAAGTTCAGTTGACGCACCAAACTAATGTTGTGCAGGCCGGAAGTCCACAGTTGCTCGAAACTCAACGGCCCTCGAACGCTCCCACGGCCTTCTACGGCTTTCGGGTCTAACGGATGTCAAAGCGTGCGCCGGCCCATCTACCTGCGGCCCAGTCCGCGTGGCGTCGTCTTGGAACCAATCGTGACTTCGGAAATTTCTCAATCTGCCGGCTCGCATGGGTGTGTGCGCGCGCGCGTGGTTAATGTTTGGGTCTAAAAATGTCAAGCAACCCACACATCGACATTTATGCTTGCACACTGATTTGCTAATAAAAAAAAATCGATGACTTCTACAGTAGTCGTTCCCGCAGGATCAGTGACACAACCATATACGTAGTACACCAAAATTACCAAAATATGGTGCTGGTGAGTTGTAAGATAAGATCCATCTTAATTACATAGATTATTGATAATAAAAAGTACTATATTAAATAAAATAATAAAAATTGGGGATGTAGCTCAACTGGTAGAGCATTAAGGATTGCATGCTTAAAGGTTTGGGGTTCAACTCCTCACATCTCCATATTTTTTTATTTTATATATTACTTTGTTTATGAGTTTTTGGTATTTCTTATTTCGGGTTTGCGCAACCAAAAAAAGAGAAACGGACAGTAACTGTCAAAGAAAGGATTATGACCATCTGAAGAAAGGACTTTGTACTGCTGAAGTTAAAGCCATATTTAGCAGTGCACAAGTCACTTTTTGCATTACTAATTACACGGCCGGTGCAAGGAAAATAACTAAAATTCAGTATGTTGATAAATTAAACAAATGTTGGGGATGTAGCTTAATTGGTGGAGCATGAAAATATGCATGATTCAAGGTATTAGGGGGGGTTCAACTCTTCGCATCTCCAATTTTATTTATTTGCTCTTTTGCCTCTCAATTTTATTTACTCTTTTTTTGTCTCATAATGCATAACATGTACATGATTCTCATATAGATGCCACTAGCATATATTGCTCTCAATCTATACCTACTAATAAAGCGAAGAAATTTCTATCGTCTCCCCTCTTCGTCGTCCAACCTTCAAGATGTATTAGACTACCTCTGGCCTTCATCCAACTAGGAAAACGAGTCGGATTGGACTAGCAAATCGTCTAGGAGAAAATTTCTGTCGTCCGCCTGCCTAGAGTTGGGATATGTGCGCTCATTGTTCGTGTGGACTCCTTGTCCAAATAAGACTCCAACAATTTCGTCCAGCCTATTCCTGCAATCCATCAAATTTCTTGTTGCGTTGTGCGAGCCTACAAACTTTTAGTAACATGTGCATGATTCTCATCTATTTTACTTAATCATTTGAGATTCTTGGGGACATCATGACAACAAGTACCACTGATTTTTTTTTTTTTTTTAAATGAGCTTGATAACTTAGCTTTTAAGAAAGCCAAAACGTTTTACATCATCCACAGCTGGGAACACCAGCTTACCATTACAGCGCAGAGCAACATATGCTGGAAAGGAGAAACAACGTTTAAAGTAGCCAGCTAAGCAAAGCAAAGCAACTAAATTTCTACAATGTCTGTTGATGTGAGATCGATCGGCTTGAAGTTCCTGACCCATTCCAAAATGGCTTCGCGTATCTTCAGCATCCTTTGTTGATCCTTCTCCTTAAGCAGGACCTCCCACCGCTGCAATAATGAAATGGCCAGATAGATCACATCAATAGGAGTTCTTGGATAACTTCTTTTCAATTGCCATCTTGTTTCTAGTAAGCCAAAGCGCCCATGCAAAGGCAGAAAAATGACTATGAATAGTCTGGCTGGCAACGGCCCCTTGTTGTACAGCCATCTGTGAGTCATCTCAGCCAACGTCACAGGACTATCATTTAAATGCCAAACTTCCCTAATCATACTCCAAACAAATCTAGCAATATGACATCTGAATAAAAGATGATTAACATTTTCAATACCATCTCCTAAGCAACAATCACCTTTACCTTTCCAGCCCCTCTTTATCAATGACTGAGCCACCTGCAATTTGTTATTGTAAACTTGCCATAAGAAAAATTTAACCTTCATAGGAATCTTAGCTTTCTAGATATGACCTGCCATGTTGCTTGGCATTCCCCTATCAGTAATGAATCTATAAAGAGATTTGGTAGTAAAACACTTAGACCTATCAAGGCCCAGATCACATCATCTTTGTTATCAGTCAGAATGATGTTTGTCAGCTCCTCTTCTAACTCCAACCATCTATTATATTCATGAATAGAAAGAGT
The DNA here is from genome assembly GCA_015847255.1 of Hyparrhenia diplandra. Classification (NCBI taxonomy): domain Eukaryota; kingdom Viridiplantae; phylum Streptophyta; class Magnoliopsida; order Poales; family Poaceae; genus Hyparrhenia; species Hyparrhenia diplandra. The sequence goes on from JADLZK010007563.1 coordinate 504,126, forward strand.
TCTTTTAAAATCTACTTGCCGTTCTCCCTCTACCCAGCAGTCATTGACTGAACACTCAGGGTCTCTAGCCATCAAAAACAGATCTTCATATGCAATTTTCAATGGGACTTTCCTTACCCAGCAATCTTGCCAGAATCTGCATAGGTTTCCATTTTCAACCCTGAAAATGGCACCCCACTTGAAGAGATGTTTTACCATGTGTAAGCCACGCCAAAATTGAGAACTACCCATAGTCCTAGAATTAAAGAAATTTCCATTTCCATGTATTTAGCTTTCAGGATTTTAAACCACAGAGAATCTGGTTCTTGATGAATCTTCCATATCCATTTAACTAAAAGACAGTCATTCATAATCCTTGTGTTAATTATGCCCGGACCCCCTTGATCCTTAGGTCTAGAGACCATTTCAAACTTAGCCATATGATACTTGAAATTTTTCTCAGCTCCTTGCCAAAGAAAATTTGATCTAATTCCATCCATGTCTTCATGTACTCCCCCTTGGAGATTATAGAAGCCCATGCAATACATGGGAATACTACCTAAGCATGTGTTTGAAAGGATCTGCCTCCCCCCTGAGGCAATGTGTTTACCCTTCCATGGGTCCAATCTCTTTCTCATTTTCTCAGTTATTAAATAAAAGTTCTGCATGTTGAGATGTCTATCACTCACTTTGGAACCCCAAGATACTTTAAAGGAAGTTCTCCTAGGACACGGTTTAATTTGTTGGCCATTTCATATTTCTCCTCTGTGGGACTCCAAAGACAAAGACCTCACTCTTATGGAAATTGATTTTTAGCCACGAAAGCCATTCAAAGCAAGTAAAGTATCAATTTTAGATTCCTAATTGAATTATCGATCCATCAATCATTATCACCGTGTCATCCGCATCTTGAATGTGTGAAATCCCCACGGGATCAAATGATTCAGCACTCCCTTAATGTGTCCATGACTCACTTTGCCTTTTCTAGCATGACGGCTAGTGCATCGGCTACTATATCAAATAATACTAGTGTTTGGCGCGCGCCCATGCGCTTGGGCGGGCTTTTGGCCGGCCCGGCTTGTCGATGATCGAAATAAAAAAGAATCGAAAAACGTGTGTTCATGAGACCTATCACCATGTACGTTTATGTGCGGAACTCCCCGGATGTATGTGGACACTACAAGCATGGCTGTTTAATCGGATTAGGATACAACGTGAGACCATTGTCCTTGTGCGTATATCTTCATACAGGAAACATATTGTAGGAACGCAAAGATGGCATCAACGAAACAAAACGATGTTGAGTGTGGGGCTTGCATTTTCGTGAGACCTTGCAATAATAGATAGATCTGATATATATATGGTGACTTTAGGTTGAGGCAAAACATATCGAATCGAAGGCGGCTGAATTTCATTCAGGGACATAATACCACAACATGTTCAAGCGGGGAAGTAAACCATGCCGAAATTAAAGGTGCATACATGACGGTAGGAACTGAAAGTGCGGTCGGAGCTAACTTAGTTCTAGCGTACATATATTCTGAAATGATGTTGGTGGATCACGGCGTAGAGATATCCGACAAAAGCGAAGGGCGATGCAATAAACAAGGGGATGCTAAGCGGTCAAGCTTGGTGCGGGAGAAGTAGATCATGTCAAATCCAATGGCGCTCTGGTGGACCCAAGGCTGAAGCTTTTTAATCGTAGATCGGTAAAGAAATTAGATATTGTTGGTGCAGCTAGGGCGATGGTTTGGAAATTGAACAATGGTTTGCACTTAACCATAATCGCGATGCGGTGGTTCCCCCTCGAATCCAATTTTGCTACGTGGCTGGGTGTGCGCCTCCATATCATTGCGTTCCCTTTCATCCGCACATTACGATCAATATTGTTATGGAAACGGAATGTACTGAGCATGAAGGTAAAGCATGGTGGCTTACCACGAAGCTCGTCCTCAAATCTCTCTCGAAGCACATCACCATCATAGTACCGCTGCGGGATCTGTTTTTGAATAATTTTGAAGCATGGCATGTGTAAGTAATTTTTTAAAATATAAGCGAGCGAGGCATTCATAAACAAATCACCTTCGTCTTTTGTAGGGATCGTGGCGATTAGCGAAGAGATTGGCGTCATCTTCTCCGAGGTATGGTGCTTCATTGTATAGGTAAGTTTTGATTACGGCGGGGAAAACAGCGTTGCGGACACCTTGTGCAAAGTAGGGAATTGGATTGCTAGATGGCGAAGCGAGGAACGGATGCAACACGAAGTGCATAGCCGTCGGCGCGACATATGCCCTTAGCCTTGTGAAATCCACGAGGGTTTGGATGTTGCGGTATGGGCTAAGCAAAGGGGGCTACGGCGCTGGGATGAAATGCATGTGGTGGAAAGCCAAAAGACGTCTATGGTCACTTTTGTTTCCCGGTCGACAAGAACTCCACCATAGTAATTGCCCCAAGGGCTTATTTTGCATCTCAAAGCCATCTCCCCGGAGTTTACCATATGAAGTGACGAGGTCTCTTTCTTCGGCGTCTTCAAACCTGAATGACAAAGTCGAGTTGAATTTATTATGATATTTCATTATCCATATTTTTTTAAACATACAACCCAAAAGCCTAGCAAGCTGACCTCAAATTGCTCGGACGAGCCATATGCATTCGTGGCAAGCTTCTTCCTTGCGAGGTGCCTAAGTCCATTGGGTGCTCAATCACATTCGATAATCAGGCGGATGTGTCAATCAATAAGCGTGATACAACACTCAACGACTCCCTACCAAACATATTGATAACTCCGGGAAGCATGGCAAATGAATATGGGCTCCTTACCTCCTATGGATCCGGTAACATTCTGTACATATGCTTCTTGCGGATTAAGCGGTGGCAAAAAGGAGGAGAAATCTAGCTCATTTGAAGCTTTTCGAAGAATCACGCACTTTTGAAGCTTCTCGAGAATCATCCAGCGCCACTCGTTCGATTTTCTTGTGGCGTCTTGCGGTCCCTAAATCCAGCAAAAGAGGGAAAATAAAATTAAAATTCATGCAAAAAAGGCGTTAAAAAATCAAGCGAACAAGCGGGGCTGAGCAAAATTAATATATGTATCTCCATCTCATCGATTAGGAATTAGCAAAGCTAGCCCTATTTAGTAAAAAAAGATGGAAGTAGAAGTGATTGTATCCAAAGTAATTTAAAAACTCACTAAGATGATGTACATATATAGTTCTAACAAGTATTGAATAGCAATTTCGATATGCGGCTCAACTAATTTTCCAAGTACATAAAAACAATGGAGTTAAAATACATATATTAAACGGACAAGAGAATCCATTGTAGCAACCCAAATATAAATTATATAATTGGAAGTATAGTCTGAATAGAGGGAGAAAGGACCTTTGGTCTATCCGGGTCAGCTAAGCGAAGAGGCAACCGTATAATTTCCCCTCGTAACCTTTGGAAAAAACACTTGCTATCACAACTCTAAATCGGGGAAGAATAACATTCGGGTTTAGACAATATTCAGTGGGGTAATGTGTGCAACAAAAGGTGGTTTGAACACTCACAAATCTGTGTTGGAATTCCCGCCAATTTTCGATTTGCACCTAAATGGCTTTTCCCACAAGATAAATCACAAATATGGCAAAAGGTAAAGTGGATTCCTGTTATTCAAGTGAAAAGGTTAGCATGGTCAAACGCGACAACCCCACTCTCGGCATGCATGTATGTTTCAGACAAAAGAAATACCTCGGTAATGTCATAAACTCGTTGAATCAAGGATAGCCATTGCGGCAAGTGCCCATGGAGGTGGCGGCCAGTTGTTGTTCCTCTTATTTGCTTCCCGATCAACGCCGCGGTAATGTTTAGCGAGATAGATCTTCTCAAACGTTAGCCTTTATATAAGTGGAGTATTCCCACTTCCCCAAAAAAATCCCAAGTAATAAACAAAATAGAAAGATTTTGAGATGACATCCACAAGGTGTCAATAGCACATATCAGTTAAGCGGTGGCATGGAAATGTGAGATACCCGAGCGGCTATGGCTTGGTATTTGTATATTCAGTTTCAACTTTGAATTGCCTCCACAAATTTTTGCCTTTACGAGGGGTAATTAAAGTCTTCTCCTCGCCAACCTGCTCATGAATGCCATATCCTCGGCAAAACATAGAGGAATATGGCATGGCAACATTATTGATTTTATAACCCTCTAAGGCATCATATTTTTTTGCAACAAAAGGAGAATTCAGATTTGTACAAATGTAAACTCGATGTATCAAATATTGTCCGTTGTTGTTATATTTGCCAAAAACATGTTAAAAAGTAAAATCACAATCTACTTTAGGATCTATGTACTACAAGGTTTATTGATCTTGCTTTTCTTCCATAAGAGAAATGCGGTGAGAGAAGGGAATGCAAGGTAGTGACCTATCTCTACCAAAAGTTAGTGACCTTCAAAATCCGGTTGTTATTATATTCACAACTTTGTATATCGATAAAAAAGCAGCAAATTATCTTAGTTTATCAATTTGTAGGCTTGATTCCACAACACTCTTAGAAGTCGTTCATCAAGGTCAAGGCGGGACCTATGTTGTCTAGTTGTATGTTTCCCAAAATTTACCTAATTGGGCGTCCCGAGCTGAAAAGACTTTTGTTGGATGCATTCTTAGAACTTCACATGAGATTTCGTGGCCTATAAATAGGTTTTGGTAACTATAAGCCAAAAGAGAGAAGGAACCTACCGAAAGCACGTCAAAGGAAGGCAGGTTGAATTGACAATATGCTTTTGACATGAAGACCAAAAAGCCTATCGATTGGATGCTCCACGAACACAATTACGATTCGGCACTTGCCTTGTGAACATCGTCGGACAATGATGGCAACACATCTATTAGCTATACTTTGTTTGGAGAGCAATTCAAAAGAATAGAGATGGCGGAGACATGATTAAATGACATAATCTAAAAGGCGAGAAACATTTTGCTATCTTGTAAAGGAACGAAAAGGAGAAGGGAAAAGGAAGAAGGTGACATCAACAAATATCAAATCTCTTGAAAAGATTACGGTGCTAGGAGAAAGTGTCATTTGCCTATTTTTTCTTTGTATTGCTTCATTGTGTCATCCACCTATAGGGAATTATTTGCTTGAAGGGCTTTTCCAAAAGAAAAAAAAGCTCAATATAGTGACAATAACTGACGAGAAATCAGCCACCATCGTCATGAGCATTCCATATGAAGTCTCGGATTTGGAACAAATAAGAAAGAGTGTGTCCAATATATTCTCTCGTTGGATAAATTTCAGAGATTATAAAGATTTACTTATGCCCGACTCAAGATGGCATAGTAATCACCTGATCCTTCAAATTTAGAGGAACCATGCATATATATGCTCACAACTTGTGGTCTAGTAGGTGGCTATAGCGTGCAGCCAAAGGACATGGAGATAAGCTGAAACTAAACTACGAATTACTAAACATATCAGCGGCAGTAGAATTACTAAATATTTTCTTTGAATGGACTGAACTTGTTTCCTTGAAGGACATTGCTGAATATTTTCTTTAACAAAGAGGGAGTGCACACTTTGGACCAAACAATTCATTCAGAAAATAGTTCATCTTTGCATGGGCACTACATGTTCACACAATCCGAACAAAGATTCGACTTGAGAGAATGTAAATGGCTATGTAGACATTGCCATTCGGAGATAAAATTCGAGAGGCAATAACATAAATTGAGCTACGACCTACAATCTTGACATGTGTTCACGCAAGCGATGGCAAAATTGTTTTTGCCATGCCAAGGCCGACTTTTGCGGACGGCGATGAACCGCTAGTTAAATACAATTGCTTGCCATACCAATCCTAGCTTCTTTGGATGCGAAAGTGAGGAGAAATTGGAGAAGCGCCGTCACGACACGTAGCTTCTAGCTTCTCCTCCTGTATGCAACCCAGCTCTATCTAGAATCTAGATTACGCTTCTCATTTTCTCCTCACTTTTCGGCATCCCGGCAACATGGTGAGATCAATCATCTATTCATTTTTTGTACAAGCTACATAGTTGAGATCAATATCTCATCTATTCATTTATAGAGACTTGATTATTGTCCAAACAACATTACAGGCCAATCATCCATATACGTATAATGGAATATTGTAATATTTAGCATTTTTATCCAACTATTCACAGTTTCTTGAGAACACTTTATTAGCATATTTAAAAGCTGCCTTTTCATAACACTAAGCTGTGATGGCATTTCAAATGCTCCATAGTTCAGAAATAATGGATCAAAAAACAAAGTTGAAACCATAGCAGTGAGGGAGAAATATACATTTGTGGTGGTGCACTTGGTCCTTGCTACATGCTGCAGATGTGAGGACGTAGACCACCTCAACACACGAACCAAGAACTTTGACGAACTCGGCGAAAAAGGACGGCCTTAAAAACGAACTGAAACTTGATCAAATCACCGTGATTTTTTTCCCCAAAATTTGCCCAGGTAATCACCAAGGAGTTCTTGAGCTATCCCCGAAAGATCATTGCTCAATTTGAACTCAATCTCGGGAAAATCAGATCACGGCCAAGAACACGAAAAAAAATCGCCCAAAAAGAAATCCATCGATTCGTCCATGCTCGTGCTGAATTGGATCGAATCACTTGGTAGATAACCTCAGCACATGTCCTTGCACGAATCACATAAAAAAAACGAACCAAATCGGTCTCAAATCGGCGAACCAAAAATACCCCAAAAATAACTCAAAATACGGCCGCACGACCACGCCCGGCTCCGCCCGCGCGTAGCCGGACGCGCCACGCGTCGCCCTACCTGGCCGCGCCGCGGGCGGCCAATAGCTGGGTCAGCGCCATCGCCCTACGGCGCGCGCCAAAGTCGGCCGCCTTGGCGCGCGCCCCCAGCCAGGCAGCGCCCGCCCCTTGCCTTGCCGCCGTCGCCAGAGAGAGAGAGAGGAGGGAGAGGGAAGAGGCGGCTCTGGGCCGGGAGAGGCGGGGCGAGGATCGGGGATAGGGTTGGTCGGCCGATGATATATATATGAGGCGAGGAGGCGGGTTGCACCGTTGGATCGCGAATCGGACGACCCAAAATAATTCGAATGACGTGGACGCTGTGGCCGCGGTTCTCTCCACGGTAAATATTACTCTTTAAATTGGGGAGAGAGGGTCTCACTTTGCCTAAGGCGTCCGAAAGTTTTAAAATAAGGGCTCCTTTTCCCATTAACATTGATACACACTTGACCTCCTCTTACGGTTTGCATTACCCATTTGACCTATTGCTCTGGGAAGCATCTCCCAACAAGTACTTGTTCTAAGAAATCCCAGTTCACCCCTGTCATAGGCCTTCTCCAAGTCTATTTTCATGATTAACCCTTTTTATTTGGATCTTCTTAACTCATGTAGAGTTTCATGAAGAACTACAACCCCCTCAAGAATGTTTCTTCCCTTAATAAAGCCTGTTTGGTTAGCACCCACAATTTTTACAGCTATAGGAACCAGTCTGTCTGTTAATGTTTTAGTGAAAATCTTGAAATCCACATTAAGTAGACAGATTACAAGTACCACTGAATTCATCCGTCCAACATATAAATTTCCACCAATATGCATCTTAATATATAACAACACATACAACAAACGGTGGTATTGTCCATCGGATAAAGACATCCACATCTGATCCAGCCATGGCTCGATCACCTTACTATTCTTCCCAAATCTGCTTATTAAGTCCATGAATTGCTTAGGCTTGGACACCAAAATGGCTACGCTTTCTTGTTCCAAATCTGTAAACGGAAACAACTAGGAATCAAATTTGAAAGTGCATAAATGATGATTTTTTTTCAAGCGCAAAAGATCAATGATGCAACGAATATAAATTTTTGAAGCAGGCGATTAATACAAAAAAATAATCTTACTAGGTTAATTCAAGGCAACGGACCATGCCATCATCTGGATCTCATTGCACACTGCTCGAGTTGACTATTTGATCTTTCCAAATTTGCAATCAAATTTAATTATCGACACATGCACGCCTGCAAGCACATCGCCCAACACAGTGCTATAGCATGTCACAGTGCATGTAGGACTTACTACATTCCTCGACTTCATGTACATCAATATTTTGGCTCAAGAGAGTCGATGTCTATGTTGGCATCACTGACTCTACCATCACGGGAATTTTGGCTCGAGTGGGTCACTATCAACATCAACATCTTGGACTTCACCTTCAAAACTGAGTTGGAGTGGGGGATCGCCTACATTAATCTTTGACAGCATCCGCATCTACGTCATCTACTTCAAGTGCATGAAGAATCTCTCACAAGCATCGCCTAGCGCCCATGAGGGTTTAGGGTACACAATGGAGAAGTAATCCACCTATGGATGAAGCATCGCCTAGCGCCCATGAGCGAGGACTTGAAGGCATTGCAATGATTTTCCTTGACTACTTCACCTACTATGTCTATTTCAACTACTTCATATAAATTGGCGAATTGAAGGCTCATCCACGTAGTGAAGCTGAGAAGGGCACGAGGTCTGAAAAAGAAATCATGAAGTCTCCAATGAGATTGCTACTAAATATAAATAGAACATAAAAGAATCTCTATTCAATTTTTGTTTGAATTAAAGTAGTGAGCATGCTCTTTTCTCTATACTATTTTCTCTACAAGGTTCTTGGGACGGAGTTTCTACATAGGTGCACACGTATAGTGTTGGAGTGGCCCCGAAGTGTGCCACCCCGAAAGAACACACCGAAGACCACAATAAGAAAGTATAGACTGGCTATATTAATCAATCGATCATTTCCCAGTTGGCACAAGCAACTGATGATGGTCTCTCCGTCCACTCCATCTTCTTCTGTAAAAGCAACAATCTCGATTTTTTTTTTCAAAAAAAGGTATATATTAATATCCGGACCTTAACAGTCTATAAATAAATTTGAATCGATTCGAGGCCTCGTTTGGCGGGATAAAGATTTGTTTTCAAACCAAACGAAAGTTGAACTAGTATTTCTTTCCTAGGAAATTTGGGTCTTGAAATTTGCAACAAAAAGTGCGCCGCCCACGTGAGGCTGCGCATGTACGAGAGTTTAGCTAAACCCGTGTGTCTCTTGGTGACGGGATTTGATTAACATCACTTTATCTGTTTTTGCTGACCGACGATAAGGAGACCAACTTGTCAAATCAAATTCTCAACAAACCCGAACGTCGATCCAGGTTAGATTAGATGATGGTAGAATCAATTACATTTGTTCTAATGTAATTGAATATCCCTGGCAGGGGATATTCATTCGTGTGAGATCAAGCTAGTCTACAGAGGTCTCATTCCCTGCGTAATCTAGTGCTTGCTTTAATTGCTTACTTAATCGGCAGCCTAAGCACCCAGTTCTTGTAATAACATCTATAACTCTTATATAGGAGATCCCCACTAACCATCCTTAAGGGAGTTCTCCGGCATCCGATTGGTCCAGGGGCGGGTAATGGCGAAACGTACCAAAACTAAGGGTGCCTTTGGTTGGGCTTTTTGGCTGCCGCTTTTGGTTCCAAAAGCCAAAAGCCCAACCAAAGGGCATATCCAGGCCGGCTGCTTCCTCCAAAAGCTGCTTTCACCGTAGTGCAAACTCAAAAGCGGTCCGGACCTGCTTTTAGCGGCCTGCTTTTGGAGAAACTTTCGTCGAATTTACCCGCCGCCATCGGTAAGTGGAAAAAAACGGTTCGTCTTTCCCCAAACGCAGACAGCGTTCGTCCCCAACCCGCTGCGGCGTCGCAGATTCGGGCCGCGGACCTTCGTCCGGCGTAAGAGCAGCAAGCGATGCGTGGCGCTGCTCCCCATACCCTTGGTCCCATGGCAGCGGCGGGTGGGCGAAGGAGTAGTCTCGCGAGCTCCCGCCGCCCGATGCAGCGCTGGCAAGATTCGTGGACGGACGCCATGACCGAGCGCCGAGTTCGCGGTGCTGTGGCCGTTACCATCGCTTCGGCCGCCTCGCGCCGGGCCACCGCTTCCCCGGCTCCGCCACCCTCTCCTCGTCTGGCGCTCCCCTCGGGGCGGGCGCGGGGCGGCTGCCGGCGAGTAGCCGCGGCCCACCGTCGTTCTGATGCGTGGATGTGCCGCTCGTGGCTGCCATGAGCCACTCTTTCCCATCTTTCTTTGAAACAGCGGATGCGCTTTGCTCGCGGGGATGCCCTACCGCCGCCGTTCGTCGCCGTCCCTGCCCGCCGGATCACGGCTCCTGTCCATCCTGCGCTTTCGATGTATTGCAGAGGAAGAAGGACATGGCGCTCAAATTGAAGAAAAAAAAAAAAAAAAAAAAAAAAAAAAAAAAAAAAAAAAGGGAGGGGTCCGATGCAAAGTTCATGACTCATTTGAATAGTATCATTAGGACTTGTTTGCCGAGTTTTATTAAAGTTTATTGCAAGGGCCTCGGTGCAAGATGTCGGTGATACAAAGGTTGGGTCCACTTGTCGGTGATGACAAAGTTTCGAAAGCCACATTCTGCTGAACCAAAGGGGCTTTTAACTTTATCACAATTTGCTTTTCCAAAGCTACTTTTTCAAAAGTCACGACTCACATTTGCTTTTTCAAAAGCCACAGCTCAACCAAACACACCCTAAATTGCAAGGCGCCGTGGGTCGGCTTTTGCCCGGCCGGTTCCCACCGTTTAAAGTCTCCGTTGGTCATGGCTCTTGCTCTACCTTATCCCCATCCACAACGGCGCGGCGGCGGCCCCTTCCACTTCCTCCGCTCGCCTCTTTCCCTCCCATTTTCACGTCGTCAATGAAGGTCTTGGGCCGCCATCCGTGGGTGGGTACTCGCGCGGGTGGGTTGCCTTGCTCGGGAGGCGGGATTCCCTCTCCCATCCACGCCTGCGAGGCCGGCGACCGAGGAGATGGAGATCTCGCCCGGCCTCGCCGGTCGTAAAGCGCCAGCGGGCGGCGGCAGTGGCGAGCTTGCCCACATTTGGATGGGCCCGCCGCCGCGCCGCGCGCATCCGCCGCCCAGCGCGCATGTTCGCGCCTCCGGCCGCCGTGAGCTCTCCGTCCATGCGACGCCGCGGCTGGGTCGCTCACGCCGACGACGACGCTTCGGCACTCCGCTATCTCCACCTCGATTGCTCCGGACGCCGCACTGGGCAAGGTCTCCCGCAGTGCACGTGGTTCCTCCGAGTCCACATTCTTCCACGATCACATTAGGGCCCCAACTATTGTTTCCTCTAATCCTTCCCGTTTTACGCCCTTGAAGTACTCGATGGAATGTCAAGATGAGTTTACTTGATATTTTATTTTCCCATTCGGTCGGCGGTCAGCATCCTCGGTGCATAACAACGCTTTGCGGTATATCTAAAGTTTCTTATTGATTGAAGCTATATTGAGCGTCGAAGGGGCTGATTAGGATTCTTTCACCAAAGTATCTTATTTTTGATGGGCGAGTTCGAGTTCATTCTGTTGAATGATGAGTTCATCTCTTTCGATTCAGTCTAAACCTTCGAATGTTGTGGAGATGGAAGATATGTAAGCGAAATAGTTACACGTTGAAGTGCGGAGCATTATTGATATTTTATTACAACTGAATTTTGGAATCCACCGATCAGATCAGCACCTCTCCTTTAATGTATGGTATGAAGGCTTTTTTTCTCGGATTCCTATATAGAGATACGATGTGCTCTTAAAAAGGTAGTACTCTTGAATCGGTGTTACAAAGATTTTGATTCCATGTGGCATGTCTAACTACATGTCCTGTAATGACGCTCTCGAAAGAAACTTTAGATATACCGCAATCCATGTGACACTTACATTACGCTTCATTTTGAGGGGGTACATTTATTGAGGGTTTCAAATCCAGTTATGGCAAAGTTCAACCAGCCAATACGTTCGCAACGTGCCCGGGTAAATTATCTAGGTGTATTACGGATTACGCCATGACATCGGTATCACCTACCATGAATTTTTAAGCTTATGCCAAACATCTTCATATACGGTTTGTGTTCCGTTGGGTTCGAGTTATGACAACCTTTTCATATATTCATGACACAAATTATATGAGTTCACGATTTGCCTTCTAACTAATTTGCAAAACTCATAGATATACCTTCTAACTGATTTGCCGACATGTGGTATTACCTAACCATAACTCCAAATAGCTATATCCATTTCTTCACACTAAATAGGACTTCTCCCTTCCTGGCTGTTTTTTAAAACTCATAGATAGCGGATGAAATCTCAAGGTACACTCTGACAATAAACAGTATAATACTTGAATAGTTAATACCACAATAAAGCTTGACCTTATTAGTATTAGTAACGACAATCTTGGATATCATGCACACTTGATCCGATAAATAGCCTTTTAATTTAGTACCATATAGGATCAAAATACATTACACCTTCTGTCAATGCTAGACCACTATTGCTTTTTACAGTCATCACAATGAGGCCATTCATTTTTGTTACATTAATCTATAATGATATTACACCAATATCCTTCCTAATTCCTTTTTACGACACATATCATTTTCAAATAAATGAAGCTGATGCATTGATTTGTTTCATTCATGACAACTACTGAAAAATACAACGTTGGTTCTTCCATTTTCCAGCAGCTCGCATCCACAAGAGAACCTAAATAATACTCGGTGACTCCAATAACTCCGCAACCAACAGAACAGCTCAACATTACCCGAGGTCATCCCAATAGATCCTAAAGGTCCATCTCTTTGAAACAATACGACCATCAACATCAAGGAAAGGTAAATAATTCTATACATCATCTACGAGATAACTTTAGCATTATTTCCAAATTCATTGAGAATGTTGAGCCTCATAGATTTCATCGTGTACCTCGGTTTGCACCAGCTACGGTTGATGATCATACCTTACTCGACTATATAGCACACGGTCACGAACACCGCGGGGATTTCAATCAGCTAGACCTTCAGGAAACTAATGTATTAGGTAGTCAAGGGGTTATGTCAGCTAGCTACATTCGAATTCAGTAGAGATAACAAACTGGATTGGTCATGACAAGTTGGGTAAAATTGTTTAAATTGATAGAAACCTTTGAGATATAATCCCCGTCCATTCCACCGAATCTCATCGGAAGGAACCTCATATAGTCTTATCTTTCCAACAAAAAAAAAAGACATACATAATGTCCATCATCTTGGTGGTGGTGTCATGGTATGTGTTGTTTCTGTTAAATACCACACTAATTAGTCACTATTTGTATCGGAGTATTAATACTACAGTAATGAGTCATTGTTAGTATCGGTGTCAAACTGATTAGTTTTTTTCATATCCATATGCCTACAATTCCATATTCTGCAGCTACCAGAAAATACCTTCTCCTTTGTAAGTACTTTTTTTCGAGTCCTTTGCAATGAAACGCCATAAATTATTGTCTTTGTCAAGTCCAGCCATCATGTTACAGATTTAGACACCGTCCGTTCTTCTCGACTATCATGCTATTACCTATTCCCCTTTGTATCATCGACATGCCATAGACCCATACTTCTTGGTTCTCAGTAAAGATTCATTTAATTTATCCATAACATATGAATTCAAGGGCCTTGCTTCTGTGCAAAACAAAATTTGACATGGTTGTTAGCACTAGCGACAATTTGTTCGAATTGATGTGGGGTTGTGTATTCTTATTTGTGCAGAAATTGCTGAGTTTTTGCGACACAGCCCAGTGTGTAACTCTCGATGGCGAAGATGGGGCTGGGTGTAGTGTAGGCAAAGGTTGTCGATTATGTAGCAGTCATGTTTCAAAAACTGAACACGGGTGGGAAGACTTCATTGTGTATCTGATAAAAACTTGCAATGTAGGTCTCAGTGGATGGAAATTTATTCAGCCACTAGAAATCGTAGAAACGCAGCTGATATGTCTCCGTGAGAGTTCGTTTTTAGGGATAGGTACCATTGACGAAAAGAGTAATTTTATATCCAAATTTCTTAGAAAAAGAAGTCATTTTCTTTTGAAAAAGTGCATTTCGTTAAAAAATCCAGCTAATGTATATGTCTATAACATGTTCACATTTCACCAAATTTGCTGCAGCTCAAATACAAAAAGAAGACTTGATCTTAACCAAGAGAATCTGGATGATCCTCAAGCAAAACAGTCAAAGAAACACTGAGAGGTACTTTAAAGAAATATTAGAAAAATAAAGCTTCTAACAATATATCAAATGTAATATCTAACGCCTATTATGTACATCCTATTAATGCAGGTACTCAACATGACCCATGGAGAGCGAATAAATAAGGAACTTCAACAGCAGCACGTGCAGTCTTTATAAATATTAGTTTTTCGCCAGACAACCGTTTCAAATAATAATTCGGTTTCAAAAGAACTCGGCCCTGCACCCTGAATAAATTACTGTTAACACTAAATGCACTGTTATCAATATCTAAACTATTTATTATAATGATTGCATTGTTCTGTGAAAATCTATACTGGTAATTGCCCTTTAAATAATAAGCTCATGTCCTTATCGTCAAGAAATTCAATCATGAAAAATTTATCTTATAATCATTGCATTTTTTTAATTCCCGCAAAGAAACGCTGGTGGGATTCCCCCTAGTTATATAATAACCTAGTACTGACTGTAGGCAAAGATGCAGCCTTTTTAGCTGCCGTTTCTCCACTCGTCACTGGACACGAATATGTCTCAAACACACTGATAAATCCTAGGCGAATTGAAAAAAGTAGAAAAATTCGGCGAATTTTGGTGATGTGTCAGGCGGTCGGTCTCAGGAATAGCTCCTGCGGGAAGCAACGAACAAAGCAGCGGTAAAGAGGATTAGCAGCCATAATTAACGTTAATTAATTAATCAGTAGGCCACTACATGTGTGGCCTGGTCATTAGCGCGTTTTAACAGCGGTGCACAAGAAGCTTTGGCGCGCGCGGGGAAGGAGCAGCATCGTATAAGAGGCAGGGAGAGAGAAGGAGAGCCGTGCACGCGAGTCGGTGCCGGCGTCAGCGGCAGCGGCGGCGGCGGTGGGGGTGGCGGCCGGCCATGTTTAGGGACACCGTGCTGATCGGGGCCTCGGTGGCCGCGCTGTTCGTGTTCTCGGTCGCCACGTTCCTGTGCTCCAGGCGCCGGCGCGTGCAGTCGCCGTCGCAGCGGCGTGACGCGGCGGGCGACCGCGACGACGTGGAGCTCGGGCACGGCCGTGGTGGCTACGGCGCGGCGGCTGGGATCGACGAGGCTGTGCTGGCTTCGTACCCGACGATGCTGTACTCTTCGTCGTCGTCGGAGAAGGAGAAAGAGAAGGATGATGAAGAGACGACGGAGGAGGTGCGCGACGACGTCGTCGGGACGAAGCCAGCGGCAGGTGCGTCCGGGTCCGACGCGGCGCGGTGCGCGGTGTGCCTGGCGGACTACGAGGACGGCGACGAGCTCCGACGGCTGCCTGGGTGCCGGCACGCGTTCCACCGCGGGTGTGTAGACCAGTGGCTGCGCCGGAGACCGACGTGCCCGGTCTGCCGCGCGCCGCCACCACCGCCGGCGCAGGCGGAGGCGCCTGCAAAGGGAGCAGCCGCCGGAAGACATGCTGGTGAGGTTGCCGGCTCGTCGTGAAGCTAGTCGGCGAGGACCGTGGGCGACGATGGAGTCAGAGAACGTGTCGTCGTGGTGAATCGGTGACCGTCTCGTACGTCGTCGACGTCGTCGTAGCCTAGGAGGAGGTTGCGCAATGCAGCCGCGGATTGTTAAGCGCTTGACAGATTGTTTTTATTTGTTGGTTTCTAATTTCTCCTCTTCCTTGATTGTACATAGATAGGTAGCTTCAAGCTTGTGTTCAACTTGAGTGATAGGAATAGATCATGGATCGATACTCCTTTCAAACAGAGGTATCTTTTCCGGTTGAGCTGTGCATGTACGGTTCTTCTTATTCTTCTGATTAATTTTTTTCGTTGCAGCGAAATGAATGTAATTCATCAAATGTATGATCGAGCAGAGTGATAGGAAATTAATTCAAATGTTGAGAGAAACTTTGAGGCAACTTGACCGTCCCTTTATACTTTAGGTATTAGAAGAAGAATGCATGTGTCAACTTAATTGTGGGATTGTTTGAGTAGAGATGGAAATTCTAATAGATTCTTTCGTTGTTGTTATCGAATAATGTCTATACAGGTCGTCGTCGATCGGCCGTCAACGCCAACTCTGCGTGCCACTGTACGTGCGACGACGACGCCGCCGCCGCCTGCCTGTCGTCTTTTTATTACCCATGGCAGACGAGGACGATCGACGTCCGTTTCAAAGTCTCGCCGTTTTCAATGGACGCCACGACCGACGGCGACGAGCCGACGAACTCCGGCCGGTGGCTGATGCCTTCCCGGATGCCGGCATGCGTCTATCGGCGGCCAACGTTCTCCCTCCATTTTCTATATATAAACAGACAGTACGTGCAGTGCATGGTTGATAAGGTTTAAGGAAAACTCCCTAAAACTTGTGTACTGAATTAATGCTTCGTCTTTTTTTCTAATTTCAGTAGGGGCTCCAAGCCCCTCTTGTTCTTTTTTTATTCTTCTAGACTAGATAGACATGGTTGTGCTTTCTTTCCTTTCAGAAAAGGAAAAAAAAAATGAAATGGTTGCTCTTTTCCCGTACACCTGTGAGACAGAGACTCCTCACCCAAAGGCAAAGCCAGGCACTGCTCGTGTACGATGTTGGCTCGCACTCTGCACATAAAAGAGGAGTACGTATTACATTCTTGCCTTTCACTGTTTGTAAATAGTAGTAATCCTGTTTAGCAGGCGTTGGCTTTGCTCATCTCATCTGTCAAGCAAACCAAACTGTTGAATTAATCCTCGTTTATTCGTCACTCTTGCAACAAGGTTTTTTTTTTTTTCAACACACTCTTGCAACAAGTTGACGACGCACCAAAATAAAGTTGTGCAGGCCGGCAGTCCACAGCTCGTCCCGAAACAGAAGGGCCTTCGCTCCCACGGCCTACTACAGCTTTTCAACCTGGGTCTATCTAGTAGATATGAAAGAGTGTGCCGGCCCATCTACCCACGGGCCAGCCCACGTGACATCGCTGGCCGTTGCTGCTGGTAGCCACGACATGAGCTGGCAGCTGGCTGAGGCCCATGGACTTCGGAGCACTCGTGAGGGAGAAAAAGGCTAGGCCAGTGTGCGGGTATGAGGGAGTTGGGCCTCCCAAAAAAAAAATCCTAGAGCTTTATAATCTATATCTATACCTACTAATAAAGAGAGAAAATTTCTGCCTCCACCCCTTCTTTTTCTACCTGCCTTCTTTCATGGGTCTAAAACTGCATGTTCCTACCTTCTTCCGTGGGCCTAAAACTGCCTGGGCCTGCTCCTGCACCAAACCAAAAAGGACTCAACCAGCTTACGTATCCATATTGGACACGGACTAGATTTGGCTAGAGAGAGAAAAAAAAAAAAAAGCGTCCGATCTTCGGGACGGGCGAGCACCGCCCGCGTCGGCCACCCACGCCCGAGGTCACCAAGCTGGGCGGCGCCGAGGCGCTCGCCGGGCGTGCTAGGCGCCGACGGTCGGCCCGCCGAGCCAAGCGCTCGCCCGGCTAGTGGCCCGCCTAATGGCCTAGCTAACCGTCGTCGTCCACCTCCCGGACGACGCTGTCGTCGCCCCCGCCCGCCGCTCCGCCCCGCGCCGGCGCCCGGCGAGCCCTAGCGCCGGCGGCGCGATCTCCTCCCCTCCCCCTCTCTTCTTCTCCTTCGCCGAAACCCTAGCGCCATTGTTGCCGCCGCCTCGAGCTCGAATCCCGCCGCCGCCATGGGCGACCTCCAGCTCCGCCGCCTACCCATACCCGGCCGGATGAGGCCGCCCCGCCCGGAGCTTGGCGGGCCCCCGCGCCCATCTCACCGCCCGGCCAACCGCCACCACCGCCGTGTCAACGACACGCCGCCCAGCCGGCCGGGCGCATTCTACGGGCCGGGCGACCATGGAGGAATGGGGACCTCGCTGAACCCCTAAAGCCACGCCGCCGCCCTCGCCCACCTCGCCGCCGCCGTCCGCCTCGCTCACCACCTCCGCCTCCGGCTCCGGCGAGCACCGCCTCCCACCTCCGGCGTCGCCAGCGGGCCCGGGCAGGCCGTGGGCGGGCCCACCACGGGGTGGTCGGCGCGAGGATTGGTGCCGATTGGTCGGCGCCGATGATTCCGGCTCTGCCCCTAGCTGCTGGATGCGGCTGCTGCAATACTCAGTCTCTGGCATACGCCGTGCTGATCCCCACAAGCTTCTCGAGGTTCGCGATTTGCTCGTGAACTTTGGCAGGTTTGATCCCACAAGCGCCTGGTGAGCTCTGAACCGGATGCGATCCTCAAACCCATGATGCTGTGCGACGAGATATTATGGTACGGGAACAAGGTGAGGTTTAACTGCGCCACCAAAATAATGCAAAAAAAAAAAAAAAAAAAAAGAAAAAAAAAAAAAGCCACCCGTGGAATCGAACTCACACGTCTCCAGCAATGATAAAACTTAGATATTATTATGGATCCCTGCTTAATATTTAAACCTTAAACATTATTGTGAATAATATTTACACCTGCTTCACACCACCAGCTTCATATGTTTTAAACCAATTAATATTTAAACCTTAAACATCATTGTGAATAATTGTTTGGCCACAATTTTTTTTTGTCATTTTTCCGTCCGTCCTAGATTTTCTCATAACTGTAAAAAAACATAGATATTATTATGGATCCCGATACCATTGAATTAAACAATGATAGAATATAAATACTCTATTCCAAATTATAATATCTATGTTTTCGTTTTTCTAAAAACAAAAATTTTACTATATACATTTCACATAAATTTTTAGTAGTTTTTTACTCCCGTTGCAACGCATGGGCATATTTGCTAGTAATTAACTAAACCAAACAAACAAACCCAAATTAAATATATTTGAACCGGAGACTGAAAGAACTAGTCATATAAAAACAGTGCACTAGCACGAATGCATCGAACAACCTTTATATTCTATGATTAATTGAGATATATATATATTTTTTGATTTGAAACTGTGTTTCGTTGAACTAAAACTTCAAACTTATAATACTAACATTTGTTTATAATTTTTTGAAAAGAGCGAAAATCATATAATTATTATTTTTTGTTATTAACATCCCAAAATCAATTTTGGTGTGTGATAAAAGCAGATGTTGGGAGGTCTTGGAGGGAAAATTGTAGACGATACCCAGTGGCGAAAGCTAAAGCAAAATAGTGGATGATGCAACTACGGAAATAAGTGATTATTAAAGGTTTACGAAAATAAGTATCATTAGGATGGTCGAAAGACCTTTGTTTGGGTTGAATAACAGGAATATTAATTTTGTACTCTATTTTTGTGAAAATTTCAATCACTTGTACTTCAAATTTGGCTTGATTTTGAAAATTGCAGTAAAAAGAGATTAATTATCTAAATATACCAAGTGAAATAAAAATTCACCAAACTCGAACATGGTGTACCATATGATGTATATTTAGAGAAGAAAAAAGTTTAGAGGTCAAAAAAAAAAAAAAAAAAAAAAGGATCACTTCTTTTGCCGAGAGCCGTGTGGGCAAGTCTCTAAAAGGGGTCCTTTTGCCTAGGGTTGCCAACAACTCTCGGCAAAGGGGCCCTCGGGAAAATTTGTTTGCCGACCCCGACGGCGCACTCTCGGGAAAGGGGGACGGAGGGTGGCGAGGCCGACGCCGTGGCCTTTGCAGAGAGGTTGGTCTCGCTTTCGCAAAGAGGACTTTGTCGAGAGTCGCACTCTCGCAAAGGATCTATGCCGAAAGTGTGGAATCATTGCCGATACGGTGCTCACCACAAAGACCCCTCTTTGCCTTGAGCCCGGCATTTTACTCACGGCAGAAAATTTGCCTCCCGCAAAGGGGGAGTCCGGTAGTGAATAGATCAAGAGAAGCAAACCGAAGAGCAAGTCGGAGGAGCAGAGCAGGTTTTTTTTACCGACCGGAACCCTAAAACGCCCGGGGTCCGGTAACGGTTTACCGGTCCCGTTACGGTAAACCCGCCGTTCACAGGACGGTTTGGGGTTTTGAATTCAAATGAATTCAAATTTTCAGGCGCTCGGTAAAAATCTTTTTTACCGGTCGGTTTGAGCGGTTTACCGGCCCGGTATAAACGGTTTACCGAGCGGTTTGAGAGGTTTGAACGGTTTTTTCAAAATTCAAAATTTAATTTTTTTATAAAATGCTAAAAAATTCCTAAAAATACTTCATGATTTGTAGAATCCAATGATGTCAAAATTACTCAAATTTGAGTGTGTTTAGTATGTTTTTCGACCTTCATGATTTAATGGGCCTTAATGGGCCGGCTGTGTATTTTTTCTTTTTTTTTTTTGCAAACTTAGATTTGAAATTTTTTATACCAAACGAACTCAAATTTGAAAAAGTATTGCACCGTTGGCTTCTATAAATCGCAAACTATTTTACAGTATTTTTCCACGATTTTTTTCAATTTTTTGATTTTGAATTTCAAATCTTTTATACCGGCCGGTCCGGATACGGGCCGGACCGGGTAGAAGTCCGGTAACCGCGGTTTACCGCTGGAAACCGACCGTATAAAAACCCCTGAGCAGGAGTACTAGGGTGCAAAGGAGAGAGCGAGAAGTGAGGGAGACGGGTACATATAAAAAAAATCGAGGCAGGCAGGCAGCTGCTTTCACCGGTTTAATACAAAGAGAGCAGAATTCCTGGCTACTTTAACCAAGTCCACCCCCTAGTCCTTGAGGAAAAGTTGAAGGGCCCCTCTCCTCCCAAGCTCTCCCCATCTCTCTCGCTCTCGCTTTAGCACGACACGAGACATGGAAACCTTTCATCTCTGCTTATGCTTGATTAATTATAATTAAACTGCCCGTAAGATGGTGCCGTGGCATGCACATCGAGACACCTTTCACCTTTGTTTACTGTTGATGCAAGTGTTTTTCTGTTGGGCTTTCAGATTTTCAAAGTTCAGGGACTGTCTGGCTGGCAAGCTAGGACAAGCAAAAGCAAAAAAGCATATGATTCCCTCGGTATCAAAATAAGTGTCGTTCTCGTTTCCTAAAAAATAACTATTGGTAATTATATATTAAAATACATAAAATATTTATGCTAAATAATTAGTATCATCGGAAAAGACCTTTAAGTCTAGTTTTTTACCAAATTTATTTAGAAATATAAATATCGCACGTATTTTATATAAATCAGGTCCAAAGTTGCGGCACTAACATCCAAAACGACACTTAATTTGAAACGGAGAGAGTACCGAGAACAGCCAGCGGCCTCACCATAGTGCACACCACACCACAGCTGTTACTGCAGATTCCACACTCTGCACTGCAGCACTGCACTCACTCGATCCCACGCGCAGAGAGAGATTGTATCTACTAGTGGTGCTACAACCACGATCGCCACCATGGCCATACCTTTTCCTGGCCAAAATTCTTCGTCATTGTGGGGCCTACGTACTATTTGTACAGCGTCATTGTGTGACGAGGCCCCTACGATAAGACTATATATAGCCTCCCCTCCGATAAGGCCACAGCTATAGCCCTCCTCTTCCTTTCCTTCTCACAGTGATCTCTCCAGCTGCGCGCTGCTCCGGTTTCTTCTTCGTCTTCCGCAGCCGACGCCAAAGTCTTACACTTCTTGCGGCCAGTGATCGAATTACATCATGGCAAACCTGGCCATTCTGCTGGCGGCGGCGGTTGCCCTGTTCGTGAACGCCATGTTCATCGCAGCCGTGCTCCACTGCCGGTTCGACCCGAGGGTGACGCTTTTCTACGTCTCCTCGCTGCTGCTGTACACGGCGCTCTACTTGTGGCGCCGGCTCCGTGCGGAGCGCTACCACCGGCAAGCCGTGCTCCGTCGCGGCCTCGGGTACGCGGCTCTTGGCCTCGCCGCCTTCCTCTCGGCGCTCTTCTTCTACAGCTACAGCTTCGCTGCCCCTGTTGGCATTCCGGTGACGGTAGCCGTTGCTGCGTGGGTCCTGCTCGCGGTGCCCGCGGCTTACTGCTTGTACCGCGTCATAGTGCTCCACCTGGACGAGGAAGATCAAGTCCACGTGGGGCCTCGAGTTTGACTACCATCAATATATTGTACTCCTTCCGTTTCAAATTATAAGTCTTTTTGATTTTCTAGTTCATCTTTTTTACTATGTATCAAAATATATTATGCATAGTGTTGGGTACCACAATTAGGGGTACCCAATGCACTCTATTAATAGAGAGGCTATCCCTAAAGTAAAGGAAGGCATAAAGACCCTAAAGTCTTGAAGTGCCGAGGGCCTACAGGCCCACGACAAATTTGCCACCCACACTACAAGAGTTTAGGTCTTCTATGACTAATTAATTATGACAATTACAACATTTTTCTTATCATTGTACGACCCCTTCTATAATATACTAGTGACAAAATAGCTATAGTTATTGAATCCCTGTCACATTCCCCCCTTCTATGACTAATAGACCAAATTGTCATTAATCCTAATGACAATTGCATGCTTGTCACTGGTGTATGACAATGGGGTCATTATATTTTTCATAGTACATTAGATGAGACGGTGACAAGTGTCAATTCCTCTGACATGACATATGACGTGGCACGTGGAGTATGACAAAAATAATTGTCACAAAAATAAATTTGGCCTATTTATAACATGGGCTGGTTTTACAATTACAATTCAAATGAGCCTAGCTAACCCATGGGCTAGCCAACCATTTTTGGCCCATTTCTGAACAGCCTTTTCATTTGATCCTTGTAAGCCCAAAGTGTTTCAGCTCATTTCAAACAGCTTACAATTTTATAACAAAATAATTAGACTTCAAACAAATCAATTTCTCCAAAATTAATGATTCATATAGCCACAATGGTCCATACAATAGTTCTAAATATCCACCATCCACACAAATAAATCACTAGATCACTAATCTAGTAATAGCGAACATACATCCAAAGTCATTCTAGGCAACAACACCAAAGCAACATCCAGCCACTCCACACTCCACTTATAGTTTCAGCCATGGCAATAATATTATACACAAGTTTTTATCATCAAGAGATCACTAACAGAACAACCACACTCCAGTCCAGTCATGCCAAAAGACATGGTGTGACTCCAGTCAGTCACACCAAACTCCATTCACAAGTCACCAAAATGAGTCCAACAGCACGCAAAGAACAGTGTGTATTAAATTACACTACTACAGAATTGAACTTGCATGGTGTTTAGTTTTTATTTTCCGTGGCGGGCATTTAGAAAACCGCCACGGAAAATAGTTGGCCTGGCAGCCCCCCGGCCAGGGAAAAACCGCCACGGTTAATCGATTAACCGTGGCGGTCTTTGTAAAATAACCGCCACGGTTAATCCCCATTAACCGTGGCGGTTTTATTACAATGCCCGCCACGGTTAATCCCCATTAACCGTGGCGGTTTTTATTACAATGTCCGCCACGGAAAAATTTGGGCTATAAATACAACCCCAACCTTCTTCTTCCCCCACGGGATTTCGCCATTTTTAGGGTTTTGAGCTTCAAAACTCTAAAAAAACACCATTCTGGGGGGGGGGGAAGGTTTTGCCCTTGGTTTGATTGAAGTTTGGCACCGCTAGGGGTATTTCTCCTCTTTCTCCCCTCTTTTCTCTCCCTCTCTCCCCCTCTCTCTCTCCCTCTCTCTCCCTATGCATGGTCCTCCCTCTCTTTGAGATCTAATTGAATGTGGTTTGTGCTCTCTCTCTTCCCCCTCGCTCTCCCCTTATCTCTCTCTCTCCCCCCCCTCTCTCTCTCCCCTCTCCCCCCCTCTCTCTCCCTTTCTTTTTTTGAGATCTAGTTTTGATCTCTCCCTCTCAAGCTAGCTCCTCTCCCCTCTCTCCTCTCCTTCTCTCTCTCCCTCCCCCTCTCTCCCTCCCCCCCTCTCTCTCCCTCCCTCTCTCTCCCTCTTTCTCCTCCCTCTCTCTCCCTCTCATTTGAGTGTACGTGCTCTCTTTCCCTCTCTCTACTCCCTCTCTCTCTCGTATTCCTCTTTTGCACTTTAGTTAACTCTCTCTAATCATCGATACTTCAATCTCTAATCATCGATCGCTCTCTTTTGCTTTGGTTTAATTAATTTGAGCAGGCCGTCATGGCGCGAATAGGGATTGGATGTACAAGGCCGAGGATGAGTTTAGATTTCGTTGATGATGTGCGAAAAGAAGTTTATGCCCGTCGCGCGAAGCATCGAATCAATCGGGGTTCGGAAGTAATGGTGTGCCCGTGCTACCCGGTGCAAGCATATGTTCTTACACAAGGATGACGACGCCGTGGAGCACTTGCCGCGGTATGGTTTCATCGAGGGAGCCGAGGTACACCGTGTGGAAGTATCATGGTGAAAAAGAACCGAGTGTCGCGGCCGGTTCATCTGGAGGACCCCCGTCGACTGCAACGACGGAAACAACGGTGGTGGACGAAGGACGAGAACAAGTTGATAATCGTGATTACATCACCGTAGATGAACTGCTTGAAGACATGCCGGAAGACAATGCGGGTGGAGATGATGGTGAAGCGGTCGAGTTGATGACATGTCGCCCGAGGATGCTGATCTTTTCGAGGATATTGCTAACCTCGAAGATGAAGATGACGTGTTGTTTGGCAATCCAAGATGGCTCGAGAATTTTAGACAGATGATGCAGGCGGCAATTGACCCTCTCTACAAAGACGACGGCAAATGTCCGAAGCATTGCACGGTGCTACGTTTTAACCTAACGATGTTGATCTTTGAAGGCTCGCCACGGGTGGTCGACACGAGCTTCAATGACCTGTTACGGGTCCTCGGTGACCTTGTTTTACCCAAGGGGAATAAGGTGCCCGCCAATACCTATCTCGGGCGAAGAAGCCGATTCCGTCTGTGGCGATGAAGCTTAGGAAGTTTCATGTGTGCCCTAACCATTGCATTCTATACCGGGGTAACTATGCGGACTTGCAGTAACTGTCGCGTTGCGGCGATAGTCGTTACAAGAGGAATGCTAGGTGTCATGCCACCGATGAGGAGGGACCGCCGAGAGGGCCCAAGAAGCGTAAGACGGGCAAGAAGAAGCGCATGCCACCTCCCCGAGGACGAGGAAGAAGAGGGTTACACCTGAAGGAAGATCCCCGCCCTATCGGTGTGGTACCTACCCGTGCTCGATAGCCTGCGTGCAATTTTTGGGAACCCAGAGGATGCCAAGCTGATGTCCTGGCATGCATCAGCGGAACGCACGATGGGCGATGGCAAGCTGCGACACCCCTCGGATGCCAAAACGTGGAAACACATCAATGACATGTTCCCGAGTTTAGGGGACGAGCCCAAGAACGTAAGGTTCGCATTGAGTACCGACGGGATGAATCCGTTCGGAGACCTCGATGGAGTTCGCACAACACTGGCCGGTCACCCTCACCATATACAACCCTGCTTCCCTACGAGTGTCTGAAGCACAAATATCTTCTATCGGCCATGCTCATTTCCGGACCAAAGCAGCCCGGCAATGATATAGATGTTCTCATTGAGCCAGTAATCGAGGAATTGGCGGAACTGTGGAAAGGGGTCAAGATTATGGATGCGTCGAGAAGAAGAAGTTCACTCTAAAGGCCATGATAATGGCCACCATCGAGTGATTACCCCGCTCTCTCTTTTCATTGTCGGGCAGATTAAGGGGAAGACCGGACTTGCACAGTTTGCATTGAGAATACCTGCTCCACTTACCTTAGCGGATCCCAAAAGACGGTGTACATGAAGCATCGTAAATTCCTCTGCAAAGAACACAGGTACCGGGAAACTTCGATGGATGAGTACTTTGACGGCGAGCCAGAGGGTGAAACGGAGGAGCCGGAAAGGGTAAAGTACGGGCCAAAGGTGTTTGAAATGGTGAAGAACATAAACCACGAGTTCGGAAAGAAGAAGAAAGCTGGTGGGCCAAAGGCAAAGAAGAAGCAGAAGCGGAACAAAACGGCAGTGGAAGAAGAAGAAGAAGAAGAAGAAGAAGAAGAAGAAGAAGAAGAAGAAGAAGAAGAAGCAGAAGCAGAACCCAATCCGGCACCGCCCAAAGTCCCATTCAAGAAGCAGTCGATTTTCTTCAAGCACCGCCATCTTTGGAAGATGCTCCATACACCCCATGCCATCGATAACATGCATGTATAGAAGAATGTGTTTCCGCAGAAAAATCACTCAAGAAAGGGAGGATCTCTCTCGTGCGAAATAAAAATAAATGCGGGC
Organism: Hyparrhenia diplandra; assembly: GCA_015847255.1. Taxonomy (NCBI): domain Eukaryota; kingdom Viridiplantae; phylum Streptophyta; class Magnoliopsida; order Poales; family Poaceae; genus Hyparrhenia; species Hyparrhenia diplandra. Next base: position 530,287 of record JADLZK010007563.1, read on the forward strand.
GTGTGCGGTGTACTAAAGTACACAAAAGAAATAAATAGAGGGAACACAAACTTTATTCATATTTAATGAAAATACAAATATATGTTCCCTAGTACATGTGCGCTCCATAGGTAGCCTGTTGGCAGCTATCCGACATAGGCGTTGTGGTCTTCATGGTTCCTAGGGCCTCGGAAAGCTCCTAGTTAATTACCCCCGTGAGTCGGGCTCAGAGTACCTCCGATTAAGCTGCGTTGGTCGCCGTCGCCGGTCTTCGCTTCACTTCTCCATGCATGTGTGTTGGTGTACATGTAGATGGCGTCGGCGTGTCCATGGCCTCGTCGGTCCATGAGCCGGTAGAACATGACTAGAGTATTAGCCACGCCGTGTCGTCGTTCGCCTCGTCGGTGTCGAGCGGCACATGTAGATGTAGTGGCAGTAGCACTTGCATGGTTGATGTAGCTTGAATTGACTTGGACTTCCTCGCAACGTCGTCGTAGTACGCCGTGGAACTTGATCACGTAGAGTCATTGAAGTGGTAATAGCTTGATGAAGGCTTGTGTTCGCCTTCGTCGTCCGCCTCGTCGGCGTGGGCTGGAGTCGTAGTAGTAGCTGAAGCAGTAGGAAGATGTACATGGCTCGATCGTCTAACAGCTTCACCTGATGCACACAAAATAAAAAAGATAAACTTATATAAATAGGGCTCGAACGACAGTCGAGCTCCGGATTGTAGTTTACTCTATGAGGCACATGAAGGGCACTCACGTACACGCATAGGCATATGCATGTATACATACAACTTGAGGGTTGTTGGTGTCCTCTTGGCTTGTTAGCACATGTATATGAGCACGAATGTGCAAGCACACATGCACATGCATGAATGCGTCATTGCCGATGTGTCTTAGTGCTCCACGACACCTCAGCATAATCTCGACTGCGGCAGCAGATGGCGTGGGCGTGTGTCGATCAGTCGCTGCTTGGCATCCGTGTCGTTGGTGCACGGCAGCCGACGGGCGTAGGTGTGGAGCGTCTCGTTGACGGCGTCCGGACTTGTCTTCGTAGTGCGGCGGTGTCATCGATGGTGTAGACGTCGGGGTAGATGGAGCCATCGTCGATGGCGTCCAGGCTCGCCTCCGTCGTGTAGCGCGCGGTGTCGTCGATGGTGTAGACGCCGGGATAGATGTAGCCGTCGTCTTCTCGATGTATCCTGCGTATTAGATAGAACATGCTAGTTAAATCTTATGCCGCCGTTCATTATGGCTGGCATGCTTCATTGTATAGGAGGAGCAGCTCCTGTCCTCGTGACGGCATGTCCGGTTGGGATCAGCATCATCGCTGACCAGCGCTGCCCGTCGAAGAGGTGTTATGGCTCGCTGGCGGCATGCGGCTATCTTCCCACCGAGCCTCCTTAATACTTGGCCTTGCTTGCATCCTGGTAGACCTCGGGCTCCCCGGTACGGTATGTCTGCATATGTGTGCTGGAGAACGACGTCCGTAGTGGAGTCTCTTTGTATACGCAATGGCTTCAAGCCGTCTCGTGGTCCGACGATGACACGGCGACATCTCGTGGCCCGACGATGACACGGCGACGGCAAGTCACAGAGTACTCCGACCAGCGGCGTGTACTTGCGTGCCTTCCCGTCTGCCTCATGTTAAGTCTGGTGTAGATTCGAAGCGCGTGGCAGGTCTATTGATGACATACGTGATGAACGCGCTCCTGTGGCGCAGTTGTGTGGCCGTCCCAGCGAAGGGCTCAGCCGGCGTCGTGTAGTGGTAGTGACCTCTACAATCCGACATTATGCATGACGCCGTGGCGTGGCGGTCCTCATCTCCAGCGAGCGCCTGCGGGCTTCTCACGTAGATGTCACTCCGGCGGCGGCGTGGTGGTTCGGCCGGCGCAGCTGAGGCGCGAGCACTCCCTGCATGTGGCCGTGAACAGATGTCCTCCGCGTCGTGTCCTCTTGGCGATGGATCTCGTCGGCGGCATCATCCTGGGCGGCGGCCGCCTGCTAGGGTTGCCTTCGTGCGCCTCCTTGATCCAATCCGCTAGCCATCGTCAGCCTGTATGCATCTTCACACGCACACATGCATGGTGTAGATGCAGATGGCCGTCCGCCTCTACGTATGTCGTCGTCGCTCTCTTGACCGTGGCCTGCCTGGCCGACCGACGGCGGCGTGGTCATGTCGCATTCCTGCCGGACAGCACCTCATCTAGTGGCTCGGCATCGTGGTATAGATCGGGCTGGACGAAGCCGAGCACCGTGTGGTGGCGCCGTGCCGGCTGCTGCCTCTGGATCTGCATCCTCATTCTGCACACACACGCGTTCCCTGCTGGGCAGCCTGGCGGCGCCTGGATGCAAGTGTGTTCCCCCTCCCTCTCTGGAGTCTAGGGGCTTCTTTATATAGGCAACGTCTAGGGTTGCGGTAGGGCTCCTGGCTGTACACGCACGCGCCGCCGGAAAGCAGTTGGCGAGCGCGAGATATACGGAGTCTGTTACACAAGATAAGCTTGCATGTGCTTATCCATCCCAATGGCTATCTAGCCCTTCTAGAGGAATTCTGGTTCAAGCCAACCAGATGGATTTATCATCCGCAGGCCCAAAAGTTCACGGGCCGGACAGTGGTCGAAGTACAAGATCATGTATACGCCATTTAATACATGTAGGGCTACACGTACTCAACCTTCCAGTATACGGACGCCATACACTGTGTGGCTGCCTGTTAGGTGCTTGAGCTGTCTCATGTTTGAGAAGCGTATATTCATGCATGACATATATGCACTTGCTAACTTCTATTAGCTTCTTTGCATGAACGTCAAGGCACATATATACATATACGGCCCTGTAGCATGCAGAATCCCACACGATTACTAGCCTCTTCCATTTGCACGTCGACTCGCTTACGTGCATCCATGGCACTGTGCTATGCATAAGCCGGTACAAATGGTAGCTTATCTTCTTTGATTGAATCATACATATGCTTGTAAACTTCTTTGATTGCTCGCGAAGGTGCAAACGCATGCATGGAATTGCAGCATATTGGAAGCGCATATCTGCGTATAAGCAAGCTCCTCTCCTTCTCATTATGTATAGAAACAAATGTTAGCTTCCCTTTCTAGCAACTGATCAAAAGAAGCACTATGCATTCGCTTGCCACAGACCAAGGCGTAATGCAATTTGCTTCCTATCTTTCCTTATTAATGTTCTTCTCAATATCAAACTTAGAGAAGATTTTCGTACAAAATCTCGTCAAACAGAATGTCTTCGAGAGCTTGGTCGGGATTTTCCTAGATATCAAGACTAAGACGAAGGACGGTGTCAAGTCACGTCAGGATCTTGCCGACATGGGCATCAGGCCCGAACTTCACTCGATACCCTCGGGGAATAGCGGAAAAGTCGACCTTCCAGCCGCGAGCTACAATCTGACACGGGATGAAAAGAGGGATTTTTGCAAATGGCTCAGGGATGTCAAAGTGCCGACTGGTTTCTGTTCCAACATGAAGAGCATTGTATCGATGAAAGACCTCACACTGTCAAACTTCAAGGCCCATGACTGCCATGTCATGCTGACGGTGTTCCTTCCAATTGTGATTAGGTGCATCGGCCCAGAGTTCGTGAAGATGGTCGTTACACGCTGCGTGCTACTTTTTAATCGCATCACAGAGAAGGTCATCGCTGAAAATGACCTCCCCCGCACTGAAAGAGTTCATCGGGAGACTATATGCCAGCTCGAGATGTGCTTACCACCGTCTTTCTTCGATATTATGCCACACCTCATGATACACATGGTCGATCGAGATAGAAGAATGGGGCCTCTCTACGCACGAGATGTGGGACGAACGAGCGGTTCATGTCCTCTCTTAACAGATCCGTCCTTAACCGTGCATACCCTGAGAGGGCTCTATGATCGAGGCATACACAACACGGGAGGCTGTTAATCGCTGCACTAGATACATCCGGGATGGAAATGCAATCGGTCTACCCGACCACCCGCACGGCGCGTAACCGCGGGGATGGGCTGCGCGGGGGAGGAAAGTACGGACCGATATAGACCAAGAAACAATTGAAGAAGCCCATGACAGCGCTCTAAACCAGTTAGTATCAATGGAAACGTGGGTTGAGAAGCATCTGGAGGAAATTCGCAGCACGGCTAGCCGGCGCACGGAGGGGTGGGTACCGAGACAACACCGGATGAATTTCACAACGTGGATCTGCGAAACGGGGATACCCCTAAACGCGAGAGCGAAGAATCGATGCTTGCATACGGCCCATTTAGCCAAATCATCACATGGCAAGGTTACGACATCAACGGATACGGGTTCCACACGAAAGAAAAGGACAACAAGAGCGCGTCACGAACAGTGGCGTTCGGTATGAGGGCATTGACATGGCCACCAAGAAACTCAAGACATACTATGGGCAAATCCAAGAGATTTGGGAACTTGATTATGGCGTAGAGCTACGAGATACCCATTTTCGGTGCCGTGGGTCAAGCCAACGGCGGTTGGCGTGGACGGTTGGGTCAACCACCGTTCAGCTCGAAAATACCTTTGGAGATGATGAGTGGGTACTCGCAAGTCGCGTGGCCCGGGTAGCCTACTACCCCGGTGCCCAAATCGCGGGGCAAAAAGCAACTACATGCGGTCGTGGGAGGGAAGCAAAGGATCGTGGGAGCCGATGGAGTGCGAGAGTCCTGAAGAGTACAACAACTACGCAGAGTTTACGCTCTTTACCGATCATCCAAACAAGATCAAGGAAGTCAAGACACGCGTGTGGAGGAATGTCATCAAGACCAAGACAAAGCCTCGTGGTGCCGCACGGACGACGAGGAAGAAGACAAAGTGGCAGCCCAGGCAAAAAAAAATAAGTCGATCCTTTTGTAATAGAACCAAATATGTAATGGAACCAAATATGTATGTCACGACATTTATGTAATGGAACCAAAAATGTAATGGATCACCGCACTTGCTCGAAACCGACTCACCAACTCGATCTACATCATAAAATGGCTCCAAACTTGTCAATTAAAGATTGTATTTTTAAATCATGCAAAAACAATTCAAAATTCAAGTTTCACATTTTCATGGGTACACATACTCATAGGAAGGCCACACAAAAAATTCAGAATTTTTAATCAACATTTGAATTGATATGATTTTTCAAATTCATGTTTTGAATTTATTTTTTGCGTGGCGGTTATTTTACAATGCCCGCCACGGAAAATCTATTTTGCGTGGCGGGCATTGTAAAATAACGACCACGCATAAAATAGAGGGGTATATATGAGTCACCCAGTAGTGGAATCGGCTACAAATCCTTCGGCCGTTCATTTCTCTCCCCGAAGGGCTGCCAAAATTTTCCGGCGACCGCCGCGGGCGCCTCCTCGCCGCCGTCGGCGCCTCCCCATCCAGCGCCGCCCCGTCTGCGTGCCTCCCCATCCAGCGCGCCTCCCGTCGGCGCCTTCCCGTCCGCTTGCCTCCCAGGCCTTTCCTGCCGCGCCGGCCGGGCTAGGAAACCCTTAGCCCCGCCGCCTGCCGACGCCGGGCGCCTCCCCTCGCCGCCGTCGAGCGCCTCCGTCAAAGCGCCGCCCCGTCTGCAGCGTGTCCCGTCTGTGCACCTCCCCGTCGGCGCCTTCCGTCCGCTTGCCTCCCGGCCTCTCTCCCGTGCCTGGCACCGACTCCGCCGCCCATGGCCCCGACTCGCCCCTGTCCTCCTCTCCTCTCCTCGCCGGCTTCCACCCGGCTCCCCCTCCGTCTTTGTGTGCTCCACCGGTGAGAAATCCCTCGCTTTCGATCCCCTCGCTGTCTTTGTGTGCTCCACCGGTGAGAAATCCCCGTGCCTCCACCGCTTTGTGATGGAAATTCATGCGATATTTTTTTCCGCTTTTGTGAATTTGTGATCTTTGTGAAGGAAATTTTCGCGACCGTGATCTTTGTGATCGAAATTCATGGGAAATTTTTTTTAGCCGAGCACTATATTATGCCACTTGCCTATGATGCTTCATATTATTGTCCATGAATTTTGTTCAAATTGAGATGAATTCTGTCCAAATTGAGATGATTTTTGTCCAAATTGAGATGATTTTTGTCCAAATTGAGATGAGTTTTGCTTGAAGGCAAGCTTACGTTCAATGGCGTCGGTCGCCGGAAAATTTTTAGCGAGCCCTTCGGGTGAGAAATGAAGCGGCGGAGGACTTAGCCGATTCCATGGGCGGGGTCACATATATATGGTGGCTCTCTATCTACCTCTTTTTGACTCTCAACCTTAGACTCTATTTTGTCTACTACTCGGTTGAACTTCCGTGGCGGTTTTTTTTTCGTTTTCGGTTGAATTTTAGTGTTGAGGCGGTGGCATATGCAATGATGTGAATCTATTAATCTTTGAGGCGCGGCGATGATGAAATGTCCCCATACTTGTGAGCGGCTAACGAGGGACGGCTTGTATAACATATACAAGCAACCGATTTAGACGTGATGTGATAAGGATAGTTGGGTACTTCCGAGCCAAATACACATTTTTACACATTTTTTTTATTTTTACACATTTTTTTTGTATTGTTACACATTTTTTGTTTATTTTTGTATTTTTGTATGTACTATGTAAAAAGGAAAATATGTACCTATTTTATCTATTTTTTGTAAATTTTTGGTTTTTTTTGTACCTACTCTATGTAAAATGGAAAACTATATATGTAATCATGAGAGGAATACAATAAATATATTTTGAGATGACTCTGTGATGGCTCTACTACATACTACCGCTGTACTTTACTCTTTCACTATAAATTACTATAATAAAATGCTACGTGTGTTCCCGTAGAATCCAATGGCATCCGAACCAACCGATAAAGATCGTGCAATGGGTGGCGGAGCGAGGAGGATGTGGCCTCCACGTCCGATTCTTCCTCCGACGGTGGATACGTGAGCGAAGAGTTGACACCGGAGAGGCCCGCGGAAGAAACGTCCTACGGAGGGGCGAAATTGATCCGGACCGGCAAACCGAGAGGAGCCCAACACACGGGGTTCTCGAGTGGGACGACTGGAACAAAAACGTAAGTATACGACAAACACAACGTCGTGTGCCTCATGTAAAGTAGGCGACTAATTTTAGTTGTTGTCGCGGACAGTTACCATTCTTTTGCCTCTGGCGTCTAGAGTTTGGTGAAAGAGAGCTCGGTCGGAGGGGCAGGAATCTGGGCCCACCCCCAAAGACCCGGCGACCACCACCTCCAAGAAGTCCAAGTCGGGCTTGAAAAGAGGCGAGCACCGGGAGGCACCCGAAAGGCGAGGTGGTGCGTAATATATTGAGGATAGGCCCGAATGGAGATCCCGCGGAGCCGGAAACTATCGGGGGCCGTCTATAGCAACCGGATCTCCGTTATAGCCAAGGAAAGTGTGCCCATCACTTACCTAGGCGGAGGAATGTCCCGGAGGTGTCGAAGAAGAAGGTGTGGGGGGAGTGAAAGTCCACATTCCATTATCCGGGTACGAGGCAGGATTTAATGAAAAGAAATGCCGAGTATGTGTGGACCGTTGCAAGCAAAGCGCCGCACCTCAAGGAACAATCTCTACACAAACTATGTGCGAAGGGCAAGTCACCACTTCAAGCCTACAACTTCTTGAAGCAACCCGTGCAGGATGAGTTCGTCAACCTTACGACTAACGAAGAGTATGAGGCCAAGTCGAAAATGGGTAAAGAACTCGCAAAGAAGAACGACCTTAGGCACAACCTCGGCATGGTAGGATATTTTGGTCATAAGGGAAAATGGCGGCGGAAAGAAAGGGAGGACGCTGAGAAAGGGATACTGAGAATCCGTTGCTAGACCTTCCTAAGAGGACACGCGATTTCTTGTATGCCCGTCAGCCCAAGAAGCAGAAGACTGACAGCATGTCCAAATACAATGACCCAAAGGTCGACGAGGTGGAGAAGAAGGTGATGCTTGTCAAAGAGGCCAAGGGCGCGGGGAGTTCCAACCTAGGAGGGAGCACGACGAGCTAACCGAGGCAATCGGAAGACCCGAGCACCGTGGCCGAGAAGTTCGGGCCGTGGCTCGAGGTATAGCTTTGGAAGACCATGGATTCTTGGGCATCCGACGCGGCCAACTACCACACGAGGGCGAGGTACAAGGAAAACCTTAAGATGCAAGGCTATGAGGAAGCCATAAAGGACATAGTCGAGAAGAAAATAGAAGAGGTATTAACGACAAGAGGTCTTTTCAACATCCAAGGTGTGAGTACGAGTGCTGGAGCTAGGAAGAACCCAATCGACGATCTCGTCGAACCCGCGGTGGGCAAACTCTATATACCCATTGGCAGGAAGGGAAAGAAGAAGGAGGTGGGCACTGCCGTGGTGTCTGCACCATGGAGAGATATGTTGTACAATAACGAGGCGGTCCCACCCGACTATGCCTTCGTTTATCCGGAATCCATAGAACCGGGCCTTGGTGATGAGGAGATCGATATCCCGGGTGAACAAGGAGAAACAAGTACTCAAGGACCTTCGGGTGGAGAGGGAGTACCTATGGAACAAGGAAGACATTGCCCCTGTGGAAACCGGCGACACCACCTCCGAAGGTAGCACCCCCGCAGCCTCCTCCTTCTCCCGGGTGGTGGTGGCGATGATGATGATGATAACAACGACGATGGTGGCCGAGGTGGTGGAAGTCCTCGTCAGAACCCACCTCCGGAAGAACAGGAAGGAGGAGACGGCGGCAAGACACCCGTTACGGCGGCGCGGCGAGAGGACACCTTCTCCTAAGCGTGACAAGGGGGCTCGCCGCCCTCCCACACCGTTCAAGCGCCCAATGGTCGAGGAGGTTTGAGAAAATGTGACGGTATAGAAACAAAAATACATGGCTAACTTGTACTATGCATTAATTGGTGGCTAATGTAGTTCAATTCCACATGCATAGGATTGTCAACACCGCCTCGGAGCGGTCGGAAGGACGATGAGGTCGAATGTTCCCCCCCAAGCGCCGAAGAAGAAGAAGCTATCAAAAGAAGATGAGGAAGTTCTTGCCCCGACCAACAAATACTTAGATGATAAGGCCGGGAAGGAGCTAGCGGAGAAGGAAAAGGACCTCCGATTGGCTAAAGCGAGAACCCGGGGGCCGTGGAAGGCGGCATTACTAGGTGCGTATATGCGTGATAATCTCAACCAAACTTAGCCGGACATATTACGTATGCGTGCGTAGCTAGAAGATGCTAACGTACATCTCTTACGTATAGGAATTATATACCCCATCGGGCGGGGACAATGGGTCGCCCCGGACCGCCTGAGGCTGGTTTGAGCTTGGCAAGTTCATGGTGGCCAAGGGCCGGCTAATCGAGGAAGAGGAGTGGGACACTCGCGGGTTCCACCGATTATATCGGCATGCGATTGATCGAGGGGTGACAGAGTTCCATTGAGGGGGTTCCTAAAGAGCTCTTTAACTTGGAGGAGGGCATTTCACCGCCAATAGGCTTCGACGAAATGTGGCGGTTGCTACGGCGCCATGACCTCGACCAATCCATTGTCACCCTCTATCTTTGCGTGAGTTTGTTTATGCATTACACGCTCGTACACCACTAATTCTAGCTCTCCGATCCTATAATGACGTGACCACATGTGCTTGCAAGATGTAAGCATTGATAGCCCGAACGAAGAATGAGCCAATTGTGTTTCTATGTCCGGCGTATATAGGCGTGGCGGAAATTTCGATCTTGGATGGAGAGCCAGAGGAACCAAGACCTCAAGAATTTCGGGCAAGGCCGAACAATATAAACACTATGAAAGATTGGCCAATGCAAAAGTTAGAGATGATGGACTACATCCGTAAGTGCATGAAGAAGATCAAACGGAGGCCGGTTGTCTCATTGCGCCCAACATATCAAGTAAGTCAAAAGCAATACTTTTATTTTTTGAACACTTGGAATCTATCTCTAATCAAATAAAATGGTGTAGCATGGCCGGTATAGAAAAACAAAGCACACATTGGCCTTTGGATTACTTGGCTAATCTTCCCTCGGGATGGAGCGGCCCTTATTTGGACTCGTTGTATGATACGCCAAAAGGCCTCTATAAACATTTTGAAGAGGCCCCGGTACCGTAAGTCACGACACTTGTATACTATTTCATACCACAAACTTACGTAAGTCATGACTTTGTGGGATTTCGTGCATGGGGGCTTACAAGGATTACTTGAAAGACCCCGAGTCATTCGATCGGAGGCGTAGAGCATACGCAAAGAAAAACATAAGGACCAAATGAAGATCGGGCGAGATTACGAGGTATATGCAGCATTACTCTCGTTTGCTCGTCCATATTGAATGGTCTCATAATATTCTAACCATTTTACGGTACATATATCGTGCATGCGGTCGCGGTAAAGCGACCTTTTGGCAAGAACCTGTGTGGTTTCTATGCCATGACGTTCATATCCCGCGATGGCGTGTACCGTACTACATGGCGCGGCCGACGAAGAAAACCACGCCACAATTTTGGACGAAAGGCTTGGGCGACATCAAGTTCAAGAAACCTGGTTGGCACCATCCGTAGGGGCGTCGTTGAGGACGTTGTGCTACCTACCGGCAATTTCTTTGACCCTAACGGTGACCTTGCCGTAAACGAGGACTCATGGGAACTACGGGATTTGGAGAAATAAGCTAGACATGAAGGACTATACGTGGGATGGCCCGGAGTTGTAACCTAGCTAAACGTGATTGAGCAATCGATCGTTCGATCGAGTTTTGTAAATTCGATGTGTGGTGGTCACTTTTAAACTCTAAGTGCTTTAATTGAATGTCCATGTTAGTTGAATGTTAAATTGTGATGCATGTTTAAGATTTATGTGAATATTCTCTTATTTTATTATTTAATATGTGGTTTAAATCATAATTTATAATTTTATAATATTTTTGAATTATTTTTTTATTAATCCTGAATTAATTAACAGGGCTTATAACAAAAACCGCCATGGTTAATACATTAACCATGGCGGGCGCATGCGTAACGATGCCCGCCATGGTTAATCTATTAACCGTGGCGGTTTTTGTTAAACGCCCGCCACGATTAATCGATTTTCCATGGCGGGCATGGAGTCGCCCGCGGTTAATCGTTCGATTAACCATGACCCTAGCTCCGTGGCGGATCCGATGCCCACCACGGAAAATCGAAAATGCCCACCACGGAAGTTCATTTACGTAGTAGTGTTAACACTAGTAATAAATCAACACAAGATCAACAATTTTGTAGTCTATTATAGGGGCAACAACCTTTCGAGAAATTATATTTGACATCTAGTCTCATGAGTCCCGGCACTATAGAAAGTCAGCGTGTCACGCCTGGTTTTCCAAAGAAGACCGGACTCCGCCATATGTGTGCCCGGGAAGTCCACACATATAACATAGAGTGAAGATAAATATCGAGAAAACAATGTTTTAAAGCGTAAATATAACTAAACAAACACTCATAATTTATCGAGTAATGCGGAGCGGTTTGCTAAACTTCTTAGGCTCCAATCTCTTCGGGGGACGAGTTGGCCAGGGGGCTCCGTATGCCAAGAACTAGTATCTTCATCCATTCTCTAAGTGACTTTTGCCAACAGGTGAGGTGGGGGAAGTTACAAGAGTGAGTCCATGTCGAACTCGGCAAATATAGCGAGGACAATATCTTATCCATATACCATGATCATTATAACATAATAATGCGAGCATAAACGATAAATTATGGACTGTTAAACAAGCATAGGTCATCATCTTTAATGCAAAGGGTTCCAAGGCCGCTCGTGTCCTTGAGCAAGGCTAATATATCAGTTTAATAAACTCTGTGAGCAGAGGTGTACACTTTCACTGTGAGCCGTGAATTGCCCTTTCGCCCGAGGTAGCGATCCTCTTAACCCACTCCCAAGGTAGGTCGGCAGGGTTCACTATGAAGCCTTTCAACAGGTTCGTCTAACAAGTGGGCGCTAAGTTGTCGATATAGAACCCACCCTTCCTATATGGCACAACAACAACCATAGCCTATACACATATATGTGGACAGGGGGGAGACTATACCCAATTCGGCACTTCCTCCAAACTCGCTAGAAAAGGTCACGTATGCGAGCTAAAACGAGCCATGTGGCCCTCACGGTTATCTTGTAAATCCAGGAGACTCTAGTACGGACAAGTCCACATGTTGCTAAACAATTCACATTTATCATTCAGTGCATAAACATTAATCAAGTCATATGATCATGGTTTAAAGCTAACATATTCCAAAACTATACTTGCCTTTACTTTTGCACCAACTTTCCCATTTTTGCTTACGCACACTTGTCGGTCCTCAACTCCCGGTCTTCAACGCCAATGAACGACTCTTCGTCTACTCGTAGCAAAACACCATGCATACAAGCAAGAAAAACAGAATAAACTAAGAACAATACACCAACAATGATAAAACAAGATGAAAAGTTTATTAGACTGATCTACACGTTGCTACGATCACATAGGCGTAAATATCACGTAAAATCGAGCTAAAACGGATAAGTTATGGATTTTACAAGATTTCCTATAGATGGATAATTAGTTAATTCCAACTACAAAAATTAAATGTTCCAAACCTACTGAACAGTTATATTAACGCATAGAGGATCGAATAACGAATCTAACGCAAGTTGAACGGATCAATTTGGAGTTAAAACGTGAAAGTTATAGGCATTTGAAGGCAGTGGCATTTCTGTAATTAGACTAAACTTATTTCCGATTTAATATAAATCAAATTCGGGATTAAAACGGAACCGGGGACTAGACCGCAATTAAAGGTAGCCACCGAGGGTTGACTCAGAAAACCGACGAGTCGGGGACCTAACTCTAATTACTTTTGAACCGGTTTGGATCTTTTTCGTAAAACCGTAAAAGTACGGGGGCCGATGTAAAAACAAATACGCGGGCGGTGGCGGTGTTGGCTGCGTCGGCCGACGTGGCGGTGATGTGGCGCGTGACGTGGTGGACACACGTGGCTTCGCGTGGCGTGCGCGTGGCGGACGCGTTGAAAGTTCCTAATGGCTAGGGGGGGGTGAATAGCCTATTAAAAATTCTTGCAACAATACTAAGCACCCGGGTTAGATAATAAGATGGCATAGCAAATAAGCAATGCTTCAACTAGCTAAGCAAGCGACAAGTCAATTCTATTGTCTCTAATCCACACAAAGAGGCTACGCCGCTAGTTTACTCCTAGGTGAACAAGCAAGTCTAACTAGTTTACCAACTAGGAGCTAACAAGACTAAGCAACCTAGCACACTACTCAAACTAAGCACCCTAACAAGATATACTACCAAAGTAATACAAAGGAGAGCTAGAGTACAATACCACCGTTGTTGAGTAGAGGTTGTGGCCAATCACCGTGTACAAAGAATCTCCAACGAGCAATGACAATTGACACGATGATTTTTCACCGAGGTTCACGTGCTTGCCAAGACGCTAGTCCCCGTTGTGGCGACACACTCACTTGACGTGTGTTAAGCTTAATGGCCGGTGCCAAAACCCCTATGGGCGCTCAAGCAAACGATCACAAGAGAGGGTCCAACAAGCCACGAGCAATCCACTAGTGCTCCTTTCGCGAATCTCCGCGGGGTAAGGAACGACCCCTCACAATCACCACCGGTGTGGCCTCAAACAAGCTCCACTTGAGCTCAACACCGCCTCTTGCTCCAAGCCGCTAGGGAACCGGGCAAATTCCCAAGAGAAACAAGAATCTCGCGGCTTCTCCAAGAATGAAGTGCTCTAGATGCAACCAAGCAATGCAATGCACTTCTATCACTCTCAATCTCACCAAGAATCCGAAGTTAGAGTTGGGGAGATGAGTGGGAGGAGTATCAAATGCTCACTAGCAAGTTGGAAGCTTCAAATGTGCAAGAGTGAGCCTAAGGAACCAAACCAACCAAGTATATATATATGGCTCCTCTCGAAATGGAGCCGTTGCTCTAAAAAATTTGCTCTCTGCGGGGTGATCGACGCCACCGACCGGAACCACCGGCTGGTCCGGTCGCGAGTCCGGCCCGCTTCCGGTCACTACCGGCAAAGGGTCGGGCCCACAACGGGCACCCTTCCTTTCGGCGTCCGTCACGGATCCGGCCGACACCGGAAGCATCCGGTCGAGTGGTCCGGCCACCGTGTCCGGCAAAAAACCCGCTGCGGGGCTCTCGCCAGACGACCGGCCGGACGCTCCGGTGAGTCGCGTCCGGCCGCACCGGCGCGGCGTCCGCCGCCCTCGGACGATTGCTTCTCCATCTTCTTCTTTGCTCTTTGCTTCAAACTTGTTTCGCCTCTTGCCATGGGTTGCCAACACGTCGAAGATGACCACGTTATCACCAATGTTAGCACGTCAAGATGTTAGGCAAGATCGGTTAGTGCTCTCATGTCCTAATTGCAATATGCAAGTCAATTGGACCTAGAAGCACTTCATGCAAGGATTGTCGCGGCATCCCCTCTTGATAGTCGGCTATCTATCCTATAATGTGATCACACGCTCTATCGTGTCTTGATCACCGAAAGGAAAACCCTATCAAGTATACCTTTGCCTTGATCTCGGGTTCCTCTCAAGCCGATCACCGAGCTTGACGATCCATCAAGTCCACCGATATTGTCCATGTTCATGATCATCATGCTCCTTGTCATCCACCTAATCCTTTCTTAAGTCACACACTTAGAGCAAAGGATTAGTCCACAAGTGTGTCATCAATTTCCAAAACCAAACATGAGATTTCACGCGCGTGGCACCGGCGTGGCGGCAAGGCGGGGCCAGTTGACTTGGTTGACCGGTATCTCGGGATCTAATGCGGGTCGTTGGTTGAGAACGGGACGGCCCGAGGCACTGGCTAGGTTAAGTCGCCGCGCATGAAGCACATCACACAGGCCCGCCGGGCTGCCCGCGGCGGAGCATCGCCGGAGTTTCGCCGGAATGGCGGCCCGGGGCTTGGATGGCCGTCGCGAGGCATGGGGAGGGTAGCGCGCCACGCCGAACGCGTGATGGAGATCAGCGGGGGAAGGCGGAGGCCGGCGCTGGGGTGGAAATCGCGGCGGCGACAGGCGGCGGGCTCGCCGGGGAGGCGAGGCCTGGACGCGGGACGCGCTTAGGTCATGACGGAGTCGTGCACGCGGACGGCGCGCCGCTTTGCGGGCGCGGTGGCGCGCGAAAAATGCGCCGCGAAGGGCCGGGGCGCGAGGAACGTCGTGGCGGTGATGGCCGTCTGGGGCGGCGGCGCCATGGCGGCGAAGAACGTCGGCGCCCGAGGGAGGGAAAAAGAGGGCGGCAAAGGTACCTACGGCTTCCTTACCCGGCCTGCGGTTCGGGACGGGTTCGTCGGTGGGGACACGCCCGGCGAGGGAGATCGAGGTGGCGGTAACGGCGACCACGGGAGGCGAGCGGAGGCTCGGTCGACGAGCTATGGCGCGGCGACGTATTTGCTCGGTGTTCTCCGGGCCGGCGAATGGTAAAGGAGGACTAGGGGATTGCGCGGCCTAAGTAGGCGAGAGAGGTGAGAAGGGGAGCAGCGGTGTGCACGGGTCTGCGAGATCGACGGAGAGCCGGCCAAAGGTGGCCTTGACCGATGCGCGAGGGGAGGGGGTTCGGTCCTCACCGACGCGATGGAAGAGGAGGAGGGCGAGGTGATGCGAACGAGCCGGGGGTGGATCACGCGGGAGCGTCGTCCCGGCCAGCGCGGGGTGCGGGATGCTCGGTCGGACCTGCCGCCGGATCGGAGGAAGGAGATGGTCCCGACATGCGGGCCCCACCGGGCAGTGAGAGAGAAGGCGGTGGCACTGCTGGCTTGCCGGATTGGGCTGCTGGCCTGCTGCTGTTCGGTTGGACTGGGCTGATGCTGTTGGTTCTGGGCTTGCTGGCCGAGTGGGCGGCGGGCACATGTGGGAACAGGCCGTGGCCTGGGCTGTGGTAAGAAAAAGGGAGAGAAGTGAGGTTTCCTTTTATTTCTTATTCTATTTCTTTTCTTATGGCAACATGTGATAAGTAATTGTGTTAAATAACTATATTACCATTTCATGGTTATTAGGATCTAAGCCAAATGTTGATAATATTAGATTGATAAATTTATATAATTTATTTCTTTAATTTATAAGCAAAGCAAAATTGACTCATTTCTAAATTAAAAAGCATTAATTAATCACTCAATAAAAATAATGCGCCGGCATGAATGCAACAAAAATGTTTATAGCCTTAGATAAATTCTATTTTAAATGTAAATATTAATTTCCCTATATTTCATGAGCACAAAAATACATAATTAAACCATTTAGGCTCTAAATCCAAAATTTCCGGGTGTTACACACTGCAGTAGAGATTTTGATTCCAAACACTACCTAATTAGTTCTTTTGATTCTAGTATCTAACTATATCATACAATACTAGTGGTAGTAAAAAAAAAGGTCCAAGAACAAGAAACAAAAACTATATTATGTCAGAAGAGACATATCAAAAGATGAAGATGTGTACCTAAGCGGGCAGCCAAGTCAAGGAGGAGTGGTCTGATGAGTGACCTGAGTCTGTCCAAATGCAAACATCTGTCGAATGAGATTTTGAGTATCTGTTGATGCCTTCTGAGTATTTGTTGTTGTCTTCTTTAGGTTCTCAATCTCCTCAGCTTGTTTCTGAGCTTTTGCCTTAGATTCTTCTGGTTGGGCTTCCAACCTCTGGACCATTTGTCGAAGTCCTGCATATTCTTCCTTCTCAGCCTCCAATCGAGCTTGCAGCTCATGCATCTGTGGTGAAATAGATTTTGGAGGCTGTTGAAGTCCCATGTTACGAAGAAATGTGCTTGACTTTGTCAACACGTACATGGGCAACAATCTCTTTGCAATTCTTTTCCTGCTCAGATGGGTGTTGTCAGTGGGCCATCGTGGGCCAATTTGTAGGCCGAAAGATGACACACTTGCCAATACCTCCAAGCTTGTAGATCAAGTAGCCAGCAGACCGCCTCTTCTTGTCAACATGATCCACGGCTCGTGATGTGTTGGGAGGCATTCGCCCATTGGTGGCCTTGGGCTAGATTCGACTTACAAAGATGGGCGTTGCATCTCTTGCTAGTAGAGAATGTTCGGGGCCATTATTTTGGTCCCCGACAACTACTCTCTCCGTCCCATTGAGTTTGTCACACCCCGGATTACGTGTCATCTTGTTCGATAATTCGTCTTATTCAAATTTTTTGCATAAATATAATTTATTTTGTTATGATTTATTTTATCAATAAAGATACTTAAATATTGATTAATTTATTTTATTATTTACATAAATATTTTAAATAATACGTTATATCAAAATTTGTAAAAGTAAAAAGCAAGGTGGATTAGGAATTAAAGATATAAGAAAAATGAATATAAGCTTGTTAAGTAAATGGTTATGGAAGTTAGAAAAAGAATCCGGTTTGTGGCAAAAAATCATCACTCATAAATATTTGAAAAAAGGCACTATTAGTATTGTTAAACATAAACAAAATGACTCTCCTATGTGGCATGACTTGTTGAAAATTAAAGATGTTTATTTGTTTGGAAGGAAACTAAAAGTGGGTAATGGTCTCAAAATCGGTTTCGGAATGATAGCGGCTATATGATAAACCTCTAGCTATGTTATACCCCGATCTATATCAGATGACTAATCGAGAAAAAAGATATCTCTTCCTGTGGTTAAAAAGAATATTTCTATTATAACTTTCTCCGGATGGTTAGTAGATAGATGGAGAGTTCAATGGGATGAAATAGTTGAAAAGGTTTCACAAGTACAACTTTCGAGAAAATGATGATGTTGGAGATTTGGGAAGAAAAAACTTTTCACAGTCAAATCAATGTATAATGTTTTAACTTCAAATGATTCAGGTACTTATCACAAAAAGAATTTGGAAAAGTAAAATTCCAGTCAAAATCAAAATCTTTCTTTGGCTTATGATGAATAATGCTATCTTGACTAAGGATAATATGATTAAACGAAAATGGCAAGGTGACCCTGTATGCTACTTACTGTCAAGCTGATGAGAGTATCCAACACCTGTTTTTTACTTGTAATATTGCTAAGACAATTTGGGCCACCTTTGCCACGTGCTTTGGAGCTTCTGATATTCCCATCAATCTTAATCAAGCTTGGCTTTGGTGTGATAAATGGTTACCCAATAATCAAAACTGTCATACATTAGGAATTGCAGCAATTTGTTGGGCTATTTGGAAAGTCAAAAACAGTGTTTGTTTTGAGAAGAAAAAGATACAAAATCCTATTTCTATTGTTTGCCATGCTTGTGCCATAATGAGTTACTGGACAGGTCTCTACTCCAAGGAAGAAGAAGGTGCAATCAAAGCCTGGGTAAATACTGCTATTGAAATTGCAGTCAAGCTGTTGACCTAGAAGACGAAAAGTTCATCCTTCACACTCCAGCTGGAAGACAAGACTGGTGACTCAACTGAAGATTGAAGATGAAAATGTTGGATGGTCACGAAGACTCCTTCCTTGTTGTGATTTAAACTTTGGTCTCTCTGCCAGGGCTTCTTCTGTAAGCCGTCGTGTTTGAATTCTTGTATGTCCGGTGTTTGCCTAGAAGTTGGTAACAAACTTGATGGATGCTTGCTGTTGAAGTGCGGTCGCAGGTTTCATATCCTAGGCTTAGACTTCGTTTAGACATTTTCTTTCGAACCTGTCTAAGTTATGATGATCTTGTATCAAACTCTTGGTATTTCCGTTTATAATGGAAATGGGGCTCATCCTCGTTTCAAAAAAAAAAAAAAAAAAAAACTATGTTTCCTTGAACTAAAACTTCAAACTTATAATACTAACAATTGTTTATAATTTTAGGAAATTGTGAAAGTCATATTATTAATTTTATTTTTCTATTAACATATCAAAATACAATTTTTGGAGTGTGATAAAAGCGGACAACTGGGAGTTCTTGCTCGGAGGGAAAATTATAGGCGACATCCAGTGGCGAAAGCTAAAGCAAAATAGTGGGTGGTGCAACTACGGATACAAGTGATTAAAAGGTTTACGAAAATAAGTACCATTAGGATGGTCGAAAAACGTCCAACAGACACAAAATATCCATCTTCGCCAAATTGATAGGGTGGACCCGCTATACGCCACACCAGCTGGTCACCATTGAGTGCATCGTGGCGCCCCTTGTGGCGCTAGTGCATGTGGTGTGAGAGCCACAATGGGCGACCAACAGGGCTATGAGTGCAATATGTTATTTTGAGTAGTTATTTTCAAAATATTGGTTTAAAAATGATTGTTTTTTAAAAAAAATAACAACAAGGCAAGCATCAGATATTATGGCATGTCTGTGCATAACTAAGGTCTTGTGCGGCACAACTCCACTTCATTGGTGAAGCCATTTTGAGTGTTAGCTCTATAAACAGTTCCATTGGTGAAGTTGGAGCAGTTTTAGTTAACCGTTTGACAAACATAGAGTTTATTAAAATATGCTCTCACTTAATGCAAGGAACACCAGGGCAAGGTGAAGTCAAATAAAACCATCATTTTGTTTTTGCTCTACCTCACCTCAAACCTCTTTGATAGCACAATTTAAGGGGTTTAGTGGGTAAAGCCGTTTTGTCCCGTTTGACAAAAAAAAAAAAAAAAAGGCTCGTAAAGCTGGTGAAGCCCGATATGCTTGACTGTACAGAGCCGTCGGTCTCCTCGACGTTATATGCTTGACTGTACAGAGCCGTCGGTCTCCTCGAAGTTAGAGGGTCTTCTACCGTGGCCAAAGGGATAACTGGGCATCGTCATTAGAGGGTCCACCACTTTTTTATTGCTCAAATTTAATCTAGAAAAATGATGATCTCTCAGTGCTGTTTGCTCCACATCTTTTTCGGGCGCCTCTATAGGCATCCGAGCCTACATGGCCCGGTAGGGCTAACAGGCCATGCTGGTGTGCGTTGTTGAGCGTGTTCTATATACGAAGTGAGCAACAATCTTAGAAATCTTAGCAACAATCTTAGAAACTTCGTCATTGTTGCACAGTCACGCAACAGTTTTGCAATCCGCTATTAGGTCCGCTGCCTTTTAGTTTTTGTTCAATTAGAACGCAGAAAATATTTTATTTTGAAAAACGTAGAAAGCATGAAAAGGTACGGTCGAGATCAGATGGCATACTTACTAGACACGGAGACAGTGTGGGTGTGTGGCAGCTTCTTAGCATCTTTTGGCAGCTTAATTATTGCGCTACTGACGACGATCGTTTCTTTTTTGGACTTCTGTTGGCAGCTTATTGTGCTACAACCACGATCGCCACCATGGTGGCATTCTTCGTCATTCGCCTCTACTTACTTTTGTACCGCGTCATTGTACGTGTGCTTCACTTTCCCACGACGAGGGCCCTACGATAAGGCTATATATAGCCTCCCCCTCCGATAAGGCCAGCTATAGCCCTCTCTTCCTTTCCTTCTCACAGTATCTCTCCAGCTGCGTGCTGCTCCTGTTTCTTCTTCGTCTTCCGCAGCCGACGCCAAGATCTATACACTTCTTGCGGCCAGTGATCGAATTACATCATGGCAAACCTGGCCATTCTGCTGGCGGCGGCGGTTGCCCTGTTCGTGAACGCCATGTTCATCGCGGCCGTGCTCCACTGCCGGTTCGACCCGAGGGTGACGCTTTTCTACGTCTCCTCGCTGCTGCTGTACACGGCGCTCTACTTGTGGCGCCGGCTCCGTGCGGAGCGCTACCACCGGCAAGCCCTGCTCCGTCGCGGCCTCGGGTACGCGGCTCTTGGCCTCGCCGCCTTCCTCTCGGCGCTCTTCTTCTACAGCTACAGCTTCGCTGCCCCTGTTGGCATTCCGGTGACGGTGGCCGTTGCTGCGTGGGTCCTGCTCGCGGTGCCCGCGGCTTACTGCTTGTACCGCGTCATAGTGCTCCACCTGGACGAGGAAGATCAAGTCCACGTGGGGCCTCGAGTTTGACTACCATCAATATATTGTACTCCCTCCGTTTCAAATTATAACTCGTATCTACATATATTATGCATAGTGTCAGCTACCACAATTAGGGGTACCCAAAGCACTCTACTAGTAGAGAGGCTCTCCCCGAAGTAAGGCAAGGCATAAAGACC
The DNA here is from genome assembly GCA_015847255.1 of Hyparrhenia diplandra. NCBI lineage: Eukaryota > Viridiplantae > Streptophyta > Magnoliopsida > Poales > Poaceae > Hyparrhenia > Hyparrhenia diplandra. The sequence continues at coordinate 551,321 of JADLZK010007563.1, forward strand.
CTAAAGTCTTAAGTGCCGAGGGCCTACGGGCCCACGACAAATTTGCGACCCACCTGAGGTTGCCTTGATCAAGAAGACGAACTGCGATTCGCCCGAGGCCCCCTCGGGCCTGAGGGAAGCCTTCCGATTCGCCCGAGGATGCCTTGACGCGAGGTTGATACCCCGTTTCGCCCGAGGCGACCCTCGGACATACCCATCGGCAGAATACCCTCGACCAACGACCCGACTGGAGAACGTTCGCATTAAATGCCCTCTGGCATCCTCGATCCCCGCCAAAAACTCAGGATCCTCGCAGGGCTCGACAAGACCGGTGACACATCCTACCTCTCATCGTGATGATTATGCCTCGGAAATGATCAACCAACACAGTGCTCACCACGCCGTGTACCATTTCAACCACTGTGACAAGAACCCACTGCTACGTCAACTCGCACGCCCATACCAGCACCCCTCGGACAAAGAGGCAAATATACCGAGGCACCCTTGGACACTGTTCCAAGAAACCTCGGGCACCACTATAGGACTCGAGGTAGGCCTCGTCCGAGACCCTCTCGGGGATCACCAAGCCTCGGCACCCCACCAAGTCAAAGTTGCAGGGAGTTCTGTACCTTCCACATGATTACCACGACGCCTGTCTACGTCACGCCAAGGACGAGAAGTATCAAGGCCACTCTTCTGCCTCGTCGCTACAGGGAGCGCTACAGGGCTCGGACACGTCCTCTCCCATCACGTAGAAAAGCTTGTAACCAGGGTCTCTCCCTTGTGCTTATAAAGGGGAGCCTAGGATATGATGTAGGCAGGCACTCACGCCTCGCTCCACGCCCAATATTGGTACTAGACTCAACCAATCTCCCTCTCTCACCTGCTTGTAACCTCCTACTGCGAGCACATCTGCTTGAGATAATACAAGATCACGTGACGCACTGCACATAGGCCTTACTTGCCCGAACTAGTATAAATCTCTTGTGTCCATCTCGTGCAACCATCAGGTTTAGGGAGCACGCAACACTTATTCACTTGTTGGTATACCCCAATTTTCTAAACACCGACACATAGCAAAATAGATGTACAAAATAGTCAAAGCGACTTATAATTTGGATTACTACCTCCATCCCAAATCGTATGTCATTCTAAGAATCTTGTAGAATCAAAGCATATCAAATTTGACCAAATTTATATAATAAGATGATAACATTTCAAATGTCAACTAAGTATCATTAGATTCTTTATTAATTATATTTTCATAGTATACATCATAAATCTTTATATTTTTTTCTATATAATTTTGGTCAAATTTAAAATACTTTTGACTCTCTAAAATTTGTGAAATGACTTACAGTTTGAAATTGAATGATTATGTTTTTTCTTATAACTAGCAAGAAGCTAGATATATTATTCATAAAGGTTTATTTGTCCTCCAGTTATTGTTACCTACTCAGCAGAGTATGGATGATATCTTTTGTATTTAAGCTCCTTTTGTTGTTAGCAGTGTCGTATATATATTTGATGGGTGTGTATATTAAAGAATTGAAAATTTTTAATTAACCTTATTAATTATTGGTAGTTGTCTATTTTATCCTCGCACCTATAAAATCAGTTATTCTACAACTTAAACTATTGAAAACCATCTAGATAACCCCGAGGTGATCTTATAGGTGGTTTTCGCTGATGTGGCATATTAAAAATTCTAAATAATCCCCTAGCACGTGGTTGGGTACATAATTCGTTCAACTATAAAGCGTGATGTTGTAGCCTTTAAAATATCTCATAATGTTCAAATGTCCCCTACATCTCCACGGATGGTCTTATAGTCACACATGCTTGCACGCAGGTCTATCGGCTGCCTCTGAACTCCCTTCTAGGTTTGCACCGCCGACCCTTTCTCTCACTCCACCTCATGGCACTACTCGACAACATTGTGCTCACGCACTGCATATTTGCCCTTGTCATCAGGCCCCCTCTCGCTTTCTCCTCCTAAAACACACAAGGATGGGCGGATGGAAAGTGTGGGAGGGCAGGATGATGAGGGTGCATTTGTGGTGCTACGACAGGGATGGTATGGCATGGGGGGTCTCTGATAATCCCTACTCGGACTCCCGGCCGCCTCCCTAAAATGATTTCGAAGGCTGGCATTTTCTTGGAGCCCCTAACAATTTGCTGGGACAGTCATAGTTAGGTGTGTGCCCAAGCAATTCAACTCAATTAGTTTTTGGTATGTCTCATAAATTGATTTTTTAGCAGTGCATAGGTCACAACTCAATCAAATAGACCCTATAGATTTGTCACATAGAACTTAACACACTATATACTGATGCCCTGGATCGGCTTTGATACATTTTCAATGGGTTATCCTAGATTGGCTTCAATATGCGACAGGAAAATGCCTCCCGACCCACCCGACCCTCCCATTGGCGAGGGCGCATTTGCCGCACGTGGCCGTCGACCATCTCCCACCTGCAACCTCCCCCTCCCAGCCCGGATCTGAGGCTCCCCTTGGGCTGATCTATACATCCATGGTGTCGGCGGAGGTGCTCTGGCGGCTCCTCGGCTCGCCACGCCTTTCCGGCCGCGCCTCCCTTCTCCCCCCTCTCGGCCTGGGGCCGTGCGGCTGCTGCGGTGGCGGATGGGGGAGCCGGACGAGGTGGAGGATGAGGAGTGCGAGTGCGTCGTCGCGCGTCGCTTCCTACCGGGACGGGAGGCCCGGGGCGCGGATCGGCCACGACCAAGACGTCGATGGCCGGGGCCGAGGTGTGCGATGGAGAGGTGGATGGCCTCTCCCGGGAGCTCTGCTGCCGCGCGTGGGCGGCGCGGGCGCTGCCCGGTTGGCGCTGCTTCGTGGCGCGTCGTGGCCCGTGGAGTGCACGCCGCTAGCTTCCACATCCTCCACCTCCCGGTGGGGGCATCGGTCCTCCTCCAGCGGGACCATCCGCTTCCCCGTCCCGCCCTCTCCCGCTGCGGGGCGGGTGCCACCGCCACGGGGGGCCCAGGCATGGAGGACCACCTGGCCGGTGGCTAGACCCGTCGAGGCCACGGGGTGTGGCTTCCGGTGCGGCAATGGCGCTCCAGGCCGGCCCTCCCAAGAAGAAGAAAGCGCGCGGCCGCACCGGCCGCCGCAAGAAGAAGAAGACCTCGGCGGTTGGCGCAATGCGGCCGTGGCTACCACTCTGACTCCGTCCTCGCTCACTACCGCCAACCGAACGGGACGGCGCGCCGTGATCGTGGCCGCCCTCGGGCCCCGGTCAAGCTGCGTCCCCGTCCACCAACGACTAGGTCCGCGGGCGCCGAGCGGTCGCAAGGCGTCTGACGCATCCCCGCCCACCGCCCTAGGTCGCGGGCGCAACACGGCCACAAGGCGGCGGGACACACCCGTAAACCTCGGCTAGGACCCCACCGACGTGCCTCGCCCCCAAACCGTCATGGGCGGCGGGGTCCTCCTCGATGGCGGCCGCGGGCATGGCCCTCCATTCGCCCACACCGCCCATGGCTGTCGCGGGGCTGGTCGGGTCTTCTTTAATTGCCTCTCTCAATGAGCATGTCCATGCGCTCCGCACCTCCCGATCGCGTTGCTCTGCTTGCCGCCGCCGAGGCATCGGGCAACGTCGCTACCGCATTTGAAGGTGCGAATGTCGGGGCCAAGTGCGGTCGTTCGGCCAAAGCGTGGCGGCCCCGGGCCTCAGCGGGCGGCGGGGTTATGCTCGTCGTTCTCGTCGGGGCGGCGCCTCCGGGCCTTCTACCGGCCTAGACCAGCGACCACGGTGTTCGGCACATCGCCTCAGGATTGGTGGATGTTGTCCGGTGCCCGCGTCCGTCGCCCACGCCATACGGTCGGCGACCCCATCGCGTCACCTCGTCGTCGTCGCTGCGCCGGGAGGCCTCGTCGTAGCAGGGGGCTCTTGCAACATCGTCGGCGGTGCGGAGATGTGCCACGTTGAGCCCCTAGCTGGTTTTTTGTGGCCTCCCCGGCTCGGGCTTGAGCCGGGGACGAGGGCTATGGAGCCCCTGTTGGGTGGACCCAATGCTCGATGAGCTCGCGGCCTCCCTCGTCGAGCCCATGCCTTGCTCTCGGCGGTCGGCAGTGTTGGTGGATCCCTTGTCGCCGCCACACTTGGGTGCGGCTCGGCTTCACGGATGCGGGCGTGTCGGAGGTGGCTAGTGTGGTCGCCCATCGTCGATGGGTGCTACCGGCGCCTCTTGTTCTTGGACCAGCTATGTGCGGTGACGGTCCAACCGCCTTGTTGATCATTTGGACACCCGGCGGGGCGGGGAACCCGTCATCGGTGCTGTGACATTTGTCACCTTGCAGGGCTTCCCGGTTCCCTTCAACTACCTACCTCGGGGAGCCAGCGGTTGAGTCCACCCCAATCCGGCGTGTCTCGCGTAGGGTCAGCCCGCCGCTGGAGCCCTGACGGAGTGTGCGCATCGCGGCGTTGTCTCACCGTCGTGACCGAAATACGGAGATTTAGGCCAAGAGGGTCTTGCTCAGGAAGTGGAGGCCGGCCACGGACCCTCCCTCGCCGGACGTTCCTGACAATAGCTACACCGACAAGTTCCACGGCGTCTTCGGGAAGCCTCTTTCCCCCTCCAAGCGGGCCACCATGAAGGCCGCCATGTGTGAGTTGTACCCGATGTGGACTACGCCTGACTAGCAGGGTGCGTTTTAGCTCTTTGATCGCACAATCTTTGTTAATCAAACCAGTGTACGTTCCACCGCCTTGTGGTGCCTTGGCTGTGTTGTACCCCATCACTAATGGCAACTTCGTTGTAAAGTTATGTAGGGCGTGTTTGTATTTTTTAGAATTTTTGATCACTCTCTTCTCCTTAATGAAATACGCGAAGCATAAAAACATGTACGTAGGAAGGTGTTAGTTGGAAGAGAGTGCCGTGCCGTACCGTACCGTACTGCGTGAGCTAAGAATAACTGTAGGTGCACGGCCATGGGAACGCACGGTGGCGCGATCGATCGGCATTTGTTCTCTATCGATGGACACGGCAGAAAAAAAAAAAAAAGGAGTATTCCCCTTTAACTGTTTGTAAATAGTAATCCACTTTACTAAGAGGCTTTGCTCGTCGTGCCAAGCAAACCAAACTGTTGATTTTTTTTTTTTTTTTTTAAACTCGAACCAAACTGTCGAATTAATCCCCCTCTTTCGTCACTCTTGCAATAATTTCACGACGCAGAGCAAGAGTTGCGCAGGCCGGCAGCCCACACTTGTCGTGAAACTGAAGGGCCCTCAAACGCTCCCACGGCCTACTACAGCTTTCTAACCGATTTAGCGGATATGAAGGAAAGCGAGCGCCGGCCCGTCTACCTGCGGCCCAGTCCGCGTGGCGTCGTCAGGCCGTAAACACTAGCTCTTCATGTCAAGCAACCCACACATCGACATTTATGCTTGCACGCTGATTTGCTAATTGCTATGCTAATAAAAAAAAAAATCGATGACTTCTACAGTAGCCGTTCCCGCAGGTTCAGTGACACAACCATATACACCAAAATTACCATATGGTGCTGGTGAGTTGTAAAATCCATGCTTCAACACTTTAATATTACCAAAAGATGCATCCATTAAAGCAATGCTTATTCAAAAATAGCTAAGACTTTTTTTAAAAAAAAAAAAAAAAATAGCTAAGAGCATTTATAAGCAAAAAAAAAAATAGTGGTCGAGGATTCAGATATTACTAGAAAACCAGGCGCAGCGCTGCGCAGGTCTTTTAGCACCCAGCCAGTATGACCCGTAGTTGTTAAGGTTAATTTCATAGCGGCCAGTGTATGGGTCGTAGTTGTTAAGGTTAATTTCACAAAGGAAATGTTTCGTGAACAAACATGGTAGTGCTGCCAGTGGACTTGCATGTCTCGTGCTTATTAATGAAGATCTTATATCTGAGTACTTGGCTTAATGAACCAAGTCTATATACATGTAATGCACATGTGCAAAAGTTCATTTGGAGAGTTGATGCAGGAGGTAGTAGCCAAAAAAAATGGAGAGTAAAGAAATTGTCATGTACTTGTTCGAGGTTTCTGCTTGTGCTCTCACGTTTATCCCAAATCCTGAAAATTTAAATGTAGTAGTAGTAAGCAAGAAGACTGAGTTTTAAATAATTGAAGTATAGAAAAGGATATATGGTACTCGATCTTTTGTGATAGAAGATGATGGTCCCTATGGTAACCCCTTCTAGTAGCTTTTGTAGATAGTATAACTGATTAATCATGGTTACTTGAAAGCATAGACCAATAGTGTCAGCACTCTTGTTGTCTAAAATACATACAACAAATGTAAACTTATATATGACTATCTTTTTTTAAAAAAAAAAATTGTACGTGTTCAATTGTATGATGTATCTACTTGTAATTGCATGCATCATCTTCTAGTTTTTTTATTTAAAAAAGAGAAATCAAAACTGAGAGGAATAGGGATACAGGCTACTGCAAGGAGGTAGCAACCTTAAAAAAACAGCATTGGTAATCAGGATTTAATCTGAAATATTAGATTTAGATTTGTTAAACCTAAACTTACAACAGCAAACACAGGGATATATTAGAATGGTAAGACCTCTCAATTCAAACCTTGGGGCAAGTTATAAGTTGATCTAATTCAGATTGCAATAAGCATAAATTGCATATAAAGAATTTCTACCAAGTTGAACATAACAAATGACACCACACCTAAGTATGCCAGATTTTGAATCATAGTTAGCACTGAGAAATAGGGAATTGATTGTGATAATATATCCAAGTAACACCTAACACACATTGAGAATTATAAGTCTGTACTCACTGGAGTGAATCATTATCTGCAGCAGATCAAATTAATCAAGGGGCTACAAAAGCTTGTGTCTCCTGTTAAAAGGTGAAAGCAAAATCGTGAAATAAGATCATTTACCAAACTCATAGGGAGACTATCAGGGCAAGTATGGCTGTATGGGAGGGCAAAGATCAAACTGGAACCACTTGATATGATAATCACCTCACCTGCTCGATTGACGCCAACGTCCTATTCTTCACAGCCACACTACAAGAACAGAGATTTACCAGTTCTAAAAAAGGATGCAGGTAAACTCCCATTTCCCTTTCCAGTTGGTGCTAAACAAGCCAAGCGAAAGGAACATAGAGAGGTCCTCACCGAGCATCGACATTGAAATATCATAGCCAATCCAGTGGTGGCCATTCTGCGTCAAATGTCTTGCCATTAAGCCTAGAACCACATCCTGGTAATCACAGCACACAAAGTCATCGTAGGTAAACATATATTTAAACATAGATGTCTTCCAGTTGCCATAACCGATCGCATTTAAGAGCTCTCACAGCAAGTATTTTTGCTCTACCAAAGCAGAAAAGTTTCTGTTGTTCTAGACAACGCGATATGCCATACAACAAGCTAGCTAGGGTTCCAAGTGTTAGAACAAAAAGATCACTAGCAGTGTGATCCAGACGGGTAAACCATAGTAACAAGAAGAACAGCCCTAATACAAGATCTCTTGACAAAATAAAACTTAGAGTTCTACCATCGGAAGACTGGGCGGGCGCGATGGTGCTTGATCCGGTGGCGGGGCGGCGGGGGCGGATTCGCCGGCTCGGCCCGGCTCCGGCGATGGCGTTGGCGTTGGGGTCGACCATCGGTGCGATACGGTCGGTGCGATGGCGGCGGCGGCGTCCGTGGAGGTGCTTCCCGTCAGCGGCTGCGCACCCTCGTAGATCGGATTAGGGTTGTAGGTGGGGATTGAATGGCGGCTGTCAAAGAACTTCGTGAGCAGTGCGAGGTCCCCACCCCTGTTTATATAGCGCAGATTGTGACGGGGGCCCTCCAACCATAAATGGGTTGGGCGCCCGATCGATCGCGCGAGGTCAAGGCCCAAGTTGGTCCGTTGGGCCCAACTTGGGATAGAGATCAATCTAACATTCTCCCCCTTGATCTCATCTTACACTTTAACCCTTAAACCTTTACTTTGAACTTTTACTTTGAACTTTCACTTTACTTATTCCATATCAGATTTGTGCATAGAACATGCTTTATCGTCACGGTCCTTTGCCGATAGATTTCCACGGCTACAATACACATCTCAGTGCGAAACAAATAAAACTTTAACTTTGGGCCCTTTATAATTGTCAGGGGAATCATAGGCTTTCCGTTAACCCCATGCGGCTACGTGTTCCTTGAACACGTTGGGTGGGTAAGCCTTTTGTGGCGGATCCGCAAGCATCCTTTCGGTGCTTATATGCTCAAGATTTATAACGTGATCTGGATTTTCTCCTTCACAACATAGTACTTTATGTCAATGTGTTTGGCGGCACCACTTGACTTATTGTTGTGAGCATACTCTATTCTTTGGATTATTATCACGGTATAATGTCATTGGTCCATGGATGTCGTCAACCACTTTCAACCAGGGTAAGAATTTCTTTAGCCAATTCACCGCCCCGTTGCCTCATAGCACGCTACAAACTCGGCATACATAGTGGAGTTTGTAGTAATCTTTGTTTAGAGCTTTTCCGCGATATTGCTCCCTTTGCGAGGGAAAGTAAACACATATCCGGATGTAGACTTTCTATCATCTCCTCGCATAATCAGTCCGAATATCCCAAAATCTTTAGGGAATCGGATCTTAAATACGTTAACATGAGGCCTTTTGTTCCTTGCAAATACCGTAAAACTTTCTTTACCAATTCCGGTGTTTGGGACTGGATTACTTTGGAATCACGCCAAGTAACCCGGTTACATAAGCCAAGAATGCGGGCGTGTACATACTTGAGCGTCTTTGTAAGCTTCCGACGGTGAAGCATATGGAACCCTTTTCATTTGCTCGAGCTCATATTGGTTCCGGGACGAAAATCCCCATATCTATCGCCCTTGACTATAGGTGCGGTGAAGGTCTACATTTATGCATCTTGAATCTCTCTAAGACCTTTTCAATGTATGCCTTTTGAGGCAGTCCTAATACCCCTCTTTTTCTATCTCGGTGAATTTCTATGCCCAAAACATAAGATGCTTCACCAAGATCCTTCATATCAAACTTTGAGGGACAAAAATCTCTTTGTCTCCTGCGGTAGATTCATATCACTACTTGCAAGTAGAATATCATCCACATACAAGATTAGGAAAATATATTTCCCATTTTTAAACTTTACATAGACACACGGTTGTCCTCGATATTTGCTTTAAACCCAAAATTCTTTATAGTTTTGTCAAACTTCAAGTTCCACTTGTCTTGAAGCTTTGCTTTAAGCCATAAATAGATTTCTTTAGGCAACATCCCATCTTTTCTTTACCTTCCCCGACAAAACCCTTAGGGTTTGTGCCATGTAGACATTTTCTTCCAAATCTCCATTTAGGAATGCCGTCTTTACATCCATCGATGCAACTCTAAGTCAAAATGTGCCACCAATGCCATTATTATTCGGAAAGAATCTTTACATGAGCCCGGAGAAAAAGTCTCGGTGTAATCGATTCCCTCTCTTTGCGTAAAGCCTTTAGCCACGAGTCGCGCTTTTATATCTTTCTACCTTCCCTTGGGAGTCACGTTTTATTTTGTAGACCCATTTCTGACCCTCTTTGTTTTGGCTCCTTTAGGAACTTCCGTTAGGTCCCAAACATCATTGGAACTCATAGACTGCATTTCTTCTTTCATGGCTTCTAACCACTTTTTATGCGTGAATGCTACTCATGGCTTCCTCATATGAGGCGGGTTCACCTTCCATATGAAAATCTTCAATATTATAAACCTCATAGTCATTAGGTATAGGTGACCTTCGACTCTTTGAGACCTTCTAGGGGCCTCCTCATTTTGGCACCTCTTACGTTTGAAATTTTGGTGTTGCTCCCCCTCATACGTGGTAACATCTTCATTAGGTTTCTGATTAACGGGTTCCTCATTCTCTTGTTGTTGTTACCGCGGGAGGAACAACAACGAGGGTTCTTGCACCGCAATGTCTTGCATTCTTTGGTGCGTAAAACTGTAATTCGAAGAATGGCTCTTGAATTATAGGATTGGGCACGCACACCCGCTTTTCTTCAAGATCAATCTTTCGAGCTACCATGCTCCCCTTATCGAGTTCTTCCTCTAGAAAAATAGCATGTCTTGTTTCTACAAACTTTTGTAAGTCTATCGGGGACGGTAGAAGCGAAAACCTTTTGACCTTTCGGGGTAGCCAATAAAATGGCAACTCTTTGTTTTTGGGATCAAGCTTTCCAATATTTGGGTTAAACATTTTAGCCTCGGTGAGACACCCCCCACACCGGATGATTTAGTGAAGGCACCCTTCACGTCCCACAACTCATACGGTGTTTTTGGGCACCGATTTGCTTGGTACTGTTGAGAATATGGATGGCGGTTTTAATGCCTCCATCCCGCAGACTCAATGGTAATGTGGAGTAACTCATCATACTACGCACCATATCCATCGGGGGGTGCGATTACGCCTTTCGGCTACTCCATTTTTTGAGGTTCGCGCCGGCGTGGAATCTTTGGGCAACTATACCATTCTCTGAAGAAACCTTGCAAAGGTCCGGGAACTTGACCATACGGGGTATGCGAGCCATAGTACTCCCCCCGCGATGCAGTGGGACTACTTTAATCTTTAAGTCGTGTTGATTCTCAACTTGACTTTAAATATTTTAAATTTATCCAATGCCGATCTTTCTTTAATTGGATAAATATAGCCAAACCGGGAGTAGTCATCTGTGAATGTAATGAGCGAGTCATAGCCATCCACACTCTTTACGAGGAAAAGGACCACAAATGTCGATTATGAATGATCTCTAATATTCAAGGCTTCGTTTGGCGTTCTTTTTTAATTTGCTTTACATATTTTCCTTTTATGCAATCTATGCATTGCTCTAAGTCGAGAACTCCAAAGGAGGAAGAATTTCATTCTTAACTAGTCTTTCTATTCTCCCCCTCGAAATATGGCCCTAAGCGGCGATTGCCATAATTTCGCCCGTTGCGATTGGAGTTCGCTTTCTTTTTCTACTTTCATTTGTAGACGAGGATACGCTATCATTCACATCACATATGGAATTCACTTTTTCACATAGCGACAACATATACAATTCGTCTTGTCGATGGCAAGACCAACAAAAATATCTTTAAATAAAATGACACACTGGCCATGTCCAAAATTACAGGTGAAACCTGAATCATCCAACTTTATAACACTTATTAAGTTTCTTTTCAACGTAGGAACATAAAAAACATCTTTCAAAAGTAAAAGTGTAGCCATTGGGTAACTTTAGAGCAACATCTCAATGGCCTCCCTTTGCGGCCTCCACTCCATTTGCAACACTAATGGAACTTTCTCTTTTTAGCGTAGTTCTCGTCGAGCGGAATCCTCAGAAGGAATTAGCAACATGAATAGTTGCACGAGAATCAATAAACCATGTAGACTTTGAAAGCGTACATACGAGGGATTCATTTACAAATGAAATAATGTTCTCACCCTTCTTTGCCATTATTTCCTTTTAAGTATTCGGGCGGTTTTTCTTAATGTGGTGAGGATTACCACATTTGAAACAACCATTTCACCTTCTTTGTTGGCCTTCTTTGTGGGACTTCTTGCCGTGGCTTTTTTTTATTCTTTGTGGCCTTGGATGCATAGGAGCCTTCTTTGCGGGAGAGCCGGGGATTAAAGGGCTTTTTACCCTTGTTGTTGTTGTTGCCCTTTAGGTAGTTCGGTTGACCACCAGGCGGCCCTTAATCCTTAGCTCCTCATCTACACCTTAATGCGTGTGAGCTTGTCTAAGTCCCACTTTTCGGGCTGCATGTTGTAGTTTGTCACAAGGTTGTCATACTCTTTGGGCAAGGAAGCAAGAATAAAATGAATAAGGAGTTGAGGGTTAATCTCCAAATCCATTCCACTCGGCTTGTTTGCCAAATGACCCATTCTATGAATGTGATCACGTATGGAACCACACAGTGTGCTTTTCATTTGTCAATTGCTTGAACAAATGTGTGGCATACATCTTGGAGGAACCGATGGCGGGTTTTGATCCTCTCAAGATACCCTTTTTGCGATCTCACACTTTGCAATTGAGCACGAAATGGAAGGCTCAATTGTATTTAAGATCACAAAGCACAACAAATCTTGTTGGGCTTGATCCATTCATCATGCTTTAAGTCATAAGACTCCTTTTCGGAAGCAAAGTCCGCTTTCTTTGTGCCCATGCATCATCCTTTGTCGGTGGTCGCCCTCACCAGGCGCCACGAGGTGTGGGACACGGTGTAGAGAGCACCCACTCAACGTCGACCAATGAAAGGCAAAGTCAATCTTTTTCTTCCATTCGGATAGTTGTCTCCTTTTCGGGTGCGGGATCTTATCGATCATGCCCATCAAGGAGGAACGCACTGAAATTAAAATGCCATAGAAGTGAGAACAATTAAACAAAATAATAATTGCCATTATAGGGAACACTTTATGCATTAAATCTAAATCACCGTTGGGCAGAAATAGAAGTAATACATGCTCATTATAACACTGTTATTATCAACGTTGGTCAGAAAAATAACAATATTATAACCATCTCAAAACTTTAATTCTTAAAATCAAATTCTCGGATTGGTTGAATTTAATTAAAAGAAATAATAAACTTTATCATGCATGGCGGAAACATTAAAACTTTCATAATCCAATTTTCCAGAAACTTTACTGTACTTTACTCATCACAAAATTATCGTTGGACAAAATTTGTAACAAGATTTGAATCACTTTTCAATTCAAATTGCATCAATTTAAATAAATATCAGTTTCTGGAAAAAAGAAAATGAAAAACGACACTATTCACTGCTGGGCCGGGGCAAACCAAGCGGCCCAGCCAGCCTTTCGGCCCGCGGCCGCCGCGCTCGCGCCCCGCATGGGCAAATGCTCGCGCGGCCCAGTAAAGCAGGCGGAGTGCCCGCGGCCGTCGATTCTAGGGCAACGAGATCCGACGGTCGTCCTTAGTTTTCGCTGGATCAAAACCCTGACCGACCGGACCCGACTGAAACCCTAGGTTCATTTCGATTTTTCCCCAACCCTTCTCACCACCAGAGCGGCGGCAGTAGCGATGTGGCCGGCAACCGGCGGCCGGCGGCGTCCGCGAGGAGGGAGCGACCCTCCCCGCGTGACTCCAGCCAGCGCGCCACCTTCTCCCTTCTCTCCCCTTCCGTGTCAGTCGTGCAGCGCCACCACGGCGAGCCACGACGTCGTCCGGAAGAAGAAACCTGTGATGGCGCCGCCGCGGAGCTCCTCGCCGGTGCGCGCGCTCGCCGGTGGTTGAGCGCGTCGCCGTCGATGAGCCTTGCGGTGGTGCCCTTTTCCGCGCAGCGGCGGTAAGGAAAGACCGGGTAGGTCTCCTCTCTTCTTTTAGGGTTAGGAAATCGATTTGCCATTTCTTTTCCGATCCGACATGGATCGGTTGATTTGCAACTTTGCCGATCTAAATCGGTGTGATTTGTTTTCCTTTACCCGATCCCAAACAGTTAGGGTTAGGGTTTTCTTTGCCGATCCAGACCGGATCGGTGGTTTAGAGACCATTCCCGACTAGATCCACTACTAGACCGGCTCGATGATACCATTGTTAGAACAAAAAGATCACTAGCAGTGTGATCCAGACGGGTAAACCATAGTAACAAGAAGAACAGCCCTAATACAAGATCTACTGACAAAATAAAACTTAGAGTTCTACCATCGGAAGACTGGACGGGCGCAGTGGTGCTTGATCCGGTGGCAGGGGCGACGGGGACGGATTCGCCGGCTCCGGCTCCGGCTCCGGCAGTGGCGTTGGCGTTGGGGTCGGCCATCAGTGCGGTACGGTCGGTGCAGTGGCGGCGGCGCGTCCGTGGAGGTGCTTCCCGTCACTGGCTGCGCACCCTCTGTAGATCGGATTAGGGTTGTAGGTGGGGATTGAATGGCGGCTGTCAAAGAACTCGTGAACAGTGCCGAGGTCCCCACCCATTTTTATATAGCGCAGTGTGACGGGGGCCCTCCAACCATAAATGGGTTGGGCGCCCCGATCGAGGGCGCGAGGTCAAAGGCTTAAGTTGGTCGTTGGGCCCAACTTGTGATAGAGATCTTACATGCGATTGATAACCTTGTAGGTACCGAGCTGAAGCTATTGTTGGAATGGCGTGCTTTAACACAGGTAAGCGTAGTCATGGGTTAGTTCAAGCTATTCTACTCCTGCGCCACCATCGGCCTGGTCTCCTCTTCTCAGTGGTGGGTCTCCAGGGGGCGTTGCACAGAACCTGGACGTACGGACACAATGCTTAACTTACTTGATGTTGATGCTTAGTGGTGTCTCCAAAGGAAAATCCTAAAACGTTAATGGACTATTCTTTGGGAAGCCAGACCTTGGTTTCTTCCAATTTCCTGCCAGTCAGTTCAGTATCCACCCATTTTTCTTACATTTCTTTTGGCGAATCTTTCATATATACGTGAGTTCGACGAGTGGAGCTTTAGAAATTGAAGTCCGAAAGGAAGGATTAGTCAACCCGAGGAAACAATGCTTCCTTTTTTCTCAAAAAGAAAAAAGAAAACAATGCTTCCTCAGGTACTCGTAAAAAGATATGGGTTTTCTTGGACAGGTTTTTGGGTCAAGCATTGAGAATATAAATCATCGAAAGTTCTTTGAGGTTTGCAAATATATGAAAACTCTATGAATAGATTTGTCTTTGAAAAATACTTTCATAAAAGTATACATATCCACTTTTCCATTAATAGTTTGCGATATGCAAAGTGAAAGTTGTGTTCAAAAAGCACGACGTCTTACAAGTATGGAGGGAGATGCAGGTTTAGGGGCACATTTTGGTTGCAATCAAAATTTCTGCCATGTGCAAAACTAGGGCATGCTTAAAATTTTGGTTGCTTTTTCCCTTAAGATGATTTACGGTATAACATTTGGTTGCTTGCCAAAATTTTGGCAAAAGTATTGCTTTATACACTTGATTAGTTATAAAACTTTACCAGCGATTTGGCTAAAACTATTGGCACACTTAAACTTTAGGTTTCGCAAACCAATCAAAGCGCCACTCGTTTTGGTAATGCCATAATTTTGGTTGGGTATGTTTTGGAGGGGCAACCAAGCGGGGCCCTAACTTTCTCATGTTTTCCCCCTAATTTTACCGCTAAGAAATAATTCTTTGTGGCATCACGAGGTTTCTAGGTCTCTCGTATTTCAAACTTTGTATAATCTCTCCGTCCTACAAATAAATAAATGCAACTCTAGGACTTCTACAATTCATCTTATTTAGATTTTTTTGTGTAAATATAATAAAATAAATAAGTTATTATGAAAATATCTCTAATGAAAAATAAGTCATAACAAAATAAATAACGTTTTGTGGGACGGGAGAAATTACTCTGCAGTGCACTCATTAAGTACAGTGACGTTTCATGTTCATATCCATGTTTTGCACATTTTGTTCCAAATTTACTTCTTTGATTTGATGAATGTCATGAAATTTTATTTATCTTGCCTTCACGCTGGAGCAGGCAGCAGTCAAAAAACTACTTGTGCTTGTGCACAACAGTTTGCAGGCAGAGTAGAAAAAGGAGAGGAACATCTGAAGTGTGAAATGGGGGTGGGGCTCCTTGTCAGCCGTTGGATCCATGAGCGAGCAGCCATCGCATCCCGTCCGTTTATACTTCTCTTTATTTTAGGGGTTTTCTCCCCCTTCCCCTCCCCTCCCATTTCCCGCTGGAGAAGGGTTTAAGCCGCGGCCTCGCCGGCAGCAGATCCCACCGCCGCGCCGCCATCTCTCTCCGCGCTCGGCTCTTCCCGCCGCCGCTTCCCCTGACTGCCCTCCTCGTCTGCTGTCTAAGCTCAATCCCCCATTAAAATTGCACAGGACCGGGACCCAGGAACCTCGAATCCATCTCCCACAACCTAAGTACCCCTAGCTAGCATTTGCGATGCCGAGCTTCCCTCCGCCGGGCGCCGTCACCATCTGCGAGATCAACCGCGACCTCGGTAAGCGCCCGCAAATCCGCTCCCCCCTTCATCCAGCATTTCCGCTCGCTCGTTTTTCGATCCGCCTCCCTCTGCCCTGTCGCAGTTTGCGGCGGATGCGCTCCTGCGCGCCCGCGCCAAGGACGCCTACGGGGATGTGCTCGTGGAGTCCGCTCCCCTCAACTCCTCGCGCATATCACTCTTCATCTGTGAACTTGCCTGCCTGACGGGGAGCTCAAATTTGGCCCGTCGTGTTTGCAGGGGGTATGGTGTTCCCCGATTCCGTTCAGCCAGAGGCTCTTCTCCCCCAGCCCGCGAGCCTGCTGCTCCTGCCGCGGACCAAAGTAAAGCCTGCTGGACTGCCCTGGTTTGGTGGCCCACTATATCAGAGCTCTTCAGGCGGATGATCTTCCCTCAGTAGACGTGAGTTGGTGGAACGTCCTATCTGAATTATTTACGCTCACATTGTGATTTTTTTTGGTAAGCATTACAATGTTACTCACATCTGATCATTCGGGTTAGCCAGCCAAATCTGCTAGAAGAATTTGAGTTACTACAATGTATGATGTTTGCATTGGATTGTCCTATCTGAGTTTCTACAATTTTGATCTGAGTTACTACAATTTGATGTTCCTCAAATTTTATCCCCAGAAATACCTGCGTACTTAAACCACTTGGATGTGTGTAGATAAAGATAATTCAGGAATTTAATCACATCTTTTGTGGATTGCTGATGTGTATAGATACATACCAATACATTGGCATGTAAAGTAAACTACTTGCCCAGAAGGCAAATGCATTGCCTGTTCTCACTTCCCTAGTGCCTACGGTGTGCCTTCAGGAAACTGATCTATCTTGAAATGCTTTAACATTGTAAGAGTACTTATTTTCATGAATCAAGAGGTAACAATGTTACTCAGATTTCAGCTCAACATAACGAAGGTTCATGTTGTACTCGAAACTGATTACTGATTGTCTGATTCCTCAACATACTTTTCTGAAAAATTGTATCCTCAGCTGCTATTCTTGTAATAAACACCTAGATTTGCTTTTCTGCTTGTTCCACTTCATTAGTTTTTCTGTATGATTTCTTTATGGAGCTTTTACTGCAATCATATTCAAATTCGATCATTCTTTGTTTTACCAGCCAAGTGTGCTAGAAAAATTTGACACCCAGAAAGGATTAGTTGGTTTCCGCACAAGCATTGCTTGGCATGTTAAAGTGTCTGGGGAAGAACCAGGTTACTGTCCAAGACTTTTGAGGATTCAGGTAAGATCAGCGTCTCTTTCATACTTTCTATGTTCATTAGTTTATGATTGCTTGAACTGAATCTACATATAAGTCAACTTAGTTGCGCTGTAATAACAATGGCTGATCTCTCTAACAGATGCTAAGAACCATGCATTTTAACAAGTGATGACCATCAAAACAGATGTTAAGGCTGTTCGCGTGGAGACCAAATAAGCGGGGAAGATGATAGCGGTTACCTGCAGGGTGTGTACTACTACACCTTGCCATTTAACTTGGAGTCAACCCTTTTTGTCCCACAAGACCATTTGATGGCATACTTTACTTTTTTTAGATTGAGTTCATCATTTTCTTTTCAGGGGGGAGGGGATATGCCTCTGAGTGACATCATATCCTGGCAATGTTCGTTCATGAAACCTGGCATCACCTCTTCTTCCTCTAGTGCCTTCCCTAAGAGGTTCTGGTAGTCACTGGATACTGGTGGATATTCTTCGTGGCTCTTCTGCTGAGGTGATTAGTGCACTTAGTTGGAAACCTGATGGAAGATATCCTTGATAAGTTTTCATAATAGAAACTGGTGAATGTTGCTGCTGCTTTTTAATCCCCCTTTTTCTTGACTCACAAGAAACCTGTGTATCATTTCATCATTTCATTGACAGGAATGAGAAACCCAAATGTACAGCACCACTCACTCAACACAACAAAATACCCAAACCCGTTATGCGCCCAACACAGGCATGCCATTGGGGCAAATGTAAAGTGACCTAATAACTGAGGCAGTAGGCCATACAAAAGTTTGGAGGTCTTTGGAGGTGCTCACTGTATCTCTTGTTTTTAAACTGTAAAATAACTAAAAATACAGTATGGCTAACCATACATACAGCACCATACATACTGAAATGTTTACAGTAGGTTTAGTTATTAACTTTTATTATTTGAGGAGATACCAACAGCTGAAGGCATTTTTTCATGATTTATTTTCACATACTTGGCATCTGCTTCATGTAATAGTCCATCTTTTCACAATTTGGGATGTGTCTCAAGGTACATATACGGTCTTTTTTCTCAATACAGGCAGTCAGTCGAATGGATGACAATAATCTTGACACCTTCCTTTGCTTCAGGGTTGGCAAGTCCTATCACAGCGATAGGTTAAGCAATATATCATTAGTGCGGTGGTCCTAGTGGAGATTACCTTCTAGCTGCTAAATTGTATGGTCAAATTTTGAATTTCCATTTTCATTTCTTGTCAATGATATTTCCAAAAGATTTACAAAATTCATTTATTACTTTTAGTGATGGTACATTTCACTTTTAGGGGAGACAAACACATGGAGTTCAGAACCCTGGTCTTCGTCTAATGGATATGTGTCTGTAAGTAATATCTTCAGTTCTTCACTCTTCAGTCACAAATACCTGCTTTTGGAAAATATGGCATCAATTTTTTTTGCATGGCAATTCTATTTGCACTGGAGCACAGTTGCACAATACTCCTTAGTAAGAAGTGAGCACAATACTATTTTTGTTTTCTCGAACAGTGAGCACAATACCCTGTTTGGCTGCAGGACACTGGACACCTAATGTGTCCACTGACCCTGTACAAGTCATTAGGTTCCTGCATGGAGCAAATTGGGTTCAAAGCAAACCATATATTGGATAATTCTCAAATTCTTCTCATTTTTGCTTATTTCTATTGTGTTCCTGTCAGGGGAGCAAATTGGGACAGAAGGTAAGGTGTTGCATTGTTATCCCTTTTCTAACTCGGCGACACTAGGCTCAGTTCACTTCTCATCTAAGCCACCATCCTTGGGTATATAAGGGCAAACAATCCAAATAATATATTTGCTAAGTCTTCTTATATTATTTATCTGATAGTTTGTTTTGCTTTTTTATCTTCAGATGCCCCCTCCTACAGGTTGAACTTCCAGAAATTTCCTCCCTGGTTTTGTTAGGTAACAACAGAGGCTATTGTGAAATTTTGATCTCATGCGCACTTTATACTGCATAATTTTTTTCCTCTTGTTGTATGCTAATTTTGGCTGTTGATTTTTCAACTAACCCCATTTCAATTAATGAGTAATTTATTTCTGATGCAACTTCCGTGAAGGGAATCAGCTCACAAGTTATTATTGATTTATAAAACATAGGACCTTTTTATGTTTGTAGGATTGTAGGACTAAGGAAAGAAAAGCTCACATCATACAAACATTTGGTTTCCATAAAATTTTGTTTCAGAATCTGCCATTTGCCAACAAGCACTGCATTCTTTTTCATTTAGTATACACTTTGTATTTAGGAAGTTCATCCATTATAACAGCCTAAAATTTTACTTCCATTCACTAATATATGCTTTAACTACTTCATATAGCCAAGGCATAGAAATTAGCATGGGACAGGGCCTTCAGGGAACGTCTGGCATTATCGTTCAAAGGTGGAAATGAAAATGTACTGTGGCCTGATTGCTGTATACGATGTGCGGAGATCTCCACTTATCTCACTATCACTAGTGTAAGAACAGAATCTTCTGATTTACTGTGACCATTTTTTTACAGTAAAACTGTGTTCCAGTGACATTCCTTAATCATTAATTTGTTGAAATTCCTGTCTTCATATCTAGTGGATTCATTCGGGGACCTGGAGAAGGAGCAAAGCCACTCACTTTTTGCTTTTCATAGCAAATTTAAGCAGGGACCATTGCTTTCTGTGGTAAGATATCTGGGAATCTTGCACATATAATTCTAATACAGTGACATCCTTAGCTTCCTACTTTTGTTCACACATGTGGTTCTGACTGCACATGCAGTGTTGGAGCAGTGGTTGGTGCTGTACATATCCACTGATACTTCGTTCTCATTGACTTCAATGTAAGTTTCCTCCAGCAGTCTGAATCTTTCAGCTACCTCTATTTGTGTTGCCTGATGTGGACAATCTAAATTTAGTTTTCTTCCATTGTCTAGTGCACCTCGCCGGTTCAGGACCGGATGTTTTAGTTATTATTGGCGACTTGGAAGACTGAACGTTGCAATGTGCCTAGGAGAAAAAAGCAAAGCATGGAGTGCACCCTATGTATGTAAACACATTGTGACTTGAGAAATGATGCCTGTCGGATGCATTCATCTCCAGATGTAACATAATGTGACTTGAGAAATGATGCCTGTCGGATGCATTCATCTTCAGATGTATTTGATTTGATCTGTGTGTACACTTGTGTTAATTTTACCAGTTTTTCTTTTGTCCATACACGGATAGCATTGAAATGTCTGCGTCTGGACTGTGTGCATAAGATATCTTGGCCGTTTGTGGCGAAATTCTAGCATGGGAATTTGTTAAGTGCCTCAGCTGGTTATGGCGAGCTACATCCCCAGCAGCCAGCCTAAAATGACCCAGCAGTCCAATCACCTATGCAGACAACTAAGAATAACTGCAGATTCAGTCCAATGTCTACGGATCTATGGATATATCTAGATTTGGTCATTCGAGTTTGATAGCCTTGAGAAACTAGAATTCAATTTGCTTAGGCAAAAGCAGAGTAAAGAAAAACAAAATTATTCTACCACTATTAATACTTATTCATCTGTAGAATCATTTGTCTCAGAAAGATAACATCATGAGATCTGATAGGTAGGTGTAGACACATATCACCCCTAGTTTTCCCCGATTACACTTCATTTAGATTTAGACATTTTTTTTTTTTTTTTGCAAACTTTGTTCTATAAATAACAATATTACTTCACATCTCTGCCACATGTCCGTACTCTTCCAGAGCCAAGTCGAATGAAGTAAACGAGTAAGGAGCTAGCAAGGCCTGCATCTCTTCTCCTGCATTAGGCAACACTCTGGTAACCGGCACTACCTGCATATTTTTTGCATGTTCGATGTAAGGTGAGCCTGCTGCCACATCAAAATGGTGCGTTATTTATTACATGTAATGTAACGTGATCAATTCCTGCAAATTGATTCAAGACATTGCCAAAGGAGATGCCAGAGTGTAGTTGTGTAACTCAAAGATCAGAAAAACGAGCATTGACATGCCATATTTCAGTTGACAGATTCAGAGCTTGTGTAAAAAATTGAAGCAATAGGAAAAAAAAGTGTGTGAAAAACAGTTATCCTCTTACATTATGTGGGTTTCTGAACGAGTTTTCATGCTTCACGTCGCTGGACGTCAGAACAGTGACTCTTGATCCCCTTTGCATCGACAGCTGCTCGAAGTTGATGTGCACGTATTGTCAGGTTCACAGCATGAGGCCCAAAGTTTACGATCTGCAAACACAGCGACATTACAGGGATTTTGATCATTTCAGAGTTCCAATATCATAACAGTTGTAAAATGAGTTGAATTAACCACACAAAGGCTACACAGAGAGAAGGATCTGTTGGTTTTACCTTGACCCTCAGGAAGCTATTGTCAGTGTCCTCCAAGTAATTGCAGATGCTGCCAACGAATCAGAGTATCTGGATGTGATTTTAACCGGATGAAACTCAGCACCGCTCGATTCACGGAAGAATGTCTGCATCCAGTAACTCGGAGTTCCGTACTGTTGCCATGAGTTGAAGACTATCGCGTCTGGGATCCATTTCCAGCTGATACAAAAGTTTCAGACATAATCACTGCAGTTTCCTCCAAATTAAGAAGACTAGGGCGAACAGGATGAAGCTCAGCATTCAGCAATACTAACCCAGGTTGGTTGTTATTGACGAAGAGCGGCGCGTAAGATGCCATCTGGACGATGTCACTGCAAAGAAGCATCAAACAGAGCCCTCTCATTAACCCCACAAGAAGAAATTATTTCTACCTCTTTCAGTACACTATAAGGATATTCAAATATAATTCATCTTGTAAATTCTGGACATTTTAAGATCACCTGTTGGTTTCTACTCCTATTAGGAATGCAGCCTCTGCCAGTGAAGCTAGGAGGCTTCCATTACCAGCATCCTTTGGTTCGGTGACTGCATATTCACTGACAAACACCTGAAATATGAACGTATCATAGTCAATTTTAGTCGCTGTCTTCTCTCTAAAAAAAAATTTAGTCGCTGTCTAAATCTGATAACCCCAGTAAGAAAAAAGAACTATGTTGAAAACAGTGTTTTTTTTGAGTCCTGATATAAACAGAGTTTATATATTACTTGATAGTTAAACTCGTCTGCACAAAAATGGTTGCCATCACATCATCATTTGTGGGAAACTGCATCTATCTACATGATGTAAGTGCAACAATACGTCTAATGCATTTCTATAAACGTAGATAGAAGTGTCAACTACAGAACACGATGGAAAACGACATCTTATAAAGAATCTTGATCCAAGAAAGGAAATCCTACAGAGAACATTTAATGGCATCTATTACCAAACTTCATACATAAACCGTGATGAGCAAGCACCTTAGGCCCTTTACGTGATGTCCTGTCAAACACACTTTTCATTTGGAAAAAGAGAAGAAGCATTACTGTAAATCTGCCAAAAAAAAGGGTGATATTTTTATAGACTGTCAATAAAATTACAGTAAGAAAACTCTGTCATGAAGTCGGGAGAAATTGTGGATAAACAGCGTAAATGAGAATCGGGCGAGAAGCCGTAGGGGATTCGGGCTGGGTGGATTCCTCGCGGACTTGGCCGCCCCACGCGGACGCTTCGTCTCTCCCAAACCTTTGCCGCCGCTGCCCATCTTATCCCTCGCCGCTTTCTCGCCCCGCCCGTATAGGAGCCGGTGATGGCCGGCAGGCAGGCGGCCGGCCGGGATGGTGGCGGCGGGGCATCTCCCTCTCCGGCGGCTATGCGGCGGAGGACGGCCGGCCCCCTTTCGAGGTGCGTGGGCCTCGCGGGATGGTCCACGGCGGGCGTGCGACCGCCGGTGTCGCGGCGGCGCAAAGGGGTAGCGGCGGGGCTCCTCCCTCTCCGCCGTTCTCCTCCTCTTCTACGATCTTCGGCGGCGCACGAGCAAGGAGGGCTCGCCCGGGGCGTCGCGGCGAGATCCGGTGGCCGGGCGGCGGATCTAGTGGCGAGCGGCGGATCCGGTGGCGGGCAGCCCGGCTTCCTTTGGCCACGGCCGAGCTGCGTGGCGGCCGGTGGTGGTCGAGGCGGCGGCGGCCGTCCGTGCGGCGGCGTGGGGGCGGCGGCATGGTCGCCCAACCACTCCCTTCCGCGGCCTTGGTGGGCTGCGCGGCGAGCACAGGGCCGCCTTCAAGATGGAAGCGGCGGCGGCGTCGAGGGGTCGTCGGTTTGGTGGCCTTGCGCCGGACCCAGCGGTCCCGGGGCATGAGGGCAGCACCCATCGCTGGCCTTCTTCTTGGCATCACGTGGCTGTTACGGCCGGGTGGTGGTCGGCGGCGTTGCGGTGGCGGTGGAGGCGTCTTGCGGTGGCGGCTTGGGTTTGTCGCGGCGTTGGGGGCGAGATCCTTCTTCTTTCTTTGTCCCTCCTCGGCGGCCTTAGCCGCGGCGGCAGCCATGGCTGCTTCGCGGCGGATGCTACCCGTAGTCGTGGTCAAGAGCGAAGGAGCCCGACTTTGGCGTCGGCGAGTGGAGCACGCTGGCGGCGAGGCGAATCTTTGGTTTTTTTCGGCATGGCGTCTTGCCGATGGGGTGGGCATCGCGGCTCTGCGAGCTGCGGTGAGCAGCTGGCGCTTCACCGCCCCTTTGGCGAGGTTTTACTGCGGGGCGGCCAGACGCGGCGGCGGTTTTCGACAAGCGGTGTTCGGTTTCATGGCCGATGTCCAAGCTAGGGATTCTTTGGGCAAAAGCTCTGGCGGCGGCGGCGCTGCGGGCGCCGTTCTTCTGTTGAGGGGCGTCGCATTCCTAGCCTTTTCCACGAGTGAAAACTTCGGTCCATCTTAGACGGCGGCGGCAAAGCCGTGCTTATTTAACCTTCTGAAAGTCTGCGTGGCTCAGGACTAGGGCTGGGGTCTTGTGCGCGGGAGATAGGGTTGGAAGTCGGGGTGCCGCGGCTTTGCACCTTGCTTGTCAGGCCGGGTAAACGATGACCTACTTGGCCTTCCACGGTACTCCGGACTTGTTTTCTTTGGGTTATGGATTCTCTCATTCTGGCGTGTAGTGTTTACCTGTAATGGCGGTCTGGCTGCTGGAGGGCCTTGACTTTTTGGCGTGTTGTTCTTTGTAAACTCTATTCCTCTTAAATATAACCAAAGTTCTAAAGCGGATCTTTCAAAAAAAGAGTAATCAGAAGCAGTAAGCTTACATGGACATCATACAGATCTGCAGGATGGTGAAGTGGCTGAGATGAGCCATCACAGTTTGAAATAATCTGAATATCTGGATAGGCTTTTCTTATAGCTTTATAAAATTTGAGGTAGTTTCCTGTTCAGTAAAATTAATGAAGAACATTGTTAATAGTGGCTATTGTAGGGAAATTTGTGGGGTTACTGTAGATGTATAAGTTTTTATGAGCTTGTGCATTCAGTCATTCAGAAAACACTTGCTCAGGAGACAGGCGCCCGACAACAAGCGCACCAATGGCGGCCGTCGGGGACGGAGGAGGAGCACGAACGCCGCCGCCGCCGCCGGGCCGGAGCCAGTGGCGGAGCGGCGAATGGGGCGGCGTGATCGCAAAAGCTGGAGGAAGAGTGGCGGAAGACGAAGGAGCACGCGCGACACCTAACCGTACGTGTGGGGCTCCCACATCCCTCATCTACGGTGGCCTCGGCGGCGCCTACCTCGCCTGGCGCTGGCCTTAGCTCCGCCGTACCGAGGACCGCGTCCGCCTTCTCCAGGACCGCCACTGCCTCGACCCCTTCCCGCCGCAGCAGTCCGCCTCTAGCTCGTGAATGAAGGAGTAAGTTTCGTTTCTTCCAGCTTCTTGACATGACGGATTACAAGCTATACAGAGGTTTTTCGGCATCGTTTGAGCTTGCTGCTGTTCTTGGTTCTGGGTTTGGTTGGTGATCCTAGTTCGTGGAAGTAGAGGTGGAGGGACTATAATACAGGTGCTGAGACGTTGGTGATCCTCTGTTTGTAATCGAATCATTTGGGAGAAGCTTAAAATTTTGTAGATAATGTGTGGTCATTCCCAAGGATTTGTATTTACATCGTAATTTTTGACTAAAAGAAGAGAGTACATTTGAAGGAAGCTGGTCAGCTGAAAACAGGGGTTGTTTTTATGGATTGGTTTCATTCTGTCATGCTCCATAATTCCTTTTTGTTGTACTTCATTTGGTATCAGCAAGATCAAGTTGATATCTTAGTGATAACAGGAAATGAGATGCTGGGTTGTGTTAAATACAAGTCTATGTTACTGATAATTTGCGTATGTTAATGAAATTAAACTTTACCTTCGTAAAATTCATTGTAACAGTCCTCATTCCCAACCGCGACATACTTCAGTGGGAAAGGTTCTGGAGGCCCCATTTTAGCTCTTACACAGCCCCCAAGTTGACCCTGCACCCCCCCGTGGTAAAGCTCAAGACTGTCAGTACATCCTTTTGCAGGAAAGATGGAGTTATTTCTCTGAGAAATAATGAATTTAAAATTACTAAGAAATGCATATTGGCATCGTGGTATTTGCTTTGAGTACGAGACAAAGGAAGAACTATTTTAAGAACATTGGCATAGGTGATCAAGTGGCCAGTTCTTATTTTGTTGTCTTTATTTCTTTAAAAAATTATGGCAATTTGGCTTAATCATAGCTAATTGAGTGGCATTAAGGATGTCAAAGTAGAAAAATTGTGTCAATCACATCCCTTATAAGATATACTTAACAAAGTGTGAGTTCTTTGAGACATTTGTTCAGTCACATTATTGGGAATTAGTCATTATTGGGTTTCTTTGTTGTCAATATAACCAAATTTACTGTCTTTGAATATACTGGTACAAAGTGATTACTTTGTTTCGTTGATGAAGGAAAAAAAATTGAAGAAAGAAGAAGCAAAATTTTTCTGTTACATCACCTGAATAATGAAACATTTAGGCAGTTCAAAATTTACCTTGACAAAGGTGCAATACTAGTGGTGTCAACTCCTCACTGTGGCTAATTCCTAAAATTTAAGATAAAATCTCTCAAAAATTAATGGCATGCTATTGATGATTATAGATAAATGGGGAAAATATATAAGTATTGCTTACCAGCATTAAAGACCTGAATAGGGCAGCACCCAAGTCTACAAAAGCTTTCATGGACATTTTGAAACAAACATATGATCAGTTATGGTGAAACCAAAAGAGGCAAACTTGGATGATATTAATCAACATTTACCTGAAGAAACTCAAATATCTAGTAGTCGCCGGTCCGGTAATTCCAATCGTCTCTCCATAGTGAAGGACCGAAGCGGCGACCCGGAGGGGGTGAATGGGAGC